>OZ021693.1:26310437-26641941 GCA_963978525.1 Ornithomya fringillina | reverse complement strand
TCACAACTGCAAGAATGAAGGTGAACTTGCTTGGCTTATAACTGGAAAACTACTGCTGCGATTTTGGTCGAATTTTTTGCAAAAATTGGAAATTTCTCCAGCTTTTTGGGGATATCTAATTAATGGGCGTAGCACAAAAATTTAGCGAAAAATACCAGGCGCCCAGCATGCTCAGCAAGCAAATTTCGATTTTAGGAATTTTTCAAACTCGTATAACTTTTGAACGGCTGCACGGATTTTGTTCAAATTTTTTGTGCAAGATAGGAAATTAGGCCAGCTTTCAAACAAGGTATAATATGTGGGCGTGGCATTACCAATTTCGCTAATAAATATGTAGTTCTAAAAGGTCCTTTTGCAAAAAAATGAGCCAGTGCTACGCCCATTAATTAGATATCCCCAAAAAGCTGGAGAAATTTCCAATTTTTGCAAAAATTCGACCAAAATCGTAGCAGTAGTTTTCCAGTTATAAGCCAAGCAAGTTCACCTTTATTCTTGCAGTTGTCAGTTTGAAAATCACGTCTGTACAAAAATTTTAGCGAAAAATACCAGGCGCCCAGCATGCTCAGCAAGCAAATTTCGATTTTAGGAATTTTTCAAACTCGTATAACTTTTGAACGGCTGCACGGTAGTTTTGTTCAAATTTTTTGTGCAAGATAGGAAATTAGGCCAGCTTTCAAACAAGGTATAATATGTGGGCGTGGCATTACCAATTTCGCTAATAAATATGTAGTTCTAAAAGGTCTTTTTGCAAAAAAATGAGCAGTGCTACGCCCATTAATTAGATATCCCCAAAAAGCTGGAGAAATTTCCAATTTTTGCAAAAAAATCGACCAAAATCGCAGCAGTAGTTTTCCAGTTATAAGCCAAGCAAGTTCACCTTTATTCTTGCAGTTGTCAGTTTGAAAATCACGTCTGTACAAAAATTTTAGCGAAAAATACCAGGCGCCCAGCATGCTCAGCAAGCAAATTTCGATTTTAGGAATTTTTCAAACTCGTATAACTTTTGAACGGCTGCACGGATTTTGTTCAAATCTTTTGTGCAAGATAGGAAATTAGGCCAGCTTTCAAACAAGGTATAATATGTGGGCGTGGCATTACCAATTTCGCTAATAAATATGTAGTTCTAAAAGGTCCTTTTGCAAAAAAATGAGCAGTGCTACGCCCATTAATTAGATATCCCCAAAAAGCTGGAGAAATTTCCAATTTTTGCAAAAAAATCGACCAAAATCGCAGCAGTAGTTTTCCAGTTATAAGCCAAGCAAGTTCACCTTTATTCTTGCAGTTGTCAGTTTGAAAATCACGTCTGTACAAAAATTTTAGCGAAAAATACCAGGCGCCCAGCATGCTCAGCAAGCAAATTTCGATTTTAGGAATTTTTCAAACTCGTATAACTTTTGAACGGCTGCATGGATTTTGTTCAAATCTTTTGTGCAAGATAGGAAATTAGGCCAGCTTTCAAACAAGGTATAATATGTGGGCGTGGCATTACCAATTTCGCTAATAAATATGTAGTTCTAAAAGGTCCTTTTGCAAAAAAATGAGCAGTGCTACGCCCATTAATTAGATATCCCCAAAAAGCTGGAGAAATTTCCAATTTTTGCAAAAAATTCGACCAAAATCGCAGCAGTAGTTTTCCAGTTATAAGCCAAGCAAGTTCACCTTCATTCTTGCAGTTGTCAGTTTGAAAATCACGTCTGTACAAAAATTTTAGCGAAAAATACCAGGCGCCCAGCATGCTCAGCAAGCAAATTTCGATTTTAGGAATTTTTCAAACTCGTATAACTTTTGAACGGCTGCACGGATTTTGTTCAAATTTTTTTTGCAAGATAGGAAATTAGGCCAGCTTTCAAACAAGGTATAATATGTGGGCGTGGCATTACCAATTTCGCTAATAAATATGTAGTTCTAAAAGGTCCTTTTGCAAAAAAATGAGCAGTGCTACGCCCATTAATTAGATATCCCCAAAAAGCTGGAGAAATTTCCAATTTTTGCAAAAAATTCGACCAAAATCGCAGCAGTAGTTTTCCAGTTATAAGCCAAGCAAGTTCACCTTCATTCTTGCAGTTGTCAGTTTGAAAATCACGTCTGTACAAAAATTTTAGCGAAAAATACCAGGCGCCCAGCATGCTCAGCAAGCAAATTTCGATTTTAGGAATTTTTCAAACTCGTATAACTTTTGAACGGCTGCACGGATTTTGTTCAAATTTTTTTTGCAAGATAGGAAATTAGGCCAGCTTTCAAACAAGGTATAATATGTGGGCGTGGCATTACCAATTTCGCTAATAAATATGTAGTTCTAAAAGGTCCTTTTGCAAAAAAATGAGCAGTGCTACGCCCATTAATTAGATATTCCCAAAAAGCTGGAGAAATTTCCAATTTTTGCAAAAAATTCGACCAAAATCGCAGCAGTAGTTTTCCAGTTATAAGACAAGCAAGTTCACCTTCATTCTTGCAGTTGTGATTTTGAAAATCGCGTCTGTACAAAAATTTAGCGAAAAATACCAGGCGCCCAGCATGCTCAGCAAGCAAATTTCGATTTTAGGAATTTTTCAAACTCGTATAACTTTTGAACGGCTGCACGGATTTTGTTCAAATTTTTTGTGCAAGATAGGAAATTAGGCCAGCTTTCAAACAAGGTATAATATGTGGGCGTGGCATTACCAATTTCGCTAATAAATATGTAGTTCTAAAAGGTCCTTTTGCAAAAAAATGAGCAGTGCTACGCCCATTAATTAGATATCCCCAAAAAGCTGGAGAAATTTCCAATTTTTGCAAAAAATTCGACCAAAATCGCAGCAGTAGTTTTCCAGTTATAAGCCAAGCAAGTTCACCTTCATTCTTGCAGTTGTGATTTTGAAAATCGCGTCTGTACAAAAATTTAGCGAAAAATACCAGGCGCCCAGCATGCTCAGCAAGCAAATTTCGATTTTAGGAATTTTTCAAACTCGTATAACTTTTGAACGGCTGCACGGATTTTGTTCAAATTTTTTTTGCAAGATAGGAAATTAGGCCAGCTTTCAAACAAGGTATAATATGTGGGCGTGGCATTACCAATTTCGCTAATAAATATGTAGTTCTAAAAGGTCCTTTTGCAAAAAAATGAGCAGTGCTACGCCCATTAATTAGATATCCCCAAAAAGCTGGAGAAATTTCCAATTTTTGCAAAAAATTCGACCAAAATCGCAGCAGTAGTTTTCCAGTTATAAGCCAAGCAAGTTCACCTTCATTCTTGCAGTTGTGATTTTGAAAATCGCGTCTGTACAAAAATTTAGCGAAAAATACCAGGCGCCCAGCATGCTCAGCAAGCAAATTTCAATTTTAGGAATTTTTCAAACTCGTATAACTTTTGAACGGCTGCACGGATTTTGTTCAAATTTTTTGTGCAAGATAGGAAATTAGGTCAGCTTTCAAACAAGGTATAATATGTGGGCGTGGCATTACCAATTTCGCTAATAAATATGTAGTTCTAAAAGGTCCTTTTGCAAAAAAATGAGCAGTGCTACGCCCATTAATTAGATATCCCCAAAAAGCTGGAGAAATTTCCAATTTTTGCAAAAAATTCGACCAAAATCGCACCAGTAGTTTTCCAGTTATAAGCCAAGCAAGTTCACCTTCATTCTTGCAGTTGTCAGTTTGAAAATCACGTCTGTACAAAAATTTAGCGAAAAATACCAGGCGCCCAGCATGCTCAGCAAGCAAATTTCGATTTTAGGAATTTTTCAAACTCGTATAACTTTTGAACGGCTGCACGGATTTTGTTCAAATTTTTTGTGCAAGATAGAAAATTAGGCCAGCTTTCAAACAAGGTATAATATGTGGGCGTGGCATTACCAACTTCGCTAATAAATATGTAGTTCTAAAAGGTCCTTTTGCAAAAAAATGAGCAGTGCTACGCCCATTAATTAGATATCCCCAAAAAGCTGGAGAAATTTCCAATTTTTGCAAAAAATTCGACCAAAATCGCAGCAGTAGTTTTCCAGTTATAAGCCAAGCAAGTTCACCTTCATTCTTGCAGTTGTGATTTTGAAAATCGCGTCTGTACAAAAATTTAGCGAAAAATACCAGGCGCCCAGCATGCTCAGCAAGCAAATTTCGATTTTAGGAATTTTTCAAACTCGTATAACTTTTGAACGGCTGCACGGATTTTGTTCAAATTTTTTTTGCAAGATAGGAAATTAGGCCAGCTTTCAAACAAGGTATAATATGTGGGCGTGGCATTACCAATTTCGCTAATAAATATGTAGTTCTAAAAGGTCCTTTTGCAAAAAAATGAGCAGTGCTACGCCCATTAATTAGATATCCCCAAAAAGCTGGAGAAATTTCCAATTTTTGCAAAAAATTCGACCAAAATCGCAGCAGTAGTTTTCCAGTTATAAGCCAAGCAAGTTCACCTTCATTCTTGCAGTTGTGATTTTGAAAATCGCGTCTGTACAAAAATTTAGCGAAAAATACCAGGCGCCCAGCATGCTCAGCAAGCAAATTTCAATTTTAGGAATTTTTCAAACTCGTATAACTTTTGAACGGCTGCACGGATTTTGTTCAAATTTTTTGTGCAAGATAGGAAATTAGGTCAGCTTTCAAACAAGGTATAATATGTGGGCGTGGCATTACCAATTTCGCTAATAAATATGTAGTTCTAAAAGGTCCTTTTGCAAAAAAATGAGCAGTGCTACGCCCATTAATTAGATATCCCCAAAAAGCTGGAGAAATTTCCAATTTTTGCAAAAAATTCGACCAAAATCGCACCAGTAGTTTTCCAGTTATAAGCCAAGCAAGTTCACCTTCATTCTTGCAGTTGTCAGTTTGAAAATCACGTCTGTACAAAAATTTAGCGAAAAATACCAGGCGCCCAGCATGCTCAGCAAGCAAATTTCGATTTTAGGAATTTTTCAAACTCGTATAACTTTTGAACGGCTGCACGGATTTTGTTCAAATTTTTTGTGCAAGATAGAAAATTAGGCCAGCTTTCAAACAAGGTATAATATGTGGGCGTGGCATTACCAACTTCGCTAATAAATATGTAGTTCTAAAAGGTCCTTTTGCAAAAAAATGAGCAGTGTTACGCCCATTAATTAGATATCCCCAAAAAGCTGGAGAAATTTCCAATTTTTGCAAAAAATTCGACCAAAATCGCAGCAGTAGTTTTCCAGTTATAAGCCAAGCAAGTTCACCTTCATTCTTGCAGTTGTGATTTTGAAAATCGCGTCTGTACAAAAATTTAGCGAAAAATACCAGGCGCCCAGCATGCTCAGCAAGCAAATTTCGATTTTAGGAATTTTTCAAACTCGTATAACTTTTGAACGGCTGCACGGATTTTGTTCAAATTTTTTGTGCAAGATAGGAAATTAGGCCAGCTTTCAAACAAGGTATAATATGTGGGCGTGGCATTACCAATTTCGCTAATAAATATGTAGTTCTAAAAGGTCCTTTTGCAAAAAAATGAGCAGTGCTACGCCCATTAATTAGATATCCCCAAAAAGCTGGAGAAATTTCCAATTTTTGCAAAAAATTCGACCAAAATCGCAGCAGTAGTTTTCCAGTTATAAGCCAAGCAAGTTCACCTTCATTCTTGCAGTTGTGATTTTGAAAATCGCGTCTGTACAAAAATTTAGCGAAAAATACCAGGCGCCCAGCATGCTCAGCAAGCAAATTTCGATTTTAGGAATTTTTCAAACTCGTATAACTTTTGAACGGCTGCACGGATTTTGTTCAAATTTTTTTTGCAAGATAGGAAATTAGGCCAGCTTTCAAACAAGGTATAATATGTGGGCGTGGCATTACCAATTTCGCTAATAAATATGTAGTTCTAAAAGGTCCTTTTGCAAAAAAATGAGCAGTGCTACGCCCATTAATTAGATATCCCCAAAAAGCTGGAGAAATTTCCAATTTTTGCAAAAAATTCGACCAAAATCGCAGCAGTAGTTTTCCAGTTATAAGCCAAGCAAGTTCACCTTCATTCTTGCAGTTGTGATTTTGAAAATCGCGTCTGTACAAAAATTTAGCGAAAAATACCAGGCGCCCAGCATGCTCAGCAAGCAAATTTCGATTTTAGGAATTTTTCAAACTCGTATAACTTTTGAACGGCTGCACGGATTTTGTTCAAATTTTTTGTTCAAGATAGGAAATTAGGCCAGCTTTCAAACAAGGTATAATATGTGGGCGTGGCATTACCAATTTCGCTAATAAATATGTAGTTCTAAAAGGTCCTTTTGCAAAAAAATGAGCAGTGCTACGCCCATTAATTAGATATCCCCAAAAAGCTGGAGAAATTTCCAATTTTTGCAAAAAATTCGACCAAAATCGCAGCAGTAGTTTTCCAGTTATAAGACAAGCAAGTTCACCTTCATTCTTGCAGTTGTGATTTTGAAAATCACGTCTGTACAAAAATTTAGCGAAAAATACCAGGCGCCCAGCATGCTCAGCAAGCAAATTTCGATTTTAGGAATTTTTCAAACTCGTATAACTCTTGAACGGCTGCACGGATTTTTTTCAAATTTTTTGTGCAAGATAGGAAATTAGGCCAGCTTTCAAACAAGGTATAATATGTGGGCGTGGCATTACCAATTTCGCTAATAAATATGTAGTTCTAAAAGGTCCTTTTGCAAAAAAATGAGCAGTGCTACGCCCATTAATTAGATATCCCCAAAAAGCTGGAGAAATTTCCAATTTTTGCAAAAAATTCGACCAAAATCGCAGCAGTAGTTTTTTAGTTATAAGCCAAGCAAGTTCACCTTCATTCTTGCAGTTGTGATTTTGAAAATCGCGTCTGTACAAAAATTTAGCGAAAAATACCAGGCGCCCAGCATGCTCAGCAAGCAAATTTCGATTTTAGGAATTTTTCAAACTCGTATAACTCTTGAACGGCTGCACGGATTTTTTTCAAATTTTTTGTGCAAGATAGGAAATTAGGCCAGCTTTCAAACAAGGTATAATATGTGGGCGTGGCATTACCAATTTCGCTAATAAATATGTAGTTCTAAAAGGTCCTTTTGCAAAAAAATGAGCAGTGCTACGCCCATTAATTAGATATCCCCAAAAAGCTGGAGAAATTTCCAATTTTTGCAAAAAATTCGACCAAAATCGCAGCAGTAGTTTTCCAGTTATAAGCCAAGCAAGTTCACCTTCATTCTTGCAGTTGTCAGTTTGAAAATCACGTCTGTACAAAAATTTTAGCGAAAAATACCAGGCGCCCAGCATGCTCAGAAAGCAAATTTCGATTTTAGGAATTTTTCAAATTCGTATAACTTTTGAACGGCTGCACGGATTTTGTTCAAATTTTTTTTGCAAGATAGGAAATTAGGCCAGCTTTCAAACAAGGTATAATATGTGGGCGTGGCATTACCAATTTCGCTAATAAATATGTAGTTCTAAAAGGTCCTTTTGCAAAAAAATGAGCAGTGCTACGCCCATTAATTAGATATCCCCAAAAAGCTGGAAAAATTTCCAATTTTTACAAAAAATTCGACCAAAATCGCAGCAGTAGTTTTTACGGATGTTCAAAGAGTGTCCAGTCTAACATTATTAGCGGGTCAAGTATTTATGTATGCTTGTACATATATATGTACAATTTCAACTGTTGCTCCACTTGTTAGCATTTTAGCTATCCTATAACTGAGAGCAGTTCTTATTGAGAAGTTTCTGACCAACTGCTCTTAATACATATAAGAGTAATAACGAAAACACTTCCAAAATTTATGTATGATAATTTGAGATACGAGATGAGATGCAGTTAAAGGAATTTTTGGAGAATTATTGTAATTTTAAATAAATAAAAATAAAATCATGTAAGAAAACTAAATTTAGCTTAGGCCAAATCTTAAATACCCTCAACATCTACAAGGGTAGGCGTGGCAGATATATATATATTGCGCTCCCTAATAGTGTATGTATTAGAAAATATTAAGTGGAAGATACATAGAATATTTTATTTTTGGAGAAATTATATTACACTATACAGTATTGCCATGTATAAAATTCAAAAAGAGAGCTCTCCGCTTTCAAAAACTGTTTATGTTACAGTGAAAAATGAAAAGTCCAGTAGGCTTTCAGCCTCCGAGCGGACAAGTATTATAAATTTTCCGTAAACAGGGTGTTTGTGTGGTATTAAGGGAAAATAAAATACACATATATAAAATAAGGGGGAAAGAGAGAAACATATAAATGGCTGTGTATACAATATACTATAAATGTAAATATATATGTGTTAATTATTATTTTACTTGTTGAAAAGAAGTGATATTTCCCCAATATATTCAATAATAGAAAAAATTTTCTGGGAATATGAAAAAAATTTGTGGTAAAAGATGAACAGAGGAAATCGACATTTAGAAAAAAAGTCTTCTCTTTGGCATTGTATATGTAAAAAAACCTGTGTTGATTAATTATTAAACTGATGAGAACAGAAAATTGAATTCACGCATGTAAACTATATACTCGTATATAAGGAATGGGAAAAATTGTTTTCAAGTAAAACTTTGTACTTTTCAATGTTATTTATCGGTTATGTAAAATATTTTGATGGTAAGTAAGCGGACTTGTAAGCGTATTGTATAATAGTCAATGAATTTAGTGGGTACATAAGAAAAGTGTTTAAATACAAATAGTATTAGAGGTGAAAAAATGTTCTAAAAATACTCCCATAAACGCACTTAAACTTAATATTCATTTGTGACATTGAGTATAAAAAATCCCACAGCAGGCAATTTACAATAGCCTCAGTGAACTTAGCTACTTAAAAGCGAAATAACTAACTTTATCTTTTTCTTCGAAACATACTTACAATTAGGTTTTTGATAAGTTGATTCATAAAATAGTCATGTCCATTGGTTGATACCACTAACATATCATATATACACGAATTATCGTAAAGGAGCGCATCCAATGGTTGGCACAAACTAAATTACTTTTCCACTTGTTTGTACAATACAGCAATGCATTGCATATTTTGAAAGAAAGCAGATTACCGTAAATACGTATGATGAACACTTGCACATTTGTTGCATGTACAAGTACATAAGCTTATGTTGAGTAAAAGCTGTTTCATGTTTTATTTTATTCTAAACAAAATGTCTATATCCAAATGAATGTTTTTGTGTAATTTTTTAAATATCTAAATACCATTTTTTATTAACCGTAATATAACGTAAAATATAAAATAAAACAATATCACCCGAACAGATTTCATATAGAATGAAAGAAAACTTAGTTGTTGAAAAGAACAAAGTAAATTTTTATGTTTTATAAATAAAAATAAACAAACAACACAAATGTTTGTATTGTATTGTATTTACTACTTATTGACTTTATAAATAGTAAATTATATCACTTTTTCTATATCTGACTCAAAATAACATTTTTTAGCTGCTTTTTTATACCCTCCACATTAGTGATGAGGGTATAAAAAGTTGCAAACAAAATAAATAAATTTATATCAAAATAACGAATTAGACAAATACAATACCAACAAGCATTGTAAATACCAGCGCAAGTTATAAATGTTTTCATCTGATTCCAGCAAAGTTGTAAATATGTTCTAAAAGTATCAAAAAATTATACCATAGGCTCTTTATTAACATAATTTGGCTCCGATACCCTGACCACTTAGAATATAAATCAAATAAATATAAAGGAACGATTTCATGGCATAGATTACATATTTTTCATATTAAATGAATTTGTATGCGTAAGCATAAGTTCAACTTTAGTATGCGCGTATCGGAAACTCTACAAATTATATCATTTATATTCTTCATAACAGTATAAATAAAGAATGGGCGTGGATACGCTCACAATCCACAATGAGCCTTATTTCGCTTAGAATCTAACTGAATCTGTTAGTATCAGCACTCTACGATCTATTTAGTTGATGCTATTGTGTCCATTGAAGAGTAAACTGTTGTACATTTTGTCGTTGATAAAAATTCTTAAGAATGAAAAAGTTTTACTTGCAAAAGTTTTAACAAATTCCTTTCTATCTTTTATAAGTTGTGGCGTTAATGATAGTGTACAGATATCGTCCATCCTAAATAAATAAATAAATACTTAACAAGAAAACTGTTGCATTTTTAGTAGTTGACTGGAAGAAAAAGTTTCCTTACGTTTAGTTTAACTAATGTTGGGTAGAGACTTAAGACTTTTATTTTATTTTAAGAATATCATACTTGACTGTAAAAAAGTAGTAATAGATATCTAACTAATATAATATTGTTGTCTTCTAGTATAGAATACTGAACAGAGACCTGTTGTGGTTTAATTATAGTTAAAAACGTTGAGGTTGTGGTTATATTTCTTAAGAAACACTTTTAATATTTTAACATCACTTTCAAGTACAAAGTTTAATTAGTTGGTACTGTTGAACGGAAAAGTTTGTAAATATAACCTAGAATTCCTTATTATGCTTTTATACACTTAAACATATAAATTGTTTAATTTCGTAAATTCTTTTATGTATTTATCTTTTCTAACCTAAATACAAATAAAACGGTAGTATTCATTCTATCTCTTATGCCATATATGTACTTGTTTATAAAATGATAAAGCTCAAGTATTATGAAAATTGAAAAAAGATAATATATGATTAATGCTAAGGATAAATAGACAGGTGGATAGGTCAAGGAGAAAAGTAATTAACATATCTGCAGTATTTGCGTTCTGGTTCTGCTGAAAGCTGAGAGCTTCTTTAAAATAGTACTTAAAAACACCACCCTAGTAATGAGAGTTTGCTACTACATTTGCAGCACCCGTCTGTCTGTTTGTGCACCTGTTGTTGGAGCCCACGGTCGATTAATTTAAAGATATTGAGCTGAAATTTTTCACAAATACTTTTAGTATCTTTAAGAATACGGAATATATATAGTAATACATTTATGTGCATCTCAATTAATAAGATGAGATGAATTTTGAGGCACCGCTTCATTATGACATAAGTAAAATGATTTAAAATTTCCATTTTCAAAATGTTGCTCTCGGTGCACTTCACTCCATGTGTGAACTATTTGACGTTTATTCTAGGTAAAGAAATAATTAATGTTTAATAGAACAGAAAAAATAAAAATGCGGCTGAAGAGATATGAATGACAGAAAAATAATAAATTGAAGCATATTTAAAATCTGTGACCGTGTGTCTGTATGTCTATCTGTTATTGGTTTTCTCACGGCGTAAATTTTGAGATATTAAGTTGAAATTTTGTGCAGGCACTCTTAGTCTTTGCATGCAGATAGCTATTTAAAATGGGCAAAATTTGTAAAATCTATTTATCTGCCACAAAAGTTGACCCGTGAATATGAAATTTGGTGCACTTATTTAAGGTTAGCCCAAATGTTTCAAAAATGGGCATTGTGGGATAACAGAGGCGCCCACAATTTACAAAAAACCATATTCACCATAAAACTAAACTACCAAGCTGATACGTAAGACGTACACTATTAGAGGGCGCAACATATATATATTTGCCGTTGCGGAGGTGGAGGGTATTTACGATTTGGCCTAAGCCAAATTTTGTTTTCTTACTTGTTTATCTTCAAATGAGTTTTGGGATTTGTTTGTAGTACTCAATAAAATTATTGTATGAAAAACTTGTGACATGTAAAATGTTTATAATACATACTCAATATCTAATACACTGGAGAAATGAAAGTTTATCAGGGGAATCACATAAGCGTCAGTTAAGGAATTATAATAAATACTTTGCATAGATTGGAACAGTATTTTCATTCATTTTCAACATAAATTTACATATTCTTCCTCCTCTACCAGCTCACACACTAACAACCCATTAATTGAATTCATTGTCATTCAAAATGTCCAATATGGAGCAATGGACTTAACAAAGCACTGTGCTTTCGTAAACACATGAAATTATTTTTTTATACTCAATTCAATTCAATTTGAATTCCACAAATATTTTCAAAAATTTATAGATAGAATCTACTATCTGTGAATTGTTGGCGTTCAGCCAAACGACTACATTATGAACGATTTACAATGAATGATTATAATGAAAGTATTGTAGTTGTGCTTGTCAACAGTTGGTAATTTTGCACCTTGTAGTCAAGCGTGTAATTGTTGGGGGAGTGTGCGTAATTTCGGTTCGGTTTTTTAAGCTAACCTTCAAAAGATCTTCAGCAACAACAAATAATAAAATAAAAGTGTGAAAGAGTAAAGAATTTATTTGTGGAAAGAATAAAAAATCTTATACATGCTTAAACCAGAAAGAAAGTGAACAATAAAGAGAATTGAACTGGCTTAGGGTAATTTTTACGCGCAACGCCCATAAATTAAGGATAAAAGGAAAAGTTAAAGAATTGTTTAGAAAAACGACATTTTTGCTTGGCAACTAGCGAACTACTACTCCGATTTTGGTAAAATTTTTGTTAACATTTGGAAATTTCTACAACATTTCGGGGATTCTCAATTTATGGGCGTGGCAGTTTACATTTACTTAGAAAATGGCTTCTTCAAAAATACATGTTATTTGTTAACTAAATGGGTGATGCCACGCCCACATAGTATGTTTCGTTTAAAAGATGAAGTAATTGACAAGTTTTTACATTTCATTATATTATTTTTAGATGCTTATATCGGAGGTACCTCCTTAACAATACTTTTGATTTTCAAGTAAAGATAACTCGTACCGCTTCTATATAAATGTGGAGGGTATTTAAAATTTGGCTTAAGCCAAATGTTGTTGTTCTATGTGTGGTCCTTAGCAATTGCAAACATACCTACAAACCTAATAAACCTTCTACCACAAGGAATGTAACGTTTATATATCACATCATTTTCCCATTTCATTGCAGTAAGTTTATTTTCTACGCTATGTGAATATTTAAGATATAATTGCACGTTTGCAAATTCTGTTTGATTGTTTTGTATTTTACTTTATTTTATTTTATTTAGTGCAGTTGTTGTTGTTATAAAATTCATTTTGCCTTTCTTTGTTGCATTCCACAACACAGTTCATTTCTCTAACTTATGTGATTACCCCTAACAAACCACACCACATCTCACTAATACATTGACATTGACGGAACACTTTTTAAGTTGCATTCATAACCATTCCTGGTTATTGTTAAAGAACAAAATCAGAAAAAAAAAAATTTTTTGTAAACTTTGAATATAAGTTTGTGTACGTATGTATGTCTTTCTGCGATATGCTGTACGTAAACATGTATGCGTTGAATGTATGTATGTTTATAATGTTGAAGGAAAGCTGATACAGTTTTTTGTACTTAGTATAGGCGCTTGTATGTCTAATTTCAAGGTAAAGGTGAATGCGGTTTAATAACAGAGTACCCACAAAGCAACGAGAAAAACTGTATTTCCACCACTACATAGTGTGAAGAAATAAGTAAAACATCCGCCAGAATAGAAGAAAAAGCAGCACCAAATGAGTGCAAGGACAGTGACTTCAAGTGCATCAACTTATTTTTACGGAACTTTTTTTTAACTTTCTCTTATGATAAAAAGAACGTTTTCTAATAATTTTTAAATAATTTTTCAAATCGCGTCATGCGGTCTATTTCCAAGTGTAGATCTTTTTGCAATAGAACAATATATTAGCCAATACACAAGAATTCATACGAAATAATATTTTCCAATGAAGCTTGGCACAGTAATTTCATTTGTTGTAAGGTTCAGTTACAAGAAGTTTCAGTGCAATTTATAAAATATTTCACAAAACATAGTATGTTATCGAATTTAGAAAGAGAAGTGCGAAAATTTTCTCATCGATAGGGGCTACGGTTTCAAAATTTTCATAGTAACGCACTGAACTGAATGTAGAAGTTAACAAAAAATTTGATGTACTTATTGGTTTCTCAAGAACTGCATAACATCTTCACTTGTTTTTATTCTTTATTCTATTGGTAGATGTTTATATTACTAAAGTATTTTTTAGGACGAAAACAGCAATCTTGAAAACAATTGCCCCCAAAGAAATTTGCTGCCACTTACTTATTCAAGCATTACACCTAATCTTGAAGGAATAATGACAATAATAATAATTTAAAGCGTAGAATAGAAACTAGTTGCAGGAAAACGAAATAAAAAGGGAATATATTTTATAAATGCATAGTAATGGAATATTGACGTCCATCTACATTCAGATATGAATCAAAATCATTATTATATATGCACTACCGTAGGTCTAATGTTATACTCTCATCCTATAACATATCTATAAAGACTACATAGTGGAAAAACAATATTGTTGAAGAATTAGATTTTAGGTAGTTAAGTCACAACAAACAAACAAAATAAAGACAAAAACAAGTAAGAAAACTACATTTGGCTTAGGCCAAATCTTAAATACCCTCCACCTCCACAACGTTAGGCGTGGCAAATATATATATGTTGCGCCCTCTAATAGTGTACGTCTTACGTATCAGCTTGGTAGTTTAGTTTTATGGTGAATATGGTTTTTTGTAAATTGTGGGCGCCTCTGTTATCCCACAATGCCCATTTTTGGTACATCGATGAATGGGCTAACCATAAACAAATGCATCAAATTTCATGTTTACAGATGGATGTTGCAAACGGAAGAATAAACTTAACATACCCTCATCACTAAGGTGGAGGGTATAATAATGTGCAGACAATATTATAAATTACTATTTATTTTTACTACAGCCAAGGGTTAACAATCATATTATTATATTGAAAAGTGAAAACTTTTAAAATATAATATTTATGTAGTAATCTCTCCATATATAGAAATTTTTCCATCTTGTGTTTAAAATGTTGAAACGTTAAATGTTTCATCTTTGTTGCATTTAGAGTAAACAGGAGGAGGAGTGATAACCAACCGCGCAATAAGAAATTTATAGAAAAAACAACAACAAAAAGAAAGTGACATCTACTAAACATATACAGTTACAATCTTATAAGTTTGGCGATTTTTTAAACCTTTTGGAGGACTAGGTCATCTCATAACTATGATGGTCTGCACAAAGTGTGTGTAAGTTGGAGAAGGACTTGAAGAAAATGTTGCAACGTCCCTTGTACCAGGAGCAATTGAAACCTTCGAATAATAATTGTAAAAGATTAAATCCATTAACAGCAACAAATGTAATTGCAGATCCATCTTGGGTTCACCTTAACAATCAAAAGATCATAAAAGACATCAATTCGTTGGATACTGCAAAACTACAACATGGCCAAGCTTACACACTTAACAGCAACGGTTTTGGTAAAACAGAAATACGAAGTGAAGATTTCATTATTCAATTATCGCCCTGCAAACAAACAGAATTTGGAAGCAGTTTGAAAAGAGAAACCTCACTTGTTGATAGCATTATTAGTAGCAGCAGAAGAATGCAAGCCATTGATACACCCGCGGCAGTGGTCATAAAGACCAGTATTGACATCTCTAAACGCAGCCCTAACAACGACGATGACATTGGAATTAATCATAGACAACATAAGAAAAGTTCCTCAAGTGCCAAACCGCCGTCAACGAATTCGGAAAAATCTCCTATTAGTAATAAGATTGATGAGAATACAAACGGATTCAATGAGCCACCAGAAATTGCTGTAGTAAGTAACAATAACACAAACTGTGCAACAGGAACTGAGCTTTTAGCAGCGAACTCACCAAGGCGAACTCCGCCTAACAAACACCATCAATATTCAAAAAAAAAAGAAGAAATGACTCGTACTACTGCAACAACTACCACTGCTACGAGAAATAATAAAAAACCTGGCGGTTTTCAAAATAGCGAAAAAGTTATGCAGCAGCAACGACAAAGACAACAATCCGTAGCAAATATGAATGAAGTAGTCAATAGAGACGGGGATGATAACACCAGTCAACGACGTTCTAAAAGACGCTCCAGCTTACAGTCGGTAGCTTCATCGGCTACCCAAAGTTCACCTTCAGAAAGCTCACCAACAGCATCCAGTTACTCGGGTTCTTACACCTCTGATGATGGTGAATCTTCTACATCATCGGGTGAACCAAATCTTCTATATCAAGGATTTCCCGCGATTGCACTGAGATACCTCACTCAGGATACTCGACCACGTAATTGGTGCTTGCTACTCATCACAAATCCATATCCTTTTCAAAAAACCTGAAAACTTATTTTACAAAATTCTTATATGAACTTCCGTCCGAAAACAACTTTAAAAATAATAGCTGGATAATATGTCAAAGGGTACTTTGTAAGAGTAAAAAATTTAAAATCAATAAGTGGCCAAGTCAAAATCATTATGTAACATAAAGCAGTGTTGTAATGAATATGCGTGTAGTGGTTCTGACTTTCCTAAAATAATGCAACACATGCTCATTACGTTTCATTCAAATTTTATGACAATGGTCACATCGGACTTATTACTATTAGAAGTCACTACTAAAGTGAAAACGCTCATATATTCTGACATATACAACTTTTGCGTATGTAAACAGGAAATAGAAAGTACAAAGAGGAGTCCAGCTTTAGGCATACAGACAACAGACAGTTGACCAGCCAACTAGATAGCTATTGCAACTAAAAAGGGAGGATTGGTAAGAATTATGATTCTCTCATTAGCGCAGTGTGATTGTGGTGTTAGAACTGGTTAGCAGGTCACGTGTAAGTTTATATTGTGTGTGTATGTGTTCATTCGTGATTAAGCTGTCTTCCATCACATGGCCCTGGAGAAAACATCATTCATTTTTTAACGGAACTTCTGTACTAAACCATACGCTAACGCTAACACAAAGACAATTTATGGGTTATAAGTGAAATATGAAAAATTATATCATACTTCATGTGCACAAATTGTTTTGTGCAAGTTTTATTTAAAGGAAGAGACTAAATAGAGATAGAAATAGAAACATACATAATAGTGTGTTTAAGGACTAAAAAGTTAAGCCAAATTTAGACTACCCAGATTCTTAAATATAATCTCAATATACTATAAGTTTTATACAAATTTGTCAAAATATTTGCGAGGCCCGGAAAAAGGTGTCGAAGACATTATTAGTGATACTTTTTTGTATATGTCAAAAATGCTGTGATTATGGTTTTCTTAACTACAGTTTGATAATTATTGTTTTTATTATCAACACATGGTTCGAGCGTGTTTCAATGTTGGTAATATTGTTTAACTGCATAACATTGGGCATGTACCAGCCGTGTGTGGATGATGCTTGTGTAACGAATCGTTGTAAAGTTCTGGAGGTGAGTAAATATATTTTTAAGCATATAAATAAAAAAAGGACAATGGGGCACATAAATTAGGCAGTAATAAAGAAGGCCGCATTTCTTTTTGTTTTTATATCTTCCATATAAGATGGAAGGGTATACTAAGTTTGTCATTCCACTTAATACAACCAGAAGGGAGCATCGGAGACCCTACAAAATATATATAAGCTTGATCATTATCAAAAACTCAATCGATGTGTTGTGGACACTCTCACGATTGTATATTTGAGATATTGAGCCGAAATTTTGTACAGATACTTTTAGTTTTGTGTGTGCCAAATTACACCTTAATATAAAAATGTTTGTTAACATGAGCATTTTCGAAGCAGATGTACGGACATCCGGTCATGGTACTTTGTAGGACCTCTGAAGTGTTGGAAACAGAATCAGAAATTTAGTTACCCCTTAGTGAAACGTGTAAAAATTAATTAATTGCAAAAAATAATTCAAATTTATCCCACTACATACTTAAAAATCAGAGTAAAATTTATTGGTACGGTTATAGTGAGATAATACGATAATTTATATATGTGTACATATTGCTAATTCCTTTAACACAGATGTTTGATGATATAATATTTGCATTTTTTGCATTGGAAATGAGCGTTAAAATGGTTGCCATGGGTGTTTATGGAAAAAATACATATTTGGCTGACTCGTGGAATCGTTTGGATTTCTTCATCATATTGGCCGGTCTGCTTGAATACATGATGCATGTGGAAAACTTAAATTTGACTGCTATACGTACTATACGTGTTTTAAGGCCATTGAGGGCTATTAATCGTATACCCAGTGAGTGAAAGTTGAAGATAAATTCGCCAGTGAAATTCTTATTTATGTATACTGTTGTGGACAGGTATGCGTATTTTGGTGATGCTGTTGTTGGACACTTTACCAATGTTGGGGAATGTTTTGCTACTTTGTTTCTTTGTCTTCTTCATATTTGGAATAATTGGCGTACAACTGTGGGAGGGCATACTGAGACAACGTTGCATTTTACAATTGCCCGACTATGTGAGAAAACCACCCGAGTAAGTATATTTTCTTTCTTATACTTTCTTGGTTATTACTTTTTTTCAATACATGACTATTTAGTAAAAAAAATGTCAATTAATAATGAAAATATATTTTTACCGTCGCAGTATACGTTGATAAGTTCTTAAATGCATAAGTGCATGAATTATTCATAGTCTAAACTTGTATTGACTTCATTAAGTTAAATGTTTGTTTGTTACAAGCTCTTGTTCGAAAGATCCTTTGGGAATATTTTTGTAATTTTTTTAAAACCCGATATTAAGAGTCCATAATGTGCCGTTTATACTCTGCCATATAGAACTATAATAAAATGTATGTAAAAACATTTCCCGTGGATACGTACTTAAAATGTATAGTACAAGCAGTTACAAAATATTCGTTAATAATTGAAGCAATAAATGTGTTAAAGATAGATTCAAGGACATTCCATACGCCAGTATCAACAACTGTTTTATTTATAACACATTTATTGGAAAAATTATAAACTAGGAAAAAAAGAGTGATAATTAAGTGCCCCAAAGTTCGTGTCAAAGATTTTATAAAAGCCCCCTCTTACTCCTTATATACATAGTTCAAAAGAAAACAGCACTTGCATACCATATAATACCGACCGACACGATAGTACTGCTTAAGGATTGATTGGACTCAATACTATTTTCTACCAAATATTTATAAACACACATCACAAGTGTTCATAATATTCGTTTTCAAGTTATATTACAGAATCCAATTGCTCTGTATACATATATGCGTGTGTATGTACTACCACCTTAAATAATCCTGAGTGAACAAACATACATTAAACATTATACAAATGTTTGTTTCCCATGGTCAGGACAAGCACATATGCATATATTTACAAGACATATTTACACAAGTATATCATAAGGCCCCCAAAAAACATACATCATCACAGACGTACAAAAACTGTTGCACAATTATTTGTTTTCTTTTACTCTAAACTCACTATTTGAAACCGATCATTTAATAATCTACAACACTTAGTTTTCCGAATCAGTAAAAGCGAAGCACATCGAAAAATATCATTATATGAAAAGAAGTTCTAAAAATGATCTGATCGGGTCCAAATTTATTACAGCCAATTATTAAGCTAATTAACTAACCTTCACCAAATTTTGTTAAAAAATATTATGACTTAAGATATTTTGCTTTATAAAGAGTTATTTAAAATAAGGGGAAAAGTCCTAAAAATGGCTGGTTTCTATGAGGCTGATCTTTGAATTTTTAATACAAACTAAATTTCAGATATGTGCCTGGTTTCACATAAAGTGGACAATATACTAAATTTGTCATTCCATTTGGAGCAGGTGTCAAAGTATATATATATTGTTAATAAGCTTTAGAGTCTGAACCGATATTGCTATATACGTTCATTTGTCTTTGTGTCTGTTTATAGTTGGTACTCTCCCGATTGAAAATTTTCTGACAGAATAGCAGTTTTTTATTCAAATTAGATTGATTTCAGTCAAATGCCACGTCCGTAATCTATAAAATCTTTATATAAACCATACACATTTAGCTACAAAGTTGAAGCTTAATACTTATATTTATAATGAGAATCCGATTTGTATATAATATAATAAACCTGCTACGCCCACATTTTATATGTGGAGGGTAATTTGGATTAGGGCTAAGCCAAATCTAATAATTTATTTTACTTTTTTTTTTGCACCCGTCACCTTTGGAGGTGTATGTGTACTCACTGAAAACTTTTCTTAGAATTATGAAAAATTCTCAATATTATTGTATTTAATCTTATATATCCATGGTAATCATATTTACAGGGAGATAATAATGCAAACTTTAAAATTTGGTATAAAACTTAGTAAAAATCGTTTAAACGACACGGCCTTTACCAATTTGTTTAACAAGTGTTACATTTTCACTGTAAAAATTTTAATGTTTGCGCTTTGAAACCCTGGTACAAGGTTAAAGGTGGCGGGTATTCCAGATTTGATTTTTGTCAAATCTTTATTGTTTTTCACTTTTTTTTGTGTGTTTTTTTCTTTCCTTTATTATACAAAACACGAATCTCGAAACGACAACAATTAAAAATAAATCACTCTAAAAGAAAAAACATACACGATTTTTTGTTTACAGGGGCCTACCCGATGAGTACAGAGTTCGAGTCCGTGTTAACTCGTAAGATGCATACAAATTTATCATTTTTCTCTGGCTGTCTCTCTGTGTCTCTACCTCTTACCTCTACCTATCTCATATACATGAGTGTTCAAATAATAATAATAATCTCCTCTGTACACCTTTTTCTCTAGCATAAATTAATATATAGCGAATTGTAGCCAGCAACCTTTTATATATAATAGAACTTAACACTGTCATTGTCTTTCTTCCAACTTTATATTACAACAAATAGATTTTTCCTATCTTTTCGTATAAACCAACAATGTAATCACTTACTAGAGTACCTAGAGACCTTACAATTAACTCACTAACTTTATCACATTTTTAAGAAAGTGGAACTTAGCTATGATTCACAATGAGCACATTCCATTATATACATATTATTCGACAATTAACCAAAGGTGTCCCATATTTTATCAATGTTTTTGTAAATATAAGAAGTGAATCAACGTAGTACTTTTGTATGTATATGCATGTTTGTGTTGTCTATTACATATTAAGGTTCCATTCTAGTAAAGTTCCATTTTCTTGGTACAAAAATATTATGATTCTACAAGTTATTGTAATGTTCTAACCTGTAATTAACAACACCATGTGTCAATGTTGTTCTTAACTTATATATCATATTAACACACTCATATTAGTAACCGCCCAACAACATATATTTGTCCTGCAGTTGATTCCATTATTCTGTTCTTGACATTTGCTTTCATTTCATTTACATACTATATAGGTGTTTAAATTTATTTACAGCACCAATTAATAACACTTTATTCTCTACACCACTATAGTAACTTTGAAGGAGCTTTTAATACACTATTTAGATTTCATTTTCAGAAACAATCCGTCTGTGTGCCCTTGAAAAGTTATGTTTTACTATTACTATAATAATACTTAGTTAATTACTGGTTTAAATAAAATATTACCTTGATTTAAAAGTATTATTATCCATTCAAATAGAACATTTTTGATTCCACACGAAGTGGTTACAACGAATAACTGACGTTTATTTTATTGCAGGAAAAATCATCACTTTTTTTTGGGAAGGTATTTAAAACTGCCTGATATGAAACACACACCCACTTATTGTAGTTTAATTTCATTTATAACTCCCTTGGGTGTCAAAATACAAACAAATTTACACTTTGTTAAGTAGACTTTAAAAAAAAGTGTAATTGATAATAAAAAAATTAAAAAAAGTAATTAAATAAATAAGAAGGGATCCCCAATATTTTTTTCTTAAAGAAGATGTAGATGTTCTTTTTATTTTGATACATATGTTGCTAATTCTATCGCGTATCTGTACGTGTCTCCTTTATGTGTGTATGTGTCTATGTTTTTCTTTTGGCACTATGCTATAATCTACATATATCGTACAATACTTACTTACAATGATTAAAAAGTATTTATTAATACTCATATGTGTGTTTGTTCAACTTATGGAAAATTTCGAAATTGATGAAACTTAAGCATCAGTGATAAAGACTAACGACTTTTCGTCTAAAACTAGTTTAAATATTTGTTTTCCATTTTATTATCTCTCTCTCTTCCTTCACACTGATAAAAACAAACCCGTATGCTAAACACTATTGACTATATTGCACGTTTTACAAACTTATACGAAATCATTACACCGCCACCACAACTATCCCAAAAAATACTTCCACAAAATACAATAAATCCACGTAGCGTGTCCTACTACTATGAGTTCTCTAAGGAGCAAGATTATATATGCTCGAAACCAGAAGATTCTGGCATGCATTTATGTTTGGACTTGCCACCCTATCGCATTGGACCAATGTTATGTACGGGTAAGTATATGCTAATGTGTACAACTGCAGAATAGAATAACGGCCGCATCCTAAAATAATAGAAAGAGCAATGCCCATGGAAGAAAATTTGCCCACAAATACCTCATGTGTCAACTGGAATCAATATTATTCTCGCTGTGCTCAAATGGGTTTAAATCCATTTCAGGGTACCATATCATTCGACAATATTGGTATGGCTTGGGTGGCCATATTTTTGGTAAGTAATCATTTTTGTCATATCGACAAATTTACATAAATATTAAGTATAAACGCGAGCCACATATATATTTAACAATATTTTTATACGGCCATCAAAATTCCAGCTAGAATCCAATATTATTACTCGCAGTAATCTTAAGAAGTTTTTGAACAAAAGTTGTATCAATGAATTTAGATAGACTCGGCAATAAAAGGAACATTTAGGGCAGATTTTATGGATGGAAGTCTTATATAGTTTTTGTATAAACACTGTAGATTTCAAAATGAAAATGACCAGTAATGTAAAGCAAGTTCTTACTGCACTAGAGGCCTTCGTTTTATTATTCGATATTTATTAAGATTTCCTTCTGTGCGTTAGTGTTCACTTATTTATATCTAAAATTGAAAACGTAGGTATTAAAATTATTTAGTGTTATATATTTTAAGGTTATATCACTCGAAGGCTGGACAGACATTATGTACTATGTTCAAGATGCACACAGCTTTTGGGATTGGATTTATTTTGTATTGCTAATTGTGGTAAGTTTTTTCGTTTTTATAAATCTGAACGAATTGTTCATTTTCTGTATTTTTAAACATTTCACATAAGGTAGGGGTAGAGACCCCCGAAAGTAGACATTTCTTTGATCAATCAATTTAGCTATATACGTGTATATATAGAGATATTGAGTAAAAATTTTGTACCAACATTTCTACCTTCTGTACTTACTGTCCTGCATTTAAGTTAGACAAAATTGGTTAAGTGCCATGCCTCCAATCCAGAAAAATCTCTCGTAGATTTTTACATATGTATTTTTTAATTTGAACCTATTTGCAGATCGGTTCCTTTTTTATGATAAATTTATGCCTGGTCGTGATTGCCACTCAATTCAGTGAAACAAAGAAGCGCGAAATGGAACGTATGCGCCAAGAGCGAGCACGATACACATCCTCATCGACGCTGGCATCCAGCACTAACAATTCAGAGCCGACCACTTGCTATGCAGAAATTGTTAAATATATAGCGCATTTATGGCGACGCTTCAAAAGGCGAATGTTGAAGAAGTACAGATTATATAAGTATGCCGAATGTAGTTGAGATTTGATTTTTCATGATTTTTTGTAACAATTTGAGTTCTTTCTTACATGAGTTTTCTATATTTTATTAACCTAAAGTTAATCTTTGACAATGATCCCTCCCTCCCTCTAACGCTCATACTCAATCGCGATCCTATTATATAATATTTTCCCAAAACGCTAATCTAATTGGTAAATATGTGATTGTTCGAAATAGTTTAAAACTTCAATAGTTAGTTCAAATCGAAGTAATTATAATTAAGCCAAGTATAAAATTTCCTTGCAAAGATGTTATAATAATTAAAAAGCATGTGAATAATTTTAATTGGAGTAAATTTAAAATACTCCCCGGTTTATTCCTTATTCGCTATATAAAAAAATTATAAATTCCAAGAGAAATAATAGAGCAAACGGTCGCTCCCTTTTTGCCACATAATCCCCCAATGTACAAAAAAAATTCTTACAAACCTGTTAATAGAACTTCCCAGTAAAAAAAAAGAATAAAAAAAATTGCGCCGCTTAACGTTTCTATTTCGGAACAAATGGTATCCAACGACTCAGTGTAATTATTTTGTATTCATCACAACCTCAAGTAGATCAGAAATCAATAAATATGAATAAAATCGTTTATTGTTGTCATCCAAATATGTTTGTCATGCCAACAAAGCAATTAACTAACCAACAGGCTGTAAATAACGCAATACATACATACATACATACATGTATATGAATTTACAAAAGAAAGGATATTAGGCTTATCCTGCTCACATCATATCTTGCACTTGATGTCACATCATGTCAACACACGTACACATACATATGCATAAAATAATATAACATAACTTTTATACGTTCTTGTATATCACAGAACCGTATGAATAATATGAAAATTCATTTTTCACTATATTTTAAATTAGCAGAAAAATACACCCTTTCACACCCTTGCATTGCTGTATAAATCATTACATAGTAGCAACAAACATTTGTGTACTGTTATATACATTTTTTTAGTACATAGGTATTTGGGCAGCTTTCGCTTTTAGTGTAAAAGTTCTTGAATTTTAATTTTTACTGCATGACTTTTTTGTAAATCCCTTTTCTCTGGTTTTCATTTTAAAGTAACGTGGCTGTAAACGTGAAAAACAGAATTATTTTATCATGGCATTTTGTTATTCTCAATAATTGATATCGATTAAAGCTACTTAAAATTCAGTTTAGTTTAATTTCAATGTTAAAATGCGGAAGATGGGCTTGTTCAAAATAAGAAGTAATCGGTCGCGTACAATTCTGTATTTTAAGAATGTAAGCTTTCAAACGCTGTACAATACCTTCCTCTACATTCATTTTTCACATATTCAAGTTTCTTGCAATTTAAAATATTTATTTTTATGCATATGTAGGTGGTGGGCAACCAAGCAAATTGATCAAAACAAATTTAGTTTTATTTTCTGTTTCGTTTTAAAGTATTAGGAAACGTTTTTCATTAATAGTTTACAGTGTTTATCAATTACTTATAATTAGTTGATTTTTGCTTTATTTTTTCTCTGGTTAAATCTGAGGCGAAACAGTTTTGTAAATATTTTTGCACACGCCCACAATTTATAAAAAACTACAATATATTCAACGTAAAACCAGATTTGAAAGCTGATAGGTATTACATACTTTATTAGAGGGCGCGATATAAATATATTTGCCACGCACACCGTTATGGATGTGAAGGGTATTTAAGATTTGGCCGAAGCCAAATTTAGTTTTCTTACTTGTTTTAGAATGATTCTCTATAAAGCTCCTAAAAAGCAAATATTTTTATATATATAATTACTTTAAACAAGCCTGTTTTCAATAATTGTACAACGTTTTTTTGCTGGCACGTCATAATCTGCCACAATTTGAATAGAATTTAAGGTTTTTTGTTAGAGCTGTTCATTTAATAATGACAAAATAAAATGCTTACGGTTTTGGTTTTTCTTTTTTTTTTGTTTTTTTGTTTAGTTTAAATCAATGTTAAAAACCAGTTTTGAGATTGTGTTCTATCGTACAGTTAGTAATGTACAAATATAATTTTCAATGATTTTTATTAATATCTAATGCTTGTGTTCTGATAATTTTACTTGCTTACCATTGCAAAAAATAACCGTCCCCAACTGTCTGGTACAATATAATGGCAAAACAAGGTATCAAAAGCAACAACGTAAAGATGGCTTATTGCCCAAGGATGCTGACAACTTAACATTTTCACCGTCACGCATTAAGGGTCACCATCCCAAGTGTCCGAAAAATAACCGTGATAAAAGTTGTAAGCCGTCCAGCATACAAGATCAAATGATAACCGTGATGGTGCCGTTGAATTCTAATAATAATAACACAACTATACAAACTCTATCAGTTGATAGCAATAGCAATAGCCAACAGCTGCCGTCACAACAACAGCAGCAGCAAGCACAAGCTAAGCAAAATTGCAGTCTGACAAATGGTTTAAATAGTGGCCATGCAGCCCAAACATTACAGCGCATGGTACAGCAACAGCAACAACAGCATTCATCTACGGAAAATTCAGAGCGTTCGCATGATAATAGGGAAAACAATAATAATAACAACAACAGCAATAATAACAACATCTACACAAATCAAACGAAAGCAGCCATAGAAGCGGAACAAGGCCTAACCAAACAATTGCAACAAAAAACGATATTGCTTAAATTGCCGCAAAAAATTGTAGACTCGGAACAGTTAATAGTAAGACATTTATCTATACTTATCGCACACAACTCTACATAACCAATGTATGAAAATCTACCCACAAAAAAATGAATACGCCCCAATCGTCTCTATTTGTAGAACACTTGTTACACTTGTTATAACATACAATACTTTATATGAACACATGCACTGAAACGACTATTAAAGATATTTCTTTTAAAACATTTCTATTTTCATCCTTCGATGATCGCACTTATTTATATATAATGGCGCATTACAGCTACAATTGGGGAATCTAGGAAAGGTATATTCATATAAACGTGTCGTTACTCTTTATTCTCTCTGTCTCTTTTTTGCTGTCACGATTCTTATTCAAACAACAATAATATTCGGTTGCAAAAATAACTAAAAGAAAAATATCAGTTTTGGCCTTTTGTAAATTCTTGCACCACCACTCAAAATATTGTAATCGTTTTATACAATACGTCAGAAATGCTAAAAATCCATCACCTTCAAATGAAAAGTTGAAAAAGTTTGAAAATATTGATGACTACTGCCACAAATTTGAACAAAAACTTGAGAAATAGAAGGTGGTGTGGTTGTTTTAAATCGAATGGCTTCTTATAAAAAACAGATTTTTCGTTTTATTGGGAATGATTGCTTTGCTACGAAGCAGCCTATTTCACAAATTTTTCACTAGATTTTTCAAAATTTATAGACACATCCTTGCACATCAGGTTTTCTGAGCCCACCATCTGCTGGTAGCCGTCGTCCTTCGGTTATGTTCAACGAATACGTTCTACTTCATGCACCACCCGCTTTAAAAGAGATACAACCACCAATAACAGCAACAACTACTACTGCCGAGAAAACAGCTACTTCGTCTGAGAAGATGACTCAAGCCGGTGATGGAAGCATATGGCAAGTAAGTTAGCTTATCACTGAGTTTTTGTTCATTTTTAAGTGTGTTTTCCATAAGTTATTTTGTTAAATCAATCGAAAGACCTTCAGAATCGAACTAAGCATTGCATATTTAAGTTCTACTTTTCAGTTTATGAAATATTTAATTAGAATTTGTGTGGCACTGCCGAAGGTAGGACAAATGATGATTGAAGATATATAGAATCGTATTTTGCTCCATATTCATATAAAAATATATATTTCATATCAAAAAGACTACAATTCAATTCAATTAACACAATAAATTTTTTCGATATAATCAGTGTGTATCTCAGCGAATTCTTTTAGAACATATTCGAATACATTTATATAAAAAAATTTCAAGTGAGGCACATAAATTTTTTATTCACATTACGCCCATTTAGTACCATTGGGGATTCCCAAATATTTTTCCTCATCTCAAAGTTAATATAATTACTGATTGCTATTGAAATTTGTTGAAAGACTTTTATAGTTTAACAAAAACTAACTAAAAAAGAGACAATTTTAAATTTCATTAAGACCGTGTCCACAATTTATACCTGTCAGTTATATTCTCTTTATTTTGTTGGTTAAGTTAAGACAACTTTTTCGAAAAAGTTTTAAAACTGGACAAACTTTAAACTGAACTAAAGTTTATTGTACATTATAAGTATAATTATTATATGGTCGCGTTTGATCGGCTATTATTTAGTAATTTCTCTTTCTGTCTGTTAAAGGTAAATCTACCACAAACGATTGGTATTAATAGCAATGTGTACGCAGATTATTCCGATCTGGGTATACATGATGCAATGACTTGCCAAGAGCTTTTAGCATTTTCGGTAGCATTTTCAGCGGCCCTCCCTACGGGTCAAAGTACTCTAGAATCATTTTATAATTCATTGGCACGTTGTGATCCGCACATAGCTGAGGCAATACGAAATAAACAGAATCTCAAAAATACTTCATTAGCTGTACAGAAACAACAGCAACATCAACACCACCAGCAACAGCGACAACACCACCAGCCAAAATTTTTCAGAAATCCATTAGACGCTTTGCATTCGAATAGAAATGCACCAATGCCCGATAATTATATAGAAGACTATTCATGTTGTTATGATCTTTATCAGAATTCATTATCACCGTTGGAGGACAGCAAGCACGGAATGCAATCAACATATATGCGCGGTTTTCTCGCAACATATCGTTGTACTTCACATGTGTTTAGTGTGATGCGTCGTTATGTGCGTCGCTTGGTAGATTACAAATACTTTCAGCAAGGCATTCTTCTGGCGATTTTAATCAATACACTTTCCATGGGTATTGAATATCACAATCAACCGGAAGAACTGACTGTAATTGTCGAAACTAGCAATTTTGTATTTTCGGCTATATTTGCTGTGGAAATGTTACTCAAAGTAATAGCGGAGGGACCCTTCCGTTATATAGCTAATGGTTTTAATGTATTTGATGGTGTTATTGTCATTTTAAGGTATGATTTATAACATGTAAAATATAAGTAGTCTTTCACATAAGAGGGAGTATACTTTATATTCCATGTTTTGAGATCTGATGTTTTTTAATAAAAAAGTGTCACGCTTTGTATATTTATGTGGAGGGTGTCTAAGATTTGGCTTAAGCCAAATTTAGTATTTGTTCTTGTCTTAATTCAAGTATTAACCCACTTAATAATTGCAGTGTTATTGAAATTTGCCAACAATATTTGGGTAATGGTACTGGAGGAGGTGGCTCCGGATTATCAGTATTGCGAACATTTCGTTTGTTGCGTATTTTAAAGCTGGTTCGATTTATGCCTAATTTACGCCGTCAACTATTTGTCATGTTGCGTACTATGGATAATGTTGCTGTATTTTTCTCACTACTCGTACTCTTCATTTTCATATTCAGGTAAGTCGGTGACAGAATTTTTGTGTAGTCGCGTTCCGTTTTACCACCAAACCCTTGCATCCTTTCACACAAGAGATAATTACTAACCGCTGTAATGTGTTATCAGCTTAAATATTGTAGGAATCCTATCGCTTACGTAAAATTTTAACAGAAAATTTATTTTGTTCAGTAAAGTTATTCGATAACGAAGACAGAATAATAGTATTTCAATGTATCCAATTACGTATGTATATAAAAAAAAAATGGTGCATTTGAGGAGTAAAAGAGCTTTATAATAATTTTATATAATGCATTTCAATTTTATATTCGGTCAAGTTTAACCTCTTAGTACCATACGCTTAGTTCTACAAATTAGTTTAATTGTAAACGCGAGACATCCCACATAAGCCACTTTTGCCCCATAGGGCAAGGGGTTCTAAATGAAAGTGGTTTGATTCGTTTCTATTTCTAAAAAGATTTCTCCTTAGATTAATATAAGTTTTTGTATCAAATTTCATCGAAGTATCTTTAAAAATACGACCAGTAACTTGCGCACAAATTTACATGGACATCAATTGAGATTTCGATTTTGAGTCGATCGATATAGTTGAAGGAGGGTGTGGCAGTTACAAACATCCGCACTTATTATAGACTTGGCCACGCCCATCCACGTAATCATAGCTTAAGAATATAATGAATACTGCAAAGGCTAGATGATGCATCGACATTTTTAAAATAAAAACTCCCAAGATAAGTGGCTCTTTGTCTTTTTTAATTCTATAATCATTAAATGATTTTAAAAATTTGTTTCCATGAGAGAATATTAAAAATGTGCCAAATACTGTTGGTAAAATTGGTTACGATAATTATATAAAAGGCTAACACCCGAATATCCTTAAGCCCTAATCGTACACATAACCATTAAGCGTAACTTTTCCTTCAAACACTACCCCTACATTGTCGCTTTGATTACTATTCAGTATTGTAAAAAACGCCTTACCTATAAATGTTTTGTGACCCCGAACCAAAACTAAATATTGATGAACTCTGTAGTAATTAGACTATATTTTTTAATCTGCCCTTAATCCATTTTTCCATTTTATTGCACAATAAATTTCCCAATTTTTTTTTTAAATTAATTATTACGATCCACTTCTGGTGCACACGATTTCCAAGGCTAAACGAAAAACAACATATTATCACATATTGACTAAATCTAATTACACAGTTTCTCACTTCTTATTTTACACGCTTGCATAAACATAACGACACTTGCACTATTGACCACTGAAAATCCGTTAAACGAAAAATGTTTCACAAAACTAACTTATAACATTCACTAAACTATTAAAAATGTTTACATGAAAATACACACATTTTTGTGTTCCGTCCTTACATTTTTATCCCGGAATAGTCATTACAATCTATAGTCAATAATTTCATTCAGTTTATTTTTTTAAAAATTTCAGTAAAGTAAATTTCTTTTGATGTTTACATATTTTAGAAATTGTTAGATTCCGTTCTTTCCTATGAAATCGAACATTTTCGTGTGTAAAAGTATGATCGCTGTAGTTGATTCATTCTTAATTGATGCAAAATAATCATATTATAGACGTTTTAGAAGTAAGGGTTTAATGACATCATAAAATAATCATTAGAGTAGTTTAGTAGTTTCATATAATGAATATTAAATGTCAGCTTTATAACCTCTAACAAATATATATTAGTATATATATAATATAACTTAAAAGATATGTTTTTACTTAAATAAAACTATTTTTAAATAAATTGAAAACATTAAAAGTATTGTAAACTCTAACAGATCTTTCCAAATATAATTTACAACAGCTTTTACAACTATCTATGCTTATTTACACCTATGTATGTAGTGTATTAAACTTTAACAATTCTACAAGGCAACATGGGGCACTGAATTTAATATTGACCTGTCTCGAAAAGTGGCCTTTGTGCTCAAAATAACATTTTCAAGCATCCGCAGCACAACAACTAAAACTAATAAAGAAGACTGTATTGCATTATTTAAATTCAGTGCTCTAAGTGGAGAGGAAATCCTTGGCCTCAAAAAAATACTTCATTTGCAATGACAATAACTAATATGATCCGTAGGACAAGCTTAACTCGAAATCTGACATATCCAAATTGGTTTTATATTGTCTGGCACTTCGACTTTCCTAATATTTTGCGATTTTGCAATATGTACTTTACGGAACGTTACCCCATTTTTGTTTATTTATTTTATTAACAAATAAGTAGAAGCCCGTTCAAAATTTCTAATATGCGTTTCTTTTATAGGTAAATAATTTTTTTTATTCTTTAAACCCTCTGCCTCAGCCATAAACAAAATAATATACAGTGGTTCTCTTTTTAAGTGAAATTGAAGATATGCGGATGTAGCCTTAAGTACTTTAGAACGGCGCCTCAGGTATTTTTTATTCTAATTTTTAATATCGTTCCATAAGCCCCTAATAAGCATAAATAATGCCTCCCTCATTAGCCAAAAGCTTAATAATGCTGGGCAAATTTAAATTTGAATTAAAAAGCCATTTATATTCATAATAGAATTGTGTAACGAAGCGGTATGCTTCTAAGGCTGTGAAATAAACATAATTATTCCATGGTATATACAATCAGTAGAACGTGTTAATCTACCTTTTTATGTATTTTTTATTCGGATTTATAGAACGTAGCTACCGCTTCAAAAAAAACCAAATGTATATAATTCATGGAGTCTCTAAGGCGTCCGCTCTGATAGTTGCCATTTAGTACAGCTGCCTACCTTATTAAGTAAATATTATGAATCGTTTTATTATAGTTTCTTAAATAAAGCTAACTCCCATAAAGTATTAATAGTTATTTATCCTTTTCAAAAATTAGAAAAATAATATAAAAAAACGATCCGTAAAGTACCAATCTGATTTTTATACCCTCCACATAAGATGTTTAATATAATAAGTTATCCATTTACAATACTTAGAAGGAGGTGACTCAGATGTCATATTCCGGATTAACGTCAATAAACTAATATATAGCTGCGCGTTTGTACGTATTTTTAAAAATCGAACTAAAGAGTTTTAACTTGACATTATTAATTATATCATCCATTGGTATGGTTGGATAACATAATTTAACTCTTTAGTGTTTGTTATAAGAGAGTGCTATATCGGCATAAATGTGGGAGGTATCCAAGATTCGGTTTAAACCAAATATATCTTTTTTCACTCGTTTCTATCTTAACCTGTTACTAATAAAGATTATCGTATCTACTTATTGGGTTATTGAATTTGTTTCGCTTGTTTAAAGAAGTTGATCATCATCGAAACTTATCTTCCTTTTCTTTCTCTCTCTCTCTATCTATATATACCTTTCTTTCTCTGTCTCTTTCTCTCTTATTCCTTTATCTATTTGAATAATAATATATTCATATAAAAATGATAATTAATACATACTTGTAATTATACTATATAATTAAATGAAAAAAAAAAAAAAACGGATCCAAATCCACATAAATTCCCACTAATTTTGAACTGTCGACATTTATAAATGTGTAAAATCTATTGATACCTGCATATATGTTTGAATCTAAATAAAATAATAAAATAATTAAATATAAAATGAAATTCTCAAAAATCAAAAATCAACATCAACCAAAATCAAACAACCAACCACTACCACAACCAACCAACCAACCAACGAACGAACCAATCAATCAATCAATTAGTATACTTGGCATGAATCTTTTCGGCTGTAAGTTCTGCGAAAAATTTAAGGGAGAGGTGATTTGCGACCGCAAGAATTTCGACAGCCTGCTATGGGCCCTCGTCACTGTCTTTCAGGTAGTTACATACATACATATTGTCTATTATTGTGAATAAAACAAAAAAGAAAAAAATTCGAACTTCAAAAAATACTAACATACGCAACATAAATATATATATGCTATATATGCTTCAGAACCGAAAGAAACTGTTCAGCAATAAATTTCATTTGAAAGTAGCCGTACTTGGCTAATTAATTAATTAATTAATTAATGTTCTCCATTCTATGATTTTCTTATAATTTGTAATTGTTGTCCAATTGTATAGACATTGCGTGTGATTCGTCTGTTTGTTTTCCCTTTATGTGCTTTTGAGTTTGTTGAGTTCATCAAAGCTTTTGTGTCAAATTCTTTTTTTGCCATCGCTCCGGCTGAAATCATCATTAACTTCATAAGGAAAGCATGTGTTCTCTCCGTCACCTTATCTGCGATTAAGATTCAGATATACCTGCCATCCAAAATTACCTCCCCTGTGTCAGGCTGTTGTCGTAATTCATGTTTGACTTGTTCGTATCAGCACTTGCCATTTTTATATATTTCTTATATAGTACCTTAGTGATGAGCATATACTTTGCTATATAATATGTTTGTAATTAGTTGTGTTTGACAATGTTTGTTTTTCTCTCTAAAAAAATATCGTACATCAGGTAAGCCAGCAAGCAATTATTTTGAAATAATTGTAGCTTTCACGCCCTTTTATACTCTGCCTAATAGGTCAAACGGCTAAAGTCGCTAGGCGTGCATGTTTTTTGTTTTTCATTGCGTTGCATGTATTATGGATTGTAAATCGTCTCATTAAACATTTCTTTTGTCATAGCTATCACGCTGGCATTTTTCTAAGCATTTTCTGGTCATTTTTTTTGTGTCTTTCTCAACCCCTGCTTTGTCAGAATATAATCAATTTTAATATGAATTTGTTTTTGGATTTTAAGTCTTGGTTTGTGTTTACTCTTTTATCTCATGATATAATTTAGAGATTTTTTTCATATATTTAAGAGTTTATTAAAAATATAACTAACAACTAAGATTTGTTCATACTTTCCTCTGAGATCACACATTTTACTAAATCTAAGTCCTTCTCTGTACCGACCCACTTTTCACTTACAAATATTCACACAAACACGCACGCACACACAGGAAAATGCTCAAGTTAGGGGATCTACTACTAGAATTTTAGGTTCTAAACATAATCCCACTTGGTTTAAATTTGAAAAGTAGATCCCTTACGATAGCACCTTGTACAACAACCATTCTTCTAATCTCTACAACATCATACACAATTGTACACATATGGGTACATATTACCACATGTATACAAATATTAGGCAATAAGCGATAAATAAGCGATTGATTAAAATAATGGTTAGACATATATAAATATATATAGGTTAAGAGTTAATGAAAAGGAACGGAAAGTTGTTTGTGTAATCGGATAAAGGAAAAAGTCGCTGCTTAGGTGGGCGCGGTTCCGATTGCTTATATGTATATGAATAGAAATCAACATTTGTATAAACTTTGAATTTGCTTACAATAACAATAATAATAATAATAACAACAATAACAACAAAACCAAAATTACAACTAAGTACTATTCGTTTGTGTATATATGATATGTGTGTATAAAACCTACAGCATACTGGGCATGTATCTGTTTGGCGGTAAGTTTTGTAAATATTTGGACGAAACGAACGGTGTCGAACGGGAATGTACGTGTCCCGAAATAATCAGCCGACATCCACAATGCGAATGTGATCGCAAACACTTCAACAACATACTCTGGGCCACAGTTACAGTCTTCCAAGTAAGAACACTTAGCACTTAATAAAAAAAAATCCACCTTTAATTCTATATAAACTTATAATATATATACATACAATATAGCCATATACTTATATATCATATTAATATATATATTATATAAGAGATGAAGAGAAGAACTTTTTTTCCCAGAGAAGGTTTATTTGGTTTGTTCGACTTTTTGTATATACAAAGTATTATTTCGTTTGAGTTGAGTTGTACGCACCCTTCTCTTCATTTTATATATATATGTAAATAGGTATCAATATAATTTTTTAATCTCAGTTCACATTTCCTTTAACTTTTTTCAACATATATCATAGTTTGAAACTTTCGTTTAACTTGTAAGGGTTAATGATATTGTTACAGTACATAAGTTAATTATATATTTTTATACAATACATTGCTTTAAATTATAGCTACTTTGTATATAAAACCTTTATCTCTTATCAACACTATACGAATACGAGCAAATAAAAAGTTTTAGATGGTTTGGGTTTAAAATGTATGACTAACAATGATGCTTATATTCTGCTCGGGGAGACTACGTGTAATTTTTGAATGAAAACCCGCTTCAAAAAGCTGAAAAGTTCAATTTTTAATTACCTATGGGGGTGCCCTTTAAACGAATTTTCTCAATTTTCATGCCAAACTGCGTTTATTAGCTCAATTTTTGAGACCGGGGGGAAGTTTACCAAAAGTAAACCCCCGAACGTACCGTCCGACCGACCGACCTGGCTAAATTGATTTAAAATTTTATTAATATCATATGTACTCCTTGGAGTCTGTGCTCCAGATTTGAAATATTTTTAACAACCCAACGTGCTGTGCTTTAGTTTCTAAAATATCTGCATACTAACACATTCATACGTCCGATAATTACAATACTTAACATAGATGATCATTTGAGTTGCATGGTTGTTTGATTTTAACTTTAGTTTCGTTTTTTGACTTGTCTTTAATGCTTTAGCACGTTCTTCTATTTTTTTTTTTTTTTTTGCTCCTTAAGTGAATCGATAGTAAAAGCCCAGGTGTGTGTACTATAAAACTTCATTTTATTAAACATAATATAGAAGAGCAACCTTCCAAAGATGCCCAATGCATTTTCATCGAGTCAATAGCAGCAGCATTCCTCTGTGATTAATTCGATATTAATTCATTTAATTAGCTTCATTTCCTTTGTTTCCATTTTTGTTGTACAGAATGTATGATTTATTTTTAGGGCTTTCGTTGTTGTTGTCTTTTTAGTTATTCTTTTTATTAAAATTATGAAATTGGTTCTACTAAGTATTAATTAATTTTCACCTTGTTCTTGACTTTATATACATTCTGCTTATGATACTGTTATTTTAGATACTTACTCAAGAAGATTGGAACGTGGTGTTATTCAACGGCATGGAAAAAACTAGTCATTGGGCTGCATTATATTTTGTAGCTCTAATGACATTTGGCAATTATGTGCTCTTTAACTTGTTGGTCGCCATTTTGGTTGAGGGATTCAGTTCAGAGGTAGAGTTTTACGTTGCAAAAAGAAACAAACAAAAAAAAGGGAATAAGAATGGTAGTAGAGAATATACTCCAAGAATACCATAAAAGAAGTTTGACTAACTGTGCTTGTGATGTGCTCTCAATTAAACAAATTTTTTGTTAAAGCTCTAAACACCTTAGCATGCATTCCCCTAAAAAACTTCTTTTTAAGTGAACGTATATTCTTAACTATCACATAATGCAGAAGACGAATTGGCTTTACTTTCATAATTGCAATAATTGTAATTGGCGTGTAAAGCAGGCCTGAAAAATGGTCCGAATGAAAAAAGTTATAAAGTCTAATTTTGAAATTTTGATTCCCTCAGCGAAATGAACGTCGTGAACGTGAACAACGCGAATTGGTTAAAAAATTACGTGAAGAAACTTTAGCGGAAAACTTTAGCGATGCTATGTACGATGAATCGCCCAGCGCAGCTGATTCATCGTCAACTAATGAGAGTTTTTATGAAGTACATAATCGTTGGCACAGTGCTGAAGATGTACGGAAGGTGAGCTTTCTGTTATTTATGTATTATATAGTACTGATTATGCTCTCGTTTACTTGGGTATAATTTAGCATCAGATTAGCCCGGATTTGTATGTGGATCAAAAGAGTAACATACAAAAGCTACAAACTCAACAGTCTTATAAAGAAATTCACCAGCAGAAAACATTTGAACATGAACATTCTTTCACTGCATCTGCTTTGAATCGTAAACTCTCGTCAAAGGCGGTCACTTCTCTAAGCGGAAATGATGACAACAAACGAGTTATAAAAAAAGTAAAGTCCCCTTTATTTCTTAAAATATTACCCATAATTTCTTATAATTTAATTTCATCGCTTTGTTCTTAAGACATATTCCATTAAGGAGAAGAGGGGAGATTTACCACGACTTAGCAAAATACGTCCACCTATCATCACTACTACAGCAGCTACACCCCAAGATTCCCCGAATACTCACGAATCAAGCAAAAGTTTTCGCCATTGGAGTTCTGCCGAAGAAGAATCTAGTACAGAGGTCACTTTTTTAGAGTGCTTTACATAATATGTTTCTTTTAATAAAAGACCTTGTCTATTTTTAGGGTCCTGTATTTCCGTTTTTATTGAAACCACCTATAATTTCTAGCAGTCAACGCTCTTTGAATGAAGGCATACCATCGATTGATTTAATACCGCCTTCTCCCATTTTAGAGCACAAGCCTGACAATACACTTAATGCTGGTCAGTTAGGAACTAAAAGATTTATTCCTACCACTTGTACAGCAAGCAGTCTACTTTACTCTGATGCATTAAATGGTAACAATGTTATAATTGATGATATATCGAAAACACCAAGTACGACAACGATATTGATGCCTACAATATTACCACCGCCGATATCACTTCAAGTGTCCAATATATTTCACACAGAAGGGGAAAAAATACCTACAATTTCAAATGATATTATCGTATCTACTAGGAGCCCGATAGCTTCGAAAGAAGCACAAGGATCTGAAGGTCTGCAACGTATATCTAGTTTAAAGCGCTTTCGTCGTAACAGCTCTAAAAGACGCAAATCAGCAATCGTTGTCAGTAATGCAGACCATGAGCACCATTTAAATAATGGCAGCGATAATTCCTGTTTGCTGGGAACACAAGGTAGTTCCTTGAAAGTATGCAGTTCAGTAAAAAAGGAAACAAATCGTCTGAGTCCACAAAATTCAATTAGACGACTCTCTAGTACATTGAGTATGGGTGGAGATAATAGTGGCAATGGCCATGGGAGTGTCACCATCAGTAGCCGACGGGCTTCCGCATGTAATTTTAAGTCTCAACTTCATCACAATCTTAATCAACCACCTAAATTGATCATTTCGGATGGTAAACGGCGTATGTCATCCATTGAATTAGCCTTTAGTAAAACTTCCCATCTCAATCTACATAATTTAGAACCTTCACGAAAATCTTTTTCCTATACCAACTCCAACATGGATTTGGATAAATGGCACAAACCGTACATTCAAATAAATGACACTGATATGTTGCAACAATACATAAGGGAACGTGAAAAACGTAAAACCTCGATTAGTGGTTATGGGAAAAAACTTGAAACTGACTCTGAAAAGCAACAGGTTTCTAAAGATTACCAGCAGAATTGCAATGTAGTGCCAACGACAACGTCCGATATATTATTGAAACTAAAAATTCTCATAGAGAGAGTAGTTCCCCAAGACTTTACAGAAGAACGCAAAACTTATTCTTTATATGTCTTCCCAGAAGAGAACAGGTATAAAGTTCTACGTCTATGGAAGCATTTTGGATACTAATTTTTTATTTGAATTTTTTTTACAGATTCCGCCAAGTATGTGCGTGGTTTGTCGGCCAAAAGTGGTTCGATAACGTCGTTTTACTATTTATTGCTCTTAATTGTATAACATTGGCTATGGAACGACCAAACATCCCTCCTTATAGTACAGAAAGACTATTTCTGTCCACAGCAAACTATGTGTTTACCGTTGTTTTCAGTGTGGAAATGTTTGTAAAGGTAGGAATATTGCAATTATCTGCTAGGTTTCGTAGAGGTCAAAGGAAGGGATGATTTTAGGTAGTAGCAGCTGGTATGTTTTATGGACCAGATGCCTATTTTACATCTGGTTGGAATATAATGGATGGATCTTTGGTTACGATCTCAATTATTGATTTACTTATGTCGCTTATAAGCCAGTCAAGTCCACGAATTTTTGGGATTTTAAGGGTTCGTATGTTAATTATATTAATTTTTGCTTTTATCTACTTCATAAATTTTTTTATTTAACCTTTTAAGGTGTTTCGACTACTTCGTTCCCTACGGCCCTTGCGTGTTATCAATCGAGCCCCGGGTTTGAAATTAGTCGTTCAAACGCTCTTATCGTCCCTTCGTCCTATCGGCAATATCGTTCTAATCTGTTGTACATTTTTTATCATATTTGGTATATTGGGCGTTCAATTATTTAAGGGCACATTTTTCTATTGCGAGGGTGAAAACATTAAGTATGTACGCAATAAGACTGACTGCCTCAGTATACCAGGCAATGCCTGGGTTAATCGTAAGTACAATTTCGATGATCTCGGAAAAGCGCTGATGTCTTTATTTGTACTGAGTTCACGTGACGGTTGGGTTAATATTATGTACACGGGTCTAGATGCAGTTGGCGTCGATCAACAACCAATTGTCAATTATAACGAGTGGCGCCTATTATACTTTATTGCCTTCATACTATTAGTGGGCTTTTTTGTTCTCAACATGTTTGTTGGCGTGGTGGTGGAGAACTTTCATCGATGTCGCGAAGAGCAAGAAAAAGAAGAAAAAATTCGACGTGCCGCTAAACGGGCTTTGCAAATGGAAAAGAAACGACGTCGTATGCACGAGCCCCCATATTACATCAATTATTCGCCTTCCCGACTGTTTGTACATAATGTTGTCACATCCAAATACTTTGATTTGGCTATAGCTGCCGTTATTGGCTTAAATGTAGTTACCATGGCCATGGAGTATTATATGATGCCTGTACCTTTACAATATGCATTGAAAATTTTTAATTACTTTTTCACTGCTGTCTTCATATTAGAAGCGAATATGAAACTTGTGGCCCTCGGATGGCATTTATATCTCAAAGATAAATGGAATCAATTGGACGTGGGCATTGTTTTGCTGTCAATTATAGGTATAGTGCTGGAAGAGTTAGAGACAAATATCATTCCCATAAATCCGACAATAATACGTGTTATGCGAGTGTTACGTATTGCTCGAGTATTAAAACTATTAAAAATGGCAAAGGGTATACGAGCTTTATTGGATACTGTAATGCAAGCGTTGCCGCAGGTGGGAAATCTGGGTTTGCTCTTCTTCCTGTTGTTTTTCATCTTCGCCGCCTTAGGCGTTGAACTGTTCGGCCGGCTAGAATGCTCGGATGAAATTCCGTGCCAAGGCTTGGGCGAACATGCGCATTTCGCCAATTTCGGCATGGCTTTCCTCACATTGTTTCGCGTAGCGACGGGCGATAATTGGAACGGTATCATGAAGGACACATTGAGAGATAATTGTGATGATGCAGCCGATTGCGTACGCAATTGCTGTGTCAGCTCAGTTATAGCGCCAATATTCTTTGTGATATTTGTGTTGATGGCTCAATTTGTACTTGTAAATGTTGTCGTGGCGGTACTGATGAAACACCTGGAGGAGAGCCACAAACAGATGGAAGACGAAATGGACATGGAAGTTGAGCTTGAGCGGGAATTAGTTAGAGAACAGGAATTTGAGCAGGAACAGAAACTCTGCGAGCAATTGCAACAACAAATAAAACCGGCTAAAGTCTCACAACGTCAATTAGGTAAAGTGAAATCGTTGCCCATGAATTTCACTTACAGTTCGACATCATTGGAGAAAAAAGTCCCAACACACTTGGTTACAGGAACAGAACATCCTCAAACAGTTCCACGTTCCAATCAACAAAACGGTTTGGGTATGGCAGAAATGGGTAATACCCTTAAAACGTCCCCTCTAATAAAGATGAGACCTGAATTATGCAACCCTGCAGAAAATTATCTCAATACAAAATTTCAAGTTCAACCTATTGGTAAACGAGTTCGTCGCCATTCAACAGCTATCCGTGGCATGCTGTCAAAGGAGAGATCATTGGATGAACAAGCCATTCGTAAAAGAAATTTGGAAGCAAAACGTATGAGTTCAGATTCTCTACCATGGGGAGGCGATGGGGTGGACTTTCGTAGAGGTACAATCTTTGAAAGCTTAGAAACAGATGTTAGTCCAAAGTCTAGCTTTGATATGCACAGCGTTCACAGCGAAATTGTCGTACCGTGCTCTGTAAGTGATGAATTAAGTATGGTTAATGTAGCTTTTGTTGAGAAACGAATCACTAGCGCCGGTTTAGCACCAACTTCAAATGAAACAATGATAAGAAGAACCTATGGACGTTCATTATCAACAGATACAAGCTATTGTGCACCACAACGGAGCAACTTATTGGCAGTGCCACGTGTAATGCCACCACGTAGTCGCAGTGGCAGCACTAAACAATTGTTCAAACAACAAGCCCTTGATGAAGATCCCGACATGGATGAGAATTCATTATTACTGCCAATGGTCCTCGAAAGTCACCCAACAAAGGACATAAAACCAAATGATAAACTGCCAAAAAGCAGCAATGGTAGAGATGAGGAAAGCTCAGTAGCACATGCTCAGAGTCTAAGCAAATCCGATTCCGCGGAAATATTACGCATTATATCAGAACGTCGACGCGTTGATCAACGAGACAATATTAATAAAGAGGATTCTGATTATAATGAACTCTTACCACATAAATCTCCACAATCATCAATGGAGTTTTGAAAAGAGAAGGAAATGTGGTCAATTTTATTTAATTATAAAAAAAATAAGAACTTTAGAGAATCAGTTGGGCAATAAATTGTAAAAACAAAATTAACTTAAAAACACTGTACATACTAAGTAATACTTCAAAACTACTGTGATTAGCGCAAAATTAAAAAGTAATTTTATTATTTTAACAATATTTTGAATTTTTGTGTTTGTGTATTTGTGTTAGATGTTTAGTTGATAATTAAAAAATGTTTGGTTGAGATAATACTGTAGTAAGATAGTTTTGACAGAGTACAGAATACTAATAACATGGATTTACAAGAATATAGTTTCTTATGAAAATCCTCTCATACACGGTACTCATCTACACATGCATATAAATAAAAAAACTAGTCCCACAACAAAGCAATTCTTTTGTAATAGATTAAAATATTGTCAAAAGAAAATTTAAATCACAACCTCTATTATAAATAGAGAAAAGCATTAATTAGTCAACATTAGGTTAACGCTCTAAATCATCGTTTCTCAAAGAATCCCCCTCAACTCAAACCCCTCTGAATCACAACGCATATGGTTCAAACTTGTTAAAATTGAGAAATTGTGAGATACTTTAAACTCTTGTTGAAAATGTACTTTTTAATAGTCCCGTTACACTCCAAAGAATATGCAATACACAAATATTTAAAGCATTACGTATAATTAGCCAGGGCTACAATTTTTAAGCATATACAGTTAATGTTGAGAATGTAGCGGGATGACAAAAGCAAAGCATTTATATTATTCTATTGTAAAATAAGAGAATATGTATAGTTTGTATTTAAATGTAGTTAAATCAACATTATATTGGCAACAATATTTAAAACTTGTTCAAGTCAGTAACACAGTGTGTAGGAATAAATTGTCTATAGTTTCTGAATAAATAAAAATGTTATAATAATTTACATACTGTCCTCAACAAGTAGAAAAGATTTCGCTTGAGTCAAATCTAAGATACCCTAAGATACACAGAGTGACTAATATAATCTTATAATTGCGAGTACTGTATTTTACTTCAATTATTAAATGTGGGAGTGTTTAGCATATAATTGCGACTACAGTAGGCCCTCGTTTAACATGATATATACGTTCAGTATTGTGTAAATTCCTATACGAGTCTCTTGAGTTTTTCACAATAACTTCTTCAAATCTACAAATATTACAAAAGTGTTTTATCGGTCGAACTACCCCAACACGCTATTTATCCCTTAAATATAGTATATAGAACGTTGAAATATCTTAAGATCCCTAAATACTCATCCGCGTAACTTTACTTTCATTAAATATTCATATTTCTAATTATTAAAACGGTTTCATGAAAACTTGGCAATATTTATTTGTTTTTATCAAATTGAACTTAAAAAAAACAAGGTTAAATGTTATGGCAGGTCAAGCCCAACCATTTAATACCCTACATCACCTAGGTCCTTAAATTATGCTACAATTGGTTTAGTTGTATCTGTATATATGTCTCTTCGTGAAATATCATTATATGGAAGCGGTCCGAAAAGGTTCCAAATTTGGCATAGCTAAATTTTATGCCAATTAAGTATTCTTTACGCATTTTTCTCAAAAGATATTAAGAATTGCGATTTTTCACCATATAAAGACTTCAACTGTAATAGCACCTTGTGCAGGGCGGGGTTCCGCTTTCAACATCGTTCATCTTTCGGCCAATGTATGTCCTTGTACTAAATTTCATCAAAATATCTCAAAATATCCGACCTGCAGCTTGCGCACAAATTTACATGGACGGACAGACGGACATGGTTGAATCAATTCAAATTATTCCGATTGATTCCGAATCAATTCCACCAACAATCTTTTGCAGAAAGAATTAACACTCTAAACAAGTATGTATTCGCATTGTTGTTATTAATCTTACAACTCTCACAGACAAATAACAAATAATAAACATTTCATTACAAAATAATAAAGAAAAATATTTACTTGCGTTGTAAATTATAATTGTTACAGAATGTGAAAAAATGAGAAGTTAATAAAATAAGATTACGTAATAACAAAATCGAATTATTAATTATTAACAAAAAACTTTCAGGGGATTCTTTTTCACATATCGTCAATAATTCATTTTATTTATACGCCAGACAACATCAACCCCGTTAATTTCCAAATAAAATTTTTGACAATTTTAAGCTTTTTTCCCAAACCATAATCTTTCCTAAAATATTACTTTTCAGTGTAGCTTTATTTATTAACTTTTATGATTTATATCATGTTTATACAGTCAGCTCTTAGAAGTAAACGAAATACATAATTTCCATTTGTCCTTTTATTTCGAAAGTCTACACAATTTTTTCATTTTAAATTTATATCCTGACCTTACGCAGTTTAGAGCAAAATTGGGGTGATTTCGGTATTCTTAAGGTTCGTTCCTACAAATAATTGATATACGTCGGCCTTTTTCAATTGTTTGTCCACGAAATTTTGATGCTCTATTTCCAACAATTTCATGTGTAAAATTATAACGAGCAGAATTACTAAAAATACAATTTTAGTCAATTTGAATTCATTGGTTGTAGACATAATTCACCTCATTATGTACAAAGATCTGCGAGGCAGGAGAATATTTGCATAAAAATTTGTTTCAGACGAATCCTTTGATTGATTGCGATATGGTTCGGAGACTACGTTTTCATTAGTTGTGTTTTGTAAATATTTATGTTCGTCCGTTCGTATCATACGCATAACACTTCCGGAGAGTAAACTTAAACCAGCTATTGTATCACCGCAGTACTAATAAAAAGTACATACAAATTTGTAGACATTTACACCTTCACAATACATTCCTTACCCTTGTGCTATCGACATGAGGTTTAATAATACCTTCAACAGCTAAATCCAATATGTGTGTGTAAGGCATGATTTCATTATTAAAAGCAATTTTTCGTATTTTTTCCAATATTTTACGATTGTGAGGATACCAATGCTTGCGTTCAGTTTCGCGATATCCATGTATAGCCTTTAAAATGTATACATTAGGTTTCCCCATGTAATATTAGTTCTGCTTCTTACATCATCCCAATGATCAAACTCATAACGTAAACGTTTCATATATGGCTCTACTTCTTCGAATAATTTTACCTCTTCCTCTTCGCTTATGAAATTCTCATATATACGCATATGTTGCAAAAATTGTTCCTTCTCCATCTTAGGCCAATGGCCTTTAAACTCGATGTATTCCTCACCTGAAAAGCAGGTGATCCTTAATCGTCAATCTTCTTAAACTTAAAAATTACATTACCTTTAGATACTGGCAGAAATTTTGATAAAGCCTTTTTAAACGTTGCCCACAGTTTTTCTTCTATTGACGCTGAGAACACCAACCGCTTAGTGAAAATTGCAGGTAAAATATAAGAGTTTTGTAAAACATTTATTTTTAATTTTAAAACTCTAGCCATTTTTGAAAAAAAAAAATAAGAAGAATGTAAAATAGAAATGCAATATATGTTAGAACTATAAGTAAAATGTGGCTGCTAAAAGTCAGGCAGGTTCGTTATTAAATTGGTTAAAAAAGGACTAGTTCAAATTAAGAAACTTATTAAGTGAACAATAAAAACTATTTTTATAGTTTCCTAATATTACCTTTTGAATAAACAATCATTCGGGTTAACTGTCGTGGCAAGATCGAGATTTGTTTTCATTCCATAACCTCCATGCTCTACGCAATCATATGTGCAGTATAGTTGCTGCATGAAATATAATTATTTTATGCACAATCTTGATTCGACCATGCACCATGCATTCAACCGTAATGAGTCAACTTGGCAAGCTTACCAAAAAATACTTTTAATTACACACTATCTTTTACATCCCTTCATTGTTTATTTTGCTTATCACACTAAATTTGAACCATATGTAAATATTAGTTAAAAAAAATGAGTTGTTTTTAGAGGCGTCATTTATATATAAATATTGCACAATTCAAGAATGCACAAATTTTCACGTAAATTACTACAGCCACGACTTACTTGTACTTTTGGTGATATTAATCATTGTGACGTATTTGGAGAGAGCTGGAACGGTAATAAGTCACGTGCTGCCTTTGAAGAGAGACGCCAGAAATCAGAAGTTTTTCGTAAACGTCCATTTGTACCTCCAGCACCCGTTGAAGTAGCTAAGGGTTGTTTACCTGATAATGCCCGTGTGGTAGTTTGTGGAGGCGGAATAGTGGGTGCTTCAGTAGCTTATCATTTGGCTTTACACGGTTGGGGTAAAGATACTGTATTAATTGATCAGCACAGAGTGGGCGGCGATAGCCCGTTATGTACCAGCGGTTTCGTAGGTCGTTATGAGCCAACTTATTGTGAATTAAAACTGACTGAATATACACTTGATCTTATCAATGAGTTGAGCAGCAAAGGTCTACCGACCGGCTGGAAACAGGTAGGTAGCTTGAATTTGGCACGTCATCCGGATCGTATGACCTCCTATAGACGTATGAAATCTATTGGCAAAGCTTGGGGCATACATTGTGAAGTACTCTCACCTGAAGAATGTAAAAGCAAATGTCCGCTCATCGATGTTCAGGACATTAAAGGTGGTTTATGGATTCCCGAAGATGGTATTTGTGATCCCCATTTACTCTGTCATTTATTTGTAAAAGAGGCGACAAATCTTGGCGTACATGTGATTGAACATTGTGGTGCTAAGAAAATTCGTACCGAGTCTGGTAAAGTACAACAGGTGCATACTACTTCGGGTAACATAAAGTGTGATTATTTCGTTAATTGTACGGGTTTTTGGGCTCGCGAAGTAGGCACTTTGTCCACACCGGTGGTTAAAATACCTTTAAAAGCAGTGGAACATCATTTTCTATACACAAAACCTATTGAAGGTGTAGATCCCATGACACCTTTTGTACGAGACTTCGATGGTGGGGTCTATTTTCGCGAAAAGGATGGTTGTATTATGGCAGGCATATATTTAGCGATCATTTAATATATTCATATATATAATATCATTTATTTTTTAGGGGGTTTTGAACGGGAAGCCAAAGTTATGTACGAGGACGGTGCTATACCCTTGTCACAAAAGGAACGCTCATTGCCACCTGACTGGGATCATTTTCATGAACTGCTGGATGAATTGTTAAGAAGAGTGCCAGTGTTGAGATCAGCCCGTCTAGGCCGCTTGTCAAATGCTTTACAGGCTTTTTCACCCGATTGCAAATGGATTTTGGGTGAGTCGCCCGAAATACAAAACTATTATGTGTGTGCGGGTATGAAAACTATTGGTGTAGCAGCTTCGGGAGGAATTGGTCGCAGCTTGGCTGACTTGATTGTAAAGGGTAGCACATATTTAGATTTGCACACATTGGACGTTAATCGATTCTTAGGTCTACATAACAATCGAAAATTTTTAAAAGACCGCTGCAAAGAGGTACCTGGCAAACATTACGATATTTGTTATCCATTTGATGAATATCAAACCGGTCGAAACTTAAGGATGTCACCTATTTATCCAGCTTTAAAAGAAGCCGGTGCTGTCTTCGGCCAGACAATGGGTTATGAACGGCCTACCTATTTTAATATAAATGATATTAAAGGTAACTATAAATTTTTAAACGTGCAAGCAATTCTACAATTCTCCATGTAAATATCTCTTTCTGCAATTCAGATGAGTTTGATATACCACGCTTTCGAATGGCTGAGACCAGAACTTTCCATAAGCCGCCTTGGTTTGATTTTGTGGCCGCTGAATATAAAGCATGCCGTGAACGTATAGGTTTAGCTGATTACAGTTCCTTTACTAAATATGATTTATGGTCGAAAGGTAATGAAGTAGTAGATTTATTACAATATCTCTGTTCCAATGATGTGGACGTACCCATCGGTTCCATTATCCATACGGGCATGCAAAATCCCTGGGGTGGTTACGAAAATGATTGTTCTTTGGCACGACTGTCCGAAAACCAGTAAAAATACATCTTGGAAAATGTTTTTTTTTTTTAAATTCGATATTTTTCCAGTTATATGATGATTGCTCCGACCACCCAACAGACGCGCTCAATGGCTTGGATCCACAAAAACATGCCTAATTATATGAAAGCATCCGTTAATGTAGCAGATGTGACGTCCATGTATACGGCAATTTGTCTGATGGGTCCCTACACACGTGTTCTACTCTCCGAATTGACTGATACCGATTTGTCACCTAAAAATTTCCCTTTCTTCACTTACAAAGAACTGGATGTAGGTTTGGCAAATGGTGTACGTGCCTTAAATATAACTCATACCGGAGAATTGGGTTATGTCTTGTACATCCCAAATGAATTTGCTCTTCATGTTTATTCCCGCATAGCTAAGGCGGGCCAAAAGTACAATATACAACATGCAGGCTATTATGCGACACGTGCTTTGCGTATAGAAAAATTTTATGCTTTCTGGGGTCAAGATTTGGATACATTTACGACACCGTTGGAGTGTGGGCGCAGTTGGCGTGTTAAATTTAATGTAAGCTTTAAAGATCTAATTCCAACTGTAATTTACACCTTCTTCTTCTTCTTAAACAAAAACGTTTAATCCTAAATGTTCCAGAAACCAATCGAATTTATTGGACGTTCTGCTCTAATAAAACAGAGAGAAGAGGGCGTTAAGCGTATGTATGTGCAATTACTACTGAATGGTCATGATGAGGAAGTGGATGTTTGGTGTTGGGGCAATGAACCTATTTATCGTGATGGTAAATGTTGTGGCATGACCACTACTACCGGGTATGGTTACACATTCAAAAAGCAAGTGTGCCTCGGTTTTGTACGCAACGTGGATGCATCAGGTATAGAATTGCCAGTAACAAATGATTTTGTGTTAAGCGGGCATTATGAAGTGGAAGTGGCAGGTATACGTTACGAGGCCAAAGTCAATTTACATTCACCCAATCTACCAACGAAATTCCCCGATAAAGAACGCGAAGCATATCATGCTACACGCGACAAGCCCGGCCAAGCTGATTTGCTCTCCTACAACAAATTCTAGGCTTCATTTTTTCGTATAAGAAACTCTGTTTACAGAACTTGCCAAAAATATTGTTTTATTGTTATGTAGTTTATATTGTTATGAGGGTATGTATGTGTATATATATGTGTGTGTAACCGTTTACGTTTTCTAAGTAGGTTCCATGAGTGTTTGTATGCGTGTGCATTCTATTACCTATATTATTTGACAGTTAACTGTTGTACAATAAATTTGTGTATTACACAAGTGCCCTTTTTTCTCTCGAATCAATATACCAGAATTTTCTTCAATGAAATTGATTGAAAATTGTTTCATTTTAATGTAAGAAAAAACTCAAAGGGTTAGTACAAGTATTTGCTATAATTATAATAAAAACTGTAAAACATGTGTGTGTATTTTTAATTTTTATATATAATAATTTTATATTATATTTTACAGACATGAAAGCACAACCTAGACCAGGGCCAACTTATAGTTTTCCGCAAAAACGAATCAATAATTTTTGCAAAATTTATAAAGCTTGGGAAATCTATTTACATTCTTGTATACATAACTTATAGTTATATACTTCGATGAGTGTGTTTTAGATAAGATCCTGCGCAGTGTTATGGTAAATACTCCTATAACTGGGACTTGACAAAAATCCCACTGTACACACACATATATATATACATATGCATATATATATATATATATAGAACATGTTGTGATGAGTTCATGACCGAAGTCTAGGTGTAACGGTACATTAAAATATTAATATATATAGCCGATGTATACATACAAATGTTCTGAATAAGAAAATGAAAAACTTGTGCGTGTTCGTATGTGTATTAGTGTTTTGTCTTTGACTTGATGTAAAAATTCTGGGAGGTCAGCAAGCTGTTGTTGCAGGAAGCAAACGTCCTGCTTTATATATCTAAATAATAGTGGCACGATATAACTAGAGGGAAATATATAAACTCTCTCTCAGTCTAGTTCTCAGTATAGACTTCTAACAACACACGACCTAGTGTTGTGTGTGTATCTAGCACGTCCTAGATATGTAGAAACTCTCTAGGTAGTAAATAATGAAGGTGGTTGAACTTGTGCCATCAACAACAGAGAACAAAAAAGAAAAAAAAAATGAAAACAAAAACAAAACAAAAAATTACGAAACAAACAAAACATAAATATAACAATATATAAATTTTGGAATACACACCAAGCAAAACATCCAGATATTTAGTTTACACCAACTTCACGGACGCTTTTGGCGCATTTATTTAGGTTGCTATAATTGCTACATAGATGATACACCACACTTAACCTCTTTTTTTTATATCTTTCTATATATAAACAGCAAAACTTATACTGAACTCTATTTCAGTACCGTTTCTTATTAGAACGTTTTTATGTAGCCGATTTTGAATAAAAAATATTTTATAGAAAAAGTTTATTTGGAGAATGGTGTCATAATCAAAAAAAAAAAAAAAAATGAAAAGGTTAAGGTCGACTAAAAAAATTTAAAAATATAATTAAAATATACTAAAATATACTAGTTTTTGAAAAAGCCGAAATTTGAATTGAGCCAACCATATCTACCTCTCCATCCTCGAACTTCTTGGGATCATCGTAATTTTTGATATATTTTTATGAAATTCGGCACAGATATGTTTTTTAGGTTAAGCACGGTAACTATTTAAAAAATTCCTGATCGATCTATTTTTAGAACCCCTTCCCATATGAAGCCATATTTTAAAATAAATCTTTATGTGACCAAAAATCGAATTTTTTTAAAATCATTTAATAAAATTAGTTTAAGAATGGTTAATTAGCTCTATAGTTGTAACAAATTTGAACCGGATTGAACTATTTTTAAAAAACCTTCCAACACAAAGCTTTTTCAGAAAATGATTTCTCTATAATAAGCGCACAGCATAAAGTGTCCAAATAAGCTGGGTAGAATATTAAATAAATGGGTAGAACCGACTACATTATATTTACTATTTTGTTTTAATATACACGAGTATATATATATATGTACTTTATTTCTTAAGATGGATAAAAAAGATGGATGGATCAAACCACAACAATTAAGCAGAAAGTAGAGAGCAGCCCGTTGTGTAATGTAATGTAATGTATCCTCTATTCGTATATTAACAAAACCAAGCAATCGTTGTTGTGCCGCATGTTCGTATCTGAATGAACGCAAATGAGTATCTCACGCATATATAGATTCATGTATATGTAACTAATTAAGTGTACATATATAAAGTGTATATATGGGTGTGTTGGTGTGTTTAGTTAAAATTAAAGCTATTACGTATTCAAGGTCTACGATATTAACAACAATAAAACTCAATTCAAGACAAGTAATAGTACTATGGTGCAAATGTGTGCTTACGCGCATGTATTGTAGCTAGGAATTCATAGAGTGAAATATGTACAATAACCGTAACACAACAAAAGTTAATAAAGCCACAGAGAGAGAGAGAGAGAGAGAGAGTAATATGTAACAGCTAAGAAACGCCTCAAAGTAATCCCCTTAGAACACAATTTATAAAATGATTTATAAAAAATAAACAATAAAAAATCTTATAATGGGTCAAATCCGATCGTTTAATACCCCACACCGCTTGTATGTCATTTCGAGAAATATCATTTTATGGTAACGAATTCTTGGTCCGATTAGTTCCAAATTAGTACAACCAATATTCATTATAAATTTTCTAACCTGCACCAAAATTTTTCAAAACATATTATTGTAAGAAGTGCAATTTTTTGCCATATAAAGACTTCCACTAGGAAGTTTTTGGTTAGGGGTTCTAAAAATCGAGAGGATCACCGTACCACAGAACATTGACACGCAGAAAGACGTATAGTTACTAGATCCGCTTAGTTCTCAATGCGGATTCAAAATGTATATATTTTGAGGGGTCTCAGACGCCTCTTTTTAAGCGTAACAAACGTTTTAACAAAGTCAAATTATACCCCCATACGAGTTTTGGTGTATATACGTATACAATGTGTGAATGTTCAAACCTGATATTAAAAATTATTTCAAAAAGAAAACAGCATATGGTCATATAATTATACGCCTAAATTCCTGTGCCTATGTATATATGTATGTACATTACGTTGCATAATTATACATACATATAATTTATTAATAATTAAATTTGTAATTTCAGAACACAAGTTGCGGATGTAGCCCTCAATTCTTAACAACACATTATCCCTTCAATTATTTAATATGGAAAAAATCACAATACTTTATATATTGAGATGTATATATGTAACAGATTTATACTAAATTGCAGGGTACTTAACTAGTTAGCTTAAACAGAATATAAATTACTTGAGTAAGTGCAATGTTTTGTATTCCTCATAAAAATTTCTTTCTACCATACAAAAAAACGTACTTTGAATTGTAAATAGGTAGTTTAGTAACATTCAATATATATGCGAAAGGGGAGTTGGGCAAAAGAAATTATATATAAAATAATGAAAAATTCTCACCAATACATAAAAATTCCTTTATATAAAACCAACTACATCTTTATATCTTTAAACTCCTACACACATCCTTGTACATATTAATGTAAATACTTACATAAATAATTTAATATGTATGTGTATACACAGGCCTGAGAATCAAACAAAACAAAAAAATAAATATGCAATTGATAAAAAAAATCTATTATACACACCGTAAAAATTTGTTTATATTATGATGTCTGTGTGTTGATTTTGTTATTGTTATTGTTGTTATTATTATATAGTATACATACTTGTGTACTCGTTTTATTATATATATTCATCACTCCTTGTAAGGGAGTATACTTACTATAACACAACGTTTGTACTTAGAAGGTACTTGTCAGAGTACCTTGTTTTTTTTTAAGAAACATTTTTTAAATCACCTCATCATCACCTCCTACGCCGGTTCGACTGTTGCACCACCATGAATTTGCACGAAATTTTAACTTAATACTGATTTTTTCTACATAATTGATAGATTTTGTTTAATTAATTTTGTCGCTCAACCAATCACGCCTTATAGGGACACATGGACGGACATATATAAATTCAGACTTTGATTTTGATCAAGAATATATAGAATACTTGTAGAATCTCTGACGCTTCCTTTTCAATCTGGCTAATATGATGACAAACGTTTATATGCAATTGTATATATATATAAAAAGGATGTAGGATATCGGAGATTTAGTCTAAGCTAAGTATATTTCTTATACTTGATATTATTCTTATTCTGTTTATATATTCGTTTTTCCTTCTTCACATTCGGTCTCTTAAAGTATGTATTATGTACGAGTGCATACAATTTTTCTATATTTACTTTTTTTACACATACGAGTAAACAGTTATTAATATATGTATGCTTTTACTCAATAAATAAACGCTGGTTGTACAAACGTACACATTTGTAAATGTGTTGTCGATTTAAACACATTGCCAACAATCGTTTATTTGTGTTTCAGTGCAAGCGTAAACCAGATACTAGAACCACAGATAATAATCGGTCTCTCTCTCTCTCTCTCTCTCTTTCTCTGCCATTTCTGTACTAGGTATATATAAGATTATGTAAAGAATTTAACAGCAGTTGTATATAATACATATGTATATACTCAGAAACAAACGATTCGATAATGAAAGTATTTTAAGTTTATTAAAACGTTGGTACTGAAGAAAAATTGTTAACAACACGGGTTCGACTGTTGTAGGTATTAAACCCCCGTGTTAGAGGTACATAAGTGTTATGCCTCTAACCTATTGCGTATTACCTTATGGAAAGAAGTTTTATTCGAATACATATAATCTATGCCAATTACAATTCCATACAACAGATTATAGTCGATTGATTAAACATTTTATGTCCTGCACCATGTGTGGCAAGGGATATATTGAGTTTTATGTGGATGTCAGAAACTTTTAAGCGACATATAACACACCCACGATAATTATACTTATCGACTCAGGATCAAGATCTCAATAATTTGTGGAACTAAATGGTGTAGGGTATGGTAATGGTTGAATTTTGCCGACTGTAACATTTTTATTTGTTCTTAATTGTGTGTGTGTGTGCATGTGGGTGAATGTTTTGGTTGTCTTCTTTTCTTTCAGCGAGATGTTGCGCCTCATGCAATTGTAATAATACATCGTATGACGAGCCGGTAGCAGCTGAATGAAGAAAGTGTCTGAGGGAGGAAATCGTATCAGGTGCTGTTTATACATATATAAACGTATTTTATTCTAAGACTATACACGAACTGAATACGTCATATTCTTCTTAGAAAAAATACATCAATAAATCCCAAATGCTTTAACTGAGTGTGTGTAAATTATATATTATTTGCATGTTAACCGTCCAAGTATAAGAATATATATATATATATATATATGTGTGTAATTTCAATTCCAGTAATTCAAGTATAATTGGCTAGTTGCCATTCTTTTATTTTTTACTGGTTTGCATGTATAGTTAATAATAAATTTTCTAGTTTTGAGATAATGTGACGTCACATAAATATAATATACACCTACCTCTCTACCTTTTCCTGCTGTAATAGCTTCACACAGTGGGTTAAAATGATTAGAAAATCAACAAAAGCAAAAATGTAATTTTTTTTTATTTTGGATTCTTATGTACCCACTATCGTGGAGCATTAAAAATGTTCTAATTGACTCATAATGCTTATTTATAATGCGCAGGACTGGTTGAAAACTCTTACTAGACCTGTATAGCGTATTTTGTATGAGAAAGTAAATTTTTTTTAACACTTTTTCAATTATTTAATTCCACTGTGTTTGAATACAAACTGTACTTTGTCAGCCACGCAATAAATACGCGACAATAATAACAAAAACACCCTTTGGAGATGGTTTGTGTCTATCAGTCACTCACATTATTTGTGTATTCTTTTGTGGAGCTTGGTTGTGTATACTCATTGTACGTGACAATGATAGTAATCATGAAAATGAGGTAAAACACATCCATACCCATATATATACACATTTTACATACACATTTATTTGCGAGATAACATATATATAAAAGCAGGCCCACAGAGGCTAGATATATGTTTATATATATAAATGAGTGTGTATGTGTGCGGTCGTGAATTTTGAGAACATGAATACATACCAGTACAAAATTGGAACTCGTATTCGTATATATATACATTTTCTTGCATATACGATACGAAAGCAAGCACAATGGTTTTGTTTTGCGAGGCTCTATTAGTGAAAGATTCAGATTAGCATGGTTTGTATCTGTTAGATATTCGTATAGGAGGAACGTGTGCATGCGCTTCAATTTCATATACATATATGCTCAGTTTTTCTTGTATTTGCACTAGAAATATTTCAATCATAAAAAAAATTAAAGAAACATTTTTTTAATAACAACAACAATTGGACAGCAAAAAAAAAACTCAAGGGAAAAGTAAAAAAAAAGGGAAATAAAAATCAATTAAAACTAAAATTAAAAAAAAAAACCTTAAAAAACAAAGAATATATGGAAGAATAATTCGAAGCATTCTGTAAAATATGTGATTATGGCTAAAACAGAGCCCGTGTATTGTAATATTGTACATATTTCTTCTTCAACGTGAGTTTGTGAATACATACACAAAGCACTTCTTCACTATGTAAAAATCGATAAAGGATTATTATCAAGCACGTTATACACGACGAAACACACTCGCAAACGCATATATATTAAACTTCAGCAGTACCACGCTTAAATATATACAATCTATATATACAAGTGTAAATATATATGTGCGCATATGTTAACTGAGTGTTCAAGTGACTTGTAACGGACAACGGCCTCATGCCTGGCATTAGTTTGTATTCAACATTCAATGAGTTCGGTTGTTAGACGAGTTTTTCCACCAGAAATATGTGTATTATGTAGAAATTGATTAAAACAGCAGCAGAGCCAGTGAGGAGAAATAGAACCTCACACTTGCATACATATATGTATGAAATAGTTAATGAATTATTCAACAATCACTTTAATGGCAAATAATCAAGTTGTGTGCAATTTTTAAACGCATAAAACCAACGCTAATTTTTTTTTTAAATAGGGAGAAATAATAAAAAATAAATCAAAATAAAAGAAGAAAAGAAAAATAAAATGAAAGGAAGGCCTAAAAATGATTGAATAGCGCTGGTACTTGAGAAATATAAAGAAGAAGAAGAAGAAGAAGAAGCAAAAAATTTAGAACGTTTTAGGTAAAAATTCTTGTGCGTGTGTGTGTGATGCAGCAATAAAAAAATTATTCAAGCGAATGTTATTGTCACAGAAACTGTTAAACAATACAAGCGAAATATTAGCTTTTTAATATAAGAAAAAAAAAACGGTAAACGTGTAGCTATCCAGTTATCATCTTGACTTGACTAAAACAAGGCTCTTATTAGGTCGAAAAACTACCTAGCAGTTTACTTGTACTCAACTACCAGCCACCATGTCTTTACAAACGAAGCGGCAACATTGCTATTTATGCGATTTACCGCGTATGCCTTGGGCCATGATCAATGACTTTTCCGAAGCCGTGTGTCGCGGTTGTGTCAATTATGAAGGACCGGATCGTATCGAGTTAGTTTTGGACGTTGCTCGCCAAATGAAACGTCTGCATCAAGCGGCCAAACGTAGTCATGAAAATGGTGAAATGTCACAACAACAACAACAACAACAAACGACAAGCGGTCAACCACCACCCTCCAGTCAACATCGCACCACAGCACCAATGAATGTAGGTGTTGTGGGACATCAGCAACAGCAACAACATCATCATACGTATCCAACACAAAGAATCGGTCCACCGCAGGCGTCCCTTATGGATTTCCCCGTCAAAATGGAACCACACGATGCTAGCATACGACCGGTACGCATATCGCATATGGCACCACACCATATGTCGATGTCGAATAGAGCGGTAGCAGCGGCAACAGCGTCCGCTTCTAATGTTAGTCCAGTACAAGTAGCGGGACCGGTTCCGCCAACTTTATCAGTGAATTTGAAACGGCCGCCATCGGAGGAGGATGAACATGTCAGCCATAATGATGGCAATGGGCCATCCGGTTTAAAACGTTCAGCCATCGATGATCCTTCAGCGCGGCCACCACTCACACGTGGTGAATCTTTGCCCGCGGCCGTTTCTTTTGTATCAGATCGAGCCGGTGGAGGTTTGCGTGATAAACATCAACCCGTGCGTGCTCCATCCTTTGATGCTGCCACATTTAAATCAGCTGGTGAGTGGAAACAATGTAGATTAAGATTATCCAATTATTGTTGTTGTGCAAGCGGGATTACAAAAGCACACACACACACTTCATAGCATTTGTTTAACTATTGTTTGCAGTGTTCAGTTATTGTATAATAGTTATAGATAGATAAGCGTCTCTCCCTCTCTCTCTCTCTTAATCTCTTATCATTGAATAACCTCCATAAAAGGACTGATAAGGTAAATAAGCAAAATATTATAGATACAGAAACAAAACACATACAACACTGAAAATATTAGATAAAAAAATTAAAAGAAATAAGAAGGGCAAACCATGCGAAGTGGTGTCAAAGCGTAGAGAGAAAAAGTCAATGAACAACTCGTACAAACGACCCAGCCAAACAATAGCAAATACACGGAGGGACGGAGGACGGATGTACGTATGGACGGTGTATACTCACGGCAATCAGTTGTGTATACCAAAAGCTCTCTGTATGTTTTTTTATACACACTCATTTATAATATTTTATGTATACTAGTAAAAATTTATTGCATTACTCACATGCTCTATGCTGATATGCTGTATATTTATATATAAGCATCATTTGTAACGGTTATATTCTGAGAAAGAAGAAAGCATTTGTGTTGCAGCTATTGTTTTATATACATCTATATATAAAAATTTATGTAAATATATAGTTACAATCTAAGCGATACATACTCAAACCCTAGATCTAGCTTGTCAAGCTTTTCAAGTTATACGTGTACCCATACAGGTACACAACTGGTTAAAAGTCGTTTATATTGTATGTGCCTGTGTGGTTTGGAAAAACTGGTCATGCGCGGTTTAGTGTATGAGAAAAAAACAAACAAACAGTAACGATAACAACAATAACAAAACAAATATTAAAAACAACAACAACTGTGAAGAATGGCAACGTGCAAAAATGAAAAAACTGGTTTTGCAGTAATTTTAACATTTTGTTCAGACGAGACGAGACCAGACAAGCTTCACTAGATATATAACTTTGCTCTTATTCAACATGATGAGTATGAGGGAACACGTTATGGAAACGAGTCTTTTTGTTATACATCGAAGCTTATACATATTCATGCACGAATGCAGAGAGAGAGAGAGAGAGACATACACAAAATTCCACTTGCATACATAATTTTTTCCAGTTCGTCACAAAACTTGTTCTTTGCTGCGGCATCACTTCTACTACAACTATTTGAGTATTTTTTTATACATTATTCCACCCCTTGATCAACCTTAAGCAAAATTTCCTCCTATATGTGTGATTTTATTTTTAAAACGTATGCGTATACGTGTTTCTTTGATATCGACACATATGTGTGTGTGTGCAGATTTCACATTTATTCATTGACTAACACCCTCTCGCTTAAATATGTGACGTTTTGTGCCAGTGCATGTCTGTCTGTGTGCTTACTCTACGACAATGTCTAACATTTGCACGCAAACACGACAATATCTGCCTCATGTCATACAGCACGTAATCAGGCAGCAGTCAGGCGGGTGTACGCTTTTAGCCACTCGCTCACTTAAAACAATTACGAACCGTGGTTAATATGAGAATGAAATGATAACAATTAAACAAAAAATTCCTTTTTACACCATTTTCAGTTGAAATGCAGAATAACCTCGCAAGTCGAGTATGATTTATTGTATTTATTGTTAATTGTGTGTTTGTTATCTGACCCCACACATTTTTGGCACATCGATGAAAGGTGTAATTATAAATATGTGTATCAATATCCAACTTCGTAACTTAATTTTTATGGCAGAGAAAGATTTTTGTTGAGCGTGGGCGTGGATTTTGACTGATTTTAAATAGAGAACTGTGTATGGAAAGTAGTTTCAAATATGATAGCTAGAAAAAAACAAACAAACAAACAGTAACGATAACAACAATAACAAAACAAATATTAAAAACAACAACAACTGTGAAAAATGGCAACGTGCAAAAATGAAAAAACTGGTATATCAGCATACAAAATTTACGGCCATGAGAATGCCAATAACAGACACATTCACGGGCATATGAGCAAGGGTCGAAACAGCTTTTGATGCTCATCAAGAGTATATATACTTTGTAGGGCCTCTGAGGCTCTTTTATAAGTTTTGGCAAAGTAAGCATATCTCCGACCTTAAGGTGGTGGAAATTTGGAAACCCATTTTCGATAAAAAATCGTTTTTTATTACAAAAGTAAATCTTGTGGGTTACAAACTTCTACGTAAACGATAAAGTAAGGACAATTTAACTTTCAATACATATAAAAAAACATATTAAACTTGCCCACTGTGCTCATACACAAACACAAGGCCAGATATTGTGATGGGTATGTGTGTACATGCGCATATGCAAACATCTACACAGATGTAAAAGTAAGTGAAGCATAGGTATGTATAATACAATTTAATGTATATATGCGTGCATAAGTAAGTGCCGTTAAAAATAACAACAATACGTATACAGCAGCGCGACTGGTAAAGTTGCAATAGAATGTAAAATAATAACAACCAGCAAAGCGGCAAAGTCAGGACAACAACAACACAAAATCATAATTTTTTTTTTGCAAATCTACATACCGACTCAGGCGGGTTAGCAACGAATAAAATTGTACATATTATAAAAATGCGATGCGTAAAAATTGACTGTGAGTGTACGTTCGCTTAAGGGGTTTGTAGAGTTTTACCTCTTCTGTTAAATAGTCCTATTTAACCTTCTTCGAGATTAAATTGAATTACAGAATATACGACATCTCGATCAATTTAACTTACTCAGTATATAGTATTAGTATTTGTGGTAGAAGTATATTAAGATTAAGAAGATGTACGATTAACTTATTTATGTTGCCCATCAGTTGGATTTGATTCCGTGTTCCTTAGCGTACATAGTTTACTAAAATTTCACTTACAGCAAATCTTAAATATCCTCCAGATGTACATACGAATAATGGGCGTGGCAGGTACATGATTAAGCCTTTAGCTTTCAAATACTTGTATTTATCACTGGCCAAGATCTTTGGTTTATGGAAAGAGAATTTATATGAATTTTATTAATTAATAATTTTATTAATCATGTAGCTTTTGATTCATTCTAAGTCGGAAGTCATAGTTAATGCGTACAGTACCACAGACCTTGTGGAGAACTTTTGTCTTGAATAATTCTAATATATATATATATAACACTAAATTAATGTTTAGTGTTAAGTAGTAGGTAAAATGTGTTACTCAGGTGGCTGCATAAATTGTATTGTTATTAGATGTAGGGGCAGTCATTAGTTTTCAACTTTACATTCGAGTTTCTCTCACACACTATGAAATTATAGTAAATTATGGCTTAATGAGCAAGTGTTGTGTACACATGTATATATTGTATATAACTGTGGATGATAGTGTACTTGACCAGTATAAAAATAATTTTGTTTTGTTCCAACTGGTTTAAAAGTCATGTCCACGCTACATATTGCAAAACCTGTTTTCCGTGTTTTTCATATACTATACATTTTTAATAAAAAACTTAATAATGATTGTCATCATAATCATCATTATAAATAATGACAACAACAATAAGACATGAAATCAGCTTTACTAATAAGATGTACAAACTAAGTTGGCGATAACGTAGGAGCAATATTTTAAACATTGCTGATCATTAACAAAAAACTGAGTGGATCTAGACATGACCCTAGAATGCCACATTGAGGGAAAAAACAATATTTACGTAAATCATATATATTTTATAAAGTTTATAGATAGATACAGCTTTGTAGATGCATGTCTACACTAATCCTATGCCCTACACAACAGGTGTTTCATGAATTTGCAGTACATTGACGTTAGCAACGTTAAATGTCTGCATTCTTAATAATTATTTATTTTAATTAATTTGATAGTGTATTAATTGGTCTGGTTGCAACTGTCATAATAGATTATACATGAAAAATATTTAAAAATATACCAATGATTAAAATTATCTTATCGCGCAAAATGGAAAGTACACAACAGTACATATACGAGTACATGTAGGCTTCATTTAACTAATTACAAACCGATAGTCGTTATCGGGGTTCTATATATAGTACAATATACACACACATGCATACAAGCATGTCATGCTACAAGCATATATAGAATACTACTAAAAGACTTTTTTGTTTGGGCATTCTCGACAACTGATAACACGTTGTCATATACACATGTACATACAATCTATATGTATAAACGGACTTTTTAACTTGATGATGATGTCTGTGCATTCAGACTATTTGCGATAATTTCAAGTATTTGAAGCAAAATTTGATTGCTTCGGGCACAATCATATATATGCTACGTCCACCGTTTATAAGTACGTATGGAGGGTATTTATATTTGTCCCCAACCATATGTTTTTTGGCGCATTTCATAATCATATCGATTTGCCAAAAAACATTGATACGTGTCGCTATCAATAGTAATTAAAATGAAATGTTTAAAATTCTCAGCACGCAACCGTCGAAAATGTGTATTTCGAACACTTGCTTATACATACATGCACGTACGGAGAAACATCTAATTTGTTATGAGAAACACGTTCCTTGTCCATTATGTTAAGTGCCATCACCAATATTAAGCTTGGAACTAAGAACGTGCCAGGGCCTGCACATGTAATCAACTATAATACAATACATAAAATAATTATTGTATTATTGCGGGCAAGGAAAAGGGGGTGTAGAGGCAGTGACTCTCTTCCTGTAATGCGTAGTTTTCAACAAAGCTCTCACGTTGTTTGTCATCTGTTTTTTTTTTAATGCTTTCCAGTATATGACATCATTTTGTATTCAAGTTGGGTTAAGGGAGCATGTGTACAAACACAAACAAAACATATTCGGGTACATGCATAATCTTGCTATTTAAAATGTTATATTTTGGTTTGGGTCCAATCTTATGTATCTATCACCTTGAAGCCACTGCTGCTCATTTTCGACATATTAATGGTAGGACTCATTATAAATATTTATACGAAATTTCAACTTTGTAGCTTATACATTTTTGTCGTTTGTGGGCATGACACTTGATCCATTAAATTAAATTGATAAAAGAAATATCATCTGCGATCAATTACAAACATCTGCACAAACTTAAACTGATTTATATTAAATACTAAACTTCTTAAAATCTATGACAAGTATTCATATTTATTTTTCATATGTTTAGATTTTTTTTTTAAAACTTAGTAGAACTTACAGAATGGGGGGGATGGCATCCCATAACACATATATTTTTATATATACAAGAAAAAATTTTAACAACATTCCACGGTCATGCAACAGAATCATATGTTACAGATATTTGTTTATATGTTTGCATATACAAATACTTCCATTGAAAGATTGTAAACTCTCTAGAACAACATTCCAACATAGTGTGTGTTGGCTGAATGTCAATGTGTGAAAGTGACGTGTATACGTACGTATACAGATGAATGAAAAAACGGTTATCCAATGAGCCGAACCCAACAACATACTGTATCGTGTCCTATTACGAAGCAAATTCTCATTCTCATATAGCTCTTTCTCTCACTCTCCATTCTATTCTATTAGCAACACCAGAATTTGTACTTCACAAAATAGTTAAATAAGCAGAAATAAGATAAATATGCAACAACACCTAGCTAATTGTAATAAGAAGGCAGGCAATTTTAAAGGTAAAAACCCAAACACACAAATCACAATGCGAGTATTGTAAGAAAACCGGTTTTGTGCTCATATAACCGGCTTTAAATCCAACTATCATCACATGTACTAATTGTGTAAACGCACTCAACAACAACAAGTTAGATCGTGCAAAATATGTATACAGAAGTGTATATGAATAGATATATATGTGTGTGTGCAAAATAAATGAAAGCCATACGAACAGATGTCTTTTTTGTTTTTGTAGTTTTTATTGGTGACGACTGATCTCTGACGTCTCACTTCTATATATTTACATTTATTTTTTTTGTTATTTCCCTTCGTCTTGAATTGAAATGTTTCCACTGTTGTTGTTTTTTACTTTGTACTAATACATATTAATAATATAAAATCATATGATATAAAATGGTTTAAGAAAGAATGGAAGGAAAACGGCAAAGAAACAGCGCAAACAACAAACAAACATCACCAGCGGGAAATATATCTATTGACGATTATTTAGTCTAAAAATACTTCTCTGCTAGAGAAAATTTTGAAACATGTAGAAAAATCTAAATTTAGGTTTAGACCAAATCCTAAATACCCTTCACATCTATGTGAGTGAGCATGACTGAACTGATATTAATTTACGTCCTCTATAGTTAATTTTAACTAGCCAGAGTTCGACTATGTATTAAAGTAAGACTTTTTGTAGATTGTAGGCGTGTCTGTTATTCGACACCGTCCACTTTTTTAAGAATTAATTATATACATGTCATGTAGTTTCATTATTTTTAGCAAATAGAAAAGTGGGTGTGGCAATTGACCGATTTTCACTTTTCAAATTTATTTACATATACCGAAGTTGTGGATGTGGCATCAAAATCATTTTTACCCTTTTAAAGATTATTGAAGTACATATTTGAGAAACTAAATTTTGCGCTAGAATTTTAAAAAGTGGATGTGTCTGTTAATGAAATCAACATATACATATGCAGCTTATATATATACAAAGTTAATTTTATTTATGACTCTGTTTTCGTAATTGTGGAACATTTCTGTCTATTGTGGGCTTTAATGTAGCTAAAAAGTTAAAATGATCTGTAAATATAATATTTATAATAAGCCCATCCATCGATGTGCCAAAAATGGGTGTGGTCGGATAACCAAATCTTCATAAAAATACAATACACAAAATATCATTCGTTGGGTATGGAATTGATTCGTGTAAACCGAAATCGTTTTTGCTCCCAATAATTTTTTTTCTATATATTGTTGTTGACGTTATTGCTTTATGATGAGATTTGTTGTCGTCAACGTCACAAACGTTTTATTGAATTTTATGCGTTAATGACAGGAACTAACACTTTAATTGTCAATTTGTTAGCGGAGTCATATTATTATTATTGTTGTTGTTGTTTTAATAAAAAAAAAAAAAAACGCACGGCACTATACTAAACAGTTATTAACGCTCATATATACCTCACTTAAGAATTTATCATTAATCTATAAATGAACTTCACCATTTCAAACTCTTCTTCAACTGCTTCTTTTTCACCAGGTGCTCCTTTTAATATTTATGTATTCAAAATACAAGTATTTTATTGTACAAGTACGTTATAGTTTCACATATATATGAAATGCAAAAAGAAAGTTTTTTGTGTAGGACGTTAAAAGTAGCCCGGAAGTAACTTAAAGTTAAATGTACACCTAATTCTAAACTGATATTTGGTTAGAGTAGTTACACCTCTTTTACCGTCATATTCATTATATACAATAGTTTCAACAACACATCAAACTTGAAGATTGCTTACTCACACGATTCGAGCATTTCAAATCGGAATAAATCATTTTATCTATTGATTGATTCTATTGTTTAGTTTGTAATCTTTGTGTCTGTTTTGATGGTGGTCAACAATATTTTATTGTCATTTTATAGTATATCCTACGGCAATACCGGCCAATGCGCTGAACAATTCATCGCCTCCCAACCAACACCACAACCATCTCCATGAACACAACAACAACAGCAACAATAATAATAATAATAATAATAATAACAATAACAAGAACCATCACCATTATCTACACCATCACCACCTACAACAACAACAACAATATGCCACAGTAGTACAATCTCAACAAAATTTGTCTCAATTATCAACCACAACCACAACAACAACAACGACATCAACAGCAATATCTACCCTGAATAATAATAATAATAATAAAAGCAACAACAACAACAATTGTTCGATAACACAATTAGCACAAAATCCGATGGCTAATTTAATGTCCATTACAGAGACCCTTCCGCCGGGTAGTCCACGTAATGGGCCAAGTCCACCAGGACCGCCACCGCCAAGAACAGCATCCCGGGGCAGTCAGCACTCACCCAACAGTACGGGTAAGTTTGCTATTGTGACCCAAAAAATTAAAAACAAAAAAAAAACAAAAACAGAAGACTATCAAAAAATGTTACCGTTATAAAAAAGAATCAAGTTGTGGCGACTGTGTAGGAAACTTTACATTCTAGATTAAGAAAATCCCGATTATAATTTTTTTATCATTTCTTTACATTTATATAGAAAAAAATAGATCCAGTAGACTTCTGCTCGTTCTTAGTATCACGGGTGCTGATTTCTTTGGTAGGCCGCTAAACCCAATTTTAGAATGTTAGCTTTAAACAAAATTCGAACTAAGTATAACCAAGAAACTTGGCTTAGGCCAAACCTTAAATTATTCCATATTTCCAATTATTATATTGTGTACGTAGTGTATTAAATTAAACATTGTATTCTACCCAACAAAAAAGAAAAAAGAGAATTGCGACCCCACCCTCTATGAGCCTTAATTATAAAAATATGCACTAAAGTTAAACTCCATTGGGGTATATTTTTGTTCTTTTGAGATTTTTATCAATTGTGGGTGTGGCCATTGGTAGATTTCGCTTAATTTAAATAGAAATACCAATACAAAAATTTACAACTCTAAGACGAACTCGCAGACGGATCTATTTGAATTTTAATTTTATGCTATAATCAAGAGTATAAACGCTTTGTGGGCTCTCTCTGTAGCCCTTCTTTCTGGGTGTTGTAAACGGCAAACAAACCTCCCCTGAATGGTATAATTCATATTAAGAAAATTTTCTATTAAACCTCTTCGCAGCTCAAATCCAAGTGTAAATTTTGCGCTTTATTTTTCCAGCTGGTTCTTCAACTAGCAGACGTTCATCGGGCTCAAGGCATGTGTCCAGTACTACAGTAACTAGTTCTGAAGTTCAAGTAAATCAAGCACAAAACGTTCCGCAAGTATCGGCATCGGGTGGTGCATTAAATACAGCTGGTATTAGCAGTGCTGCCGCAGGTGGTGGTCAGCTGACCGGAGCAGCCGATAATGTCACAGCTGCAGCCACAGCAGTTAACAATGCTACCGGACAACTAGCAGCAATTGGTTTGAGCAGTTCTACAAATGCTCCGCCCGGTACTACAAGTGCTCCGCCCAATTCCACTCAGAACACTACGCTGAAGTGTACCATCTGCCAGGAGCGACTTGAGGATACACACTTTGTACAATGTCCTTCCGTCAACCATCACAAGTTCTGTTTCCCCTGCAGTCGTGAAAGCATTAAAAGGCAAAATGTAAGTATCCCTAAAGAAATCAATCAAACGGAAGCGTAGATATTTTTTTTTGCTAATTTTACCCAATTTCTAGGGTTTGGGTAATGAAGTGTATTGTCCGAGCGGTGATCGTTGCCCTTTGGCCAATTCCACAATACCATGGGCATTTATGGCAGGCGAGATAACTACAATTCTGGGTGAGGAGGTGAAAGTGAAGAAGGAACGTGAATCTTAATGATCATATTATTGCAAAAAGCTTAGACGAGCTTTAAGCAATTTTGAATCCAATAATTGAATACACTCCTCCACTCCGCGTTCGTGCAAAACAGTCACCGCCTACACAACAATAAAATAAAAAACCAACAAAAAAAATTTTATATTAAAAAAACAACACAGAAATATGTTGCTACTGTATTTGTACTAAGTAACCATTTCACCTACGAGAGGTTATTTAGTCAGTTCTCTCTTAATTTTTTACAGTTATGTTATAGCGGGATTGTTATCACAGGCATTATTGTGACGATACATCAGAAATGTCATCTCACACTCCTTCTTATCCCTTTTTTGTTTCCTATTTTTGTACATACATACATATATATATATATATTAATACCATGATAAGAAAAGTTTACTTGTAGCTGTAGATTGATAATGTTACAAGTTAAGCAATATATGAAATATATTGTATTTAATTTAATAAACTTGAACTAACTTAACTTAAACGATATATAAGAAAAAATAAAGTTATATTGCTAAATATAATGAATAAATGAAAAAATATGAAAAAAAAACTTGAATAGTAGGCATGATTGTTAGATGCACCCATACACCTGCAAACACATACATATATATATACATATATATATATATATATATATATATATATATATATATATATATATATATATATATATACTCAAAAATTCACACAAACATTATTATAATAATTCATATAACGTATGCATATACATACATAAATATACATATTATCTACTCTTATGCATATATACATACTTCAATACCTACACACATAGGCCACACGTTTGTATGTATTGTTGATTAAGTGTTTTTGTAATAATCATAATCCCTAGAGTGCAACATTGCGTTTTTGTCTAAGTAGAATTCATCACCACCATCATACTAATACAATCACAACAGCAAAAATACAATTCGCAGTCAATAGGGATGATAGAAAAAATTAAATACAATTTAAAGTAAAGTAAAAAAGTGAACTCGTGATGATGCACATAAATGTGTATGAATGCGTACGTACATACATGCATACGTATTGAAAATGTGATGTGAATAAGTATTTATATGTTTTACTACTTATATGTGTTTATATGCCAGAGATAGTATAGATACCGATAACTTAGAGTTCGTATGCAATTGCATACACACCCAAATACATATAATACAATAAAATCAAATATATAATATAATGCAAAATAGTGAAAAATAATTATTTTGGTTCTCTCTCAGTTTATTTTCTCTTTCTCATTTGGGGCTATTTCTGTATAAAACGTGTGAGCGCGTCGGTGCATTTGTGAATTTAATAATCAGCGATTCCAGTCACATTTGAAATATTTCACAATTTTATTTTTTATTTTATTTTCTCTTTCTATACATTTTATGTGTCCACTTGAGCAAGAAGAAGAAAAATTCATTAATTCATTAATATTCAGAAGCGAACCCATCTCAAAAAAATACTATTTAATAAGTATTAGGCAACACGTTTCAGTATGAATGGCTGTTTGTATTTATTTATATATGCATACATACATACATATATATATAATAAAGCATAAATATGATGAATAAATGCCAAAAGAAAACTGAAACACCAATATAAATGTATAACAAGAAAAATAAGTAGAATAAAAACATTGAGTCAAAAAAATTTAACTCATACAAAAAAAAAATCGACTAAAACACAAGTTCAGATAATTGCATGGAACAACAAATGCAATTTTACATTAATACTTAAGCTTTTGTAAATTATGGGCGTATCTGCATACCAGATCCAGTCAATTGCCGCACTTTCATAGAAAAATTAGCGTAAACTATTGTTCATAGCTTCCTTAAGGTTTGTGAGTGAGCCTATTGATTATAACAAACTGAAAATTTTCTGCAATATTTTTACGATATCGAAAAATTTTTGTGACCGTAAGTGAAAAACCAATTCGATCGACTTCGACTGATTAAGAATATATACTTTGTAGTGTCTGATTTGCCCTGGGGGTTGAAAACGAAATTTAAAATTTTTTTTATAAAAACAAAAAATATTTCAGTACACATCATACTTGATAGGACACATACAAAGAAAAAAAAAAAAAACAAGAAAGTAGTAGGAAAAATAATTTTTTCTCTAAAAAACATAAACGTAGTCTTACGCAAATTTGTAATATCGATAAACTGATATAAAACTAAAATATTTCATCTCCTATTATGATTTTATAAAAAGCTAACAAATGCATTACATGTCCCCCCATTTTTTACCTCTCCTATCGATAGATATTGAAAAATTGAGGTGTAGGGAAAGCAAAAACAAATCCAAGTTTTTTAAAAGCAAAATATACGATTTTGCATATATTAAAATTAAAATTTAATGGATTAACTTGTAATGGTTGGGTTAACGTAAGTATTTGAAGTACTCTGAATTAAAAACTTGGGTGTTATTAATAAATATCTAGAAATAATAAATGAACAAAATAAAAGTTTTGATTTACTAATAAAGGGTGTTTTTTTTAGAGGATGTTTTAAAATTTAACTTCAACACATGCTAATTAGCCAATTTTTTTATTTATTATTTTGGGCTTTTAATATTTAAACACAATTTCTGACATTTGGTGAGTCCGTTCTTTATGGTGGTCTCAGACGGGCTCTATGAACATTTTTAATTGAACACTGATTATGAAAATAAATTTCCACGATTTGGAAGCGTTGTTCCGGAGTTAACCTATTCATTATGATTTGCCGAACAATACTGAGTAGAACAAAATAGTTCCTATTGAAAAAACTATGTTTTGATTAAGTAACTTTAGGGGTTTCAAGCATCATCTTTTATTAAAGATCTATTTAGTTTCTGTATATAGTAAATAATTCAAACTAAAATATGAGCAAATTAAAAGGTACCAACTAATAAATCCGAACTAGTACCAATTTTTCACATTACTGATTAGTTCAGTTAAATTTCGTAGTACATGAAGCATGCATGTATTTAAATGTAAATGTATAATAAAGCCAAAACCGATAAGTATGCATGCACGTTTTTTACTCTCCAAAGAAACAATAATATAATGAATATGCTCCTTTTTTCTTTAATTTTGTGATAATGACAATTTGCGATATTGAAAATAAATATAAGTTCAAACTTTATTAACACTAGGCACGCTCGAATAAAAAAAACTTAATGCATATTTCATATCAAAGCGTTAATTTCAACAGAGTGATGCTGGGTGCGTTTTTCTGTTTATTCTTTAATGCTTCTAATAATTATGTTATATATATATATATAAAAGCTAAAGCTTGCAAAACCCTAAAACTGAGTAAATTTTATCGAAGTAATTGATTTTGCTTGACTCGTGGCGTAAATAAAATAAATTTTTTTTAAATAACACGAAAAAGAGGTAAATTGTCTAGCAATTTTTTAGAAATAAGTATGTGAAATTGGAAATATTTTAATATAATTAATTAAATATAGATGCCTGGTGCGGACACTGTAAAATCATCATGGGCCGATGAAGTGGAAGGCGAAGGAGATGGAGATTATCGTAGTCTGCCACCTCCTAGCGAAGTAATTGAAAATGGTTTTAAGTATGTAACTGAGTTTAAAGTGAACAAAGATGACAAGACAGTTAAAATTGTTCGCACGTACAAAATTGCCAAGCAAGTGGTTCCAAAATCGGTAGCCAAACGGCGAACTTGGGCTAAATTTGGAGAGTCTAAAAACGACAAGCCTGGTCCAAATTCACAAACTACCATGGTGGCTGAAGAGATTTTCATGCAATTCCTCAATACTAAGGAGGAAGAAAAGACCAATGACCCTTTGCTGGATCCAACTAAAAATATTGCCAAATGTCGAATATGTATGGGTGAGCATTGGTCAGTAAATTGCCCCTACAAAGGTACCGCCATGGATACCAATCTTATGGAAAAGAAAGCATCAGCTGCAGCCGCTGCCGCTACCGAAGCTCCCAAACCAGGCAAATATGTGCCACCGTTCTTGAAAGATAGCCAAAAACAAGGTATGGGTATACGGGGTCGTGATGATACATCTGCTATACGCATTTCTAATCTATCCGAATCAATGACCGAGCAAGATTTAGAAGAATTGATAAAACGTTTCGGCCAAAACACGAAAATGTATTTGGCACGTGATAAAAATACCGGCTTATGTAAAGGTTTTGCTTATGTCCATTTCAAGCAACGTAAAGATGCAGCAGCGGCCATTGACATACTCAATGGGCATGGTTATGATCATTTGATTTTGAGTGCTGAGTGGTCGAAACCACAAAATAACTGATACGTGCAGAATGAAAGGGGAGAGTCGAGTCTTAAAAAGAAATGAATTTAAGAAATATCACAACAACAACAACAAAATTAATAGGAATTAACAAAAAAACAAGATAAATATACAAAATTTATAAACAGCAATATCAATTCACATCATTAATAATTTATCCAGAAAAATTAATATAAACTCTTAAGTATCGTCAAAAACTCTAAATTACGTATTAAAACATATTTCATAATAATTCAGAATAATATATACAATAGTGTTTCACAAAATTAAACGCTTTTTTCTGCCCCCTGGAAAAGTTCGTTCTTATACTGTTTGCAACCAAGATTAGAAGCTTCTAGCATACAGCCCTTACAAAATAGTTATATTCTTTGTCAACTTAGCTATGTGCGATCCATTCAGGATCAAAATGTGAATCCACTAAACTATATTCGTCTGTCCATGTAAATTTATGCGCAATATTTGGTGAAGTATAAAATTTATTAGCTTAATAATTGACTGTACCAAAATAGGACGCCCCTTCTATATAACAATATTTCATAAAGTGACATGTCTTGACCGACTATAGCATTTCCAGTTGTTTTAAAGTCGTTTTTAGTCGCGCTCTTTTATTTCTTTCTAGCATTTCTATTGCTCTCTTTATATGTGTATTTCAGAGACCTGCAAATTTTATTTAGATGCTCTCTTCCATTTTATTCGTACCTGCGCTCTCTTTTTCGTTGTAATCAGAGACTTCTAAATACATGCATTTAGAAATCTCTGCTTTTAGTGTATTTTTTCATTTCATTTGTGGTGGTTGCATATAACGTGGAGTGGCTGGGTCAGTGGTTTACTTCTAACCATCCACTCAAACACAAGACAGTGCAACCCATGTGTTCAATTTTTCCTTTCCATATAATGGAAGAAGGAAAACAAAACAAAAAAAAAACGCTTTTCCGTGGACTGTTTGAAACTCTTTAAGCATTTAGTGTAATTTCAATTTATATTATATTATTTTTGATCAGAAACGTAACTGATTTGCCTTTTGTAGTGTTTGTTTATTTATATTGAGGCGTTTTCTTTACATATTGGTCTGTTGTAGCTGTTGTTGTTGTAGAGTTCTTGGTGCGACTGGATTTTGCATCTGATATAAAACACGTTGTGATTTATGCGATAGTGTGTGTACACTGGTGTGTGCTATGTGAATAGAATAAAAATTCAATGCATTTACACACACAAAGAAATAAAAACAAATCAACAATTGCATATATGCATATATGTGCAAACGAGTGTGTGGGGGATATATGTGTGTGCGCATGATTAACAAAACTAATCAAATAGCCGACAACAACAATATTAATAACAACAATGACTTATTTTACTTTTTGCGTTACTTAACGAACACAAATAAATAAATAAAAATGAAAACTACAACAACAACAACAGTTACAATAATACTTAAACATGTATATATATATAATTGAATAATAATCATAATAATGAGTACGTATGGAAACAGAAAAAACGCAAAATAAAAGAAATTCTTAAGAAAAGAAAAAATATCAAACGAGGAGGAATCCCAGATGTATGTACAATTGTAAGAAAAAAGGTAATATCACCATAATAATAACAAGATATACAGAAAAAGATGAAAAATTTAAGTTTTATAAGCTTTTGCCTCTATTATGATGTGTCCAGATATGCGCCAGTTACCTATAAATATTACATTTACATATTACATTCATGAAAGAAAATGAATTCGGGTAAGCTTTGAAATATTAGACTGCCTCGTCAAGTGTAAGAGTTTCCATAATTTTATGTTAATTGCAAATAAATTCATTTGTACAGTCTTAGTAGAATAGAATACTTAAATATATGGTGAATGAATATTGGTGCATGTGTTTGTTTTATAACTATGTAAGTACATACAAGTTGAGTGACCTCCCTTCATTTGTGATCACTTATTATACATTACACCTGTGTTACGCTATTATGCATAATTAGGTGGGGATGATTGGGGAAAAAAATATCAATGAAACTTTTGTTCTCCCTATATGTAAGCGCTTACCTCTAACAGAAATTACATTAACTATACAATATTTATATAATAAAATTCGAGTTGATGTGTAAATTAAATTGTAGCTAAACATATATTCCACTCTCGATCTCTAATTCTGAGTTGCTTCTTATTCATTTTATTGTTGTTATATACGTGTTTTCTTAAACTATGATAAAAATTTAGATAACATGGGACTACATTTTGTTCTCATACTTATTCTTGTTTTCTCTCCTTCGTTTTAACTTTCTCTAATCTTATCATCGTTTATGTTATATAAAACACGTACGTAATGAACTCGGTGTACTCTATACATTGCATATATTATGTAGGTATTACGTCGTCTCGTATATGTGATAAGCGTTCTCGAGTTTTATTGCTTGCGTTTATATATTATCGACATTATTGTTTTTGTTGTTGTTAACTTTATCATTTAAATTTGTTTGTTGGGTTTTCCTTGTTTTTGTTAATTTTTTTTATTTTTCTTCTTCTTATATTCACATTCAACATTCCCCACATACAGGGGCTATTATCATATGAACAAACCAATCAATCAGTTTCACATTTTTTTTAACAACAAAATGATAACGTTTAAGCGGAGCTGTGCATAAGTATAAATGTGGGTTTTTCAGAATTGTACCCTTGCACAACACTAAACATTAATTGCAAAAAAGAAACTTGTGACAATTGTAACCCTGGGTTATTATACTCTCCACGTAAGATTACTAAGGCTTACTAATTTTGTCATGGCGTTTGCCAGATCTAGAAGGATTTAATATTCACTGATAATTTTTATGGCAACAACATCCTAATACAAGCTTATCATTAAAGTATGTAGGCGTGCCTATTATTATTTGATGCCCTGCAAACACTTGGCATACAAAACTGGAGAAGACGCGTTCTCTTTTGCAACAGGCCAAATACCTACATAGGTTGCAGTTGCAGTTGGCAGTTATGATGTTGATGATACAATCCCAGATCAATAGCTCTTATTTTTTTTATTTAATTTGAACATTTCCACATTTTATACTTAAAATTTTTATTACAACAGCAACATTTTTACGGTAAATGCACGTACGCACAATTTACTTAATTCTAATAAAAACAATTAAACTTGTTTTTCGTTTATGTGCAATTAATTGAATTATAATTAATGGCACGAGGAAGGTTGAATTAAAAATTTCCCTTTTTTATTAAGCTATTATATATGATACTGATGGGATTTAACAAATAATTGTGTGTATGTAATGAGTTTTAACAAACAGCGCTTAAGTAATATCTCTGCTCTTTCACTTTTATATTGTGAATATTATGCTGAAAAGAAGAAACCTTGGGCAAAAAGCAAGGACTTGTTTTCGTATTTGGAATAAACCACATCTGTCACCTTGTGACTTAAAAGAACGAATACAACTGGGGTGTTGTAGCTCTAATCCCTAAAAATTAGACGTAAACTAAGGGCAAGACTGATTTGAGACGCAGTTTCAGGTAGATATCGAAAAATTTAATGATCGTGAGCAGTGATCTAAGAACAGACGGATAGATCGATTTAGATTCGTGATACACAAATGTTGCAAATAGAATGATCAGCTTAGTATACTCCCTATCTTATGTGGAGATTATAGAAGTATTGAAGGAATCAGAAGAAGAAATGAAGGAATAAAAAAAATGAAGGAATTTAAAACTTGTTTTGTTCATTATTCAACTAAAATGGCATTGACAAGAATTACAACAACAACACCAGAAACTGGCTTTTTTTGCCGCTTGTAGTTGTTGCTAATGTTATATTCGTACTCATGTTTTTAAATTTAGCAAATGCCGTTGATCAGACGACCTTAACAAGGGTACCCGGCGGAGGTAGATAATAAACCTGGATACATGTGTACAAAATTCGTATGCAATCTTTACAAGAGTAAAAAAGAGTAAGAAGTCACAATATTTGGCTGAGGTCAAATCTAAAGGGACCCACCATCGATGCGCCAATACTTCTCCAGGAGTATATGTGTCAATATATTTTTTGATTTAAAGATAATGCGGAAAATTTGATGAAAAAATGATCCCTTTTCAAGTTTTTTTGCATTATAAGCGTATCACTTGACAAATTTTGTTCAATTTCATTGGAAATCTGCCAAGTTTGAAATCGATATCTCAATTTTTCGACAACGAAAATGATTACCACAAAAAACACACAGCCAAACATGACTAGATCGACTCAGTATTTGTTGCTAATTCAAAATATATATACTTTGTGGGGTCTCCGAGATTTCCTTGAGGGCGTTGTAAACGTTTTGACAAAGTGACGTAAACCTCCATATAAATAACAATACAAACTGCATAAAATACAAGTCTTTCAAAACTAGTGCAATGATCTAAGAAGAATCGATTATTCTAAAAGTAGCTCAAGTCGTTTTTGAAAAAAAAATTTCAATCCCAAAAGTGTATTTGAAAAATATACTCATTCGTTCCAGTTTTCGATGCTGATCAAGAATATATATACTCTGTAAGATCTTTAACGTCCCCTTCTGAGTGTTGCAAATATAATGACAAACTTAGAATACTCCCGTACTCTTATGCAGAGGGTATAACAATGCTAGCCGCATAAGCTTACGCTTACACATATTAACAAATTTGCTGATGTTCAGAATATCACCTAAACCGCATTTACCGAATGAACTTAATCGGAAAGTATATTTTAGAATACAAAGCTCGGCATACAGAATAAGTAAAGCTTGTAACGATCAATAAGTTATTTTACATGCAGAGTACTCTGCGTACATAACATTATTGAAAAAGAAAAACTGCTGCATACGCATAAGAAGTAATTGCTTTATTATCATTATTGTTGTTGCACGCTCTAATGATCATTAAAGTAGTTAAAGACAGTGTTTCATTGTTGTTGTTGTGGTTTTATTATTTGCTTATTTATTTTTAATTGCATTTATACTCGTACATATAAAGCTGGTCTGGTCATTAATCTTTGAATATAAGGCACTGATAGCTAATGGGCAACAACAAATAAATGGAGGCGCGGAAAAGAAAAGCAAATCAAAAGATACCATTCAACATTAACAACAGGGTTTGTTTATATGAAAATGAACACCAATAATAATAATATTGTAGTAAACACTAGTTCGTATTTGAGCGTACTTAATAGTACATTGTCTGTGTGTGGGTATGTGTTTGCTTCTCTTTCTGGTTTCATTCATTCAATTGTCAATTCGTATTTATAATGGTTAACATATTTTTTAGAAGAAAAAAAAAAACAATAACAAAAGCACACACATACATGATACAGCAAATAAACTATACATGTTGTGTTGACGGTGATGGATTTTATTTCTAGGAGAGAAATTAGATTTTGTCGCTTCAGTGAAATGTTCGGTTTGTTTCTTTTCAAACAACAATGAGCACAAGCAATAACATATACAAACAAAAACAACAACCACAGCAACAATCACCCAACACTTTAATAATTATTTAATTATTAACATTATGCATCACATCACAGCGCAACACAGCATAGTGATCCATCGAGGGTAATGTCGAGAAGGAGATGGAAAACATCACCAATCCATGCAAAATATATTGTGTTCGAGAGCGCTTGTTCAGCGTTCATTACAGTGACACGCCAATTTATTATAGACAATTAACTCGAACTACAAACCAAAAACAACAAGAGATAAATTTATAAAATGTTACTGAATGCGACTCTTTCCATATGAAACATTTACTCAAACATATCTCTTAGTTGGATATTGCTTAAGTAAAAGTGTGATTTTCCAAGAAATATTCAGCTAATCAGTTCAAAATGGCCCAATAAATCGATTCCATGCCGTTCACAGGAAATGGGAATCTCTCAAACCACCTTACGGCAAATTTTGCATAAAAATATTGGCTTACACTATTACAAGCCTAGCTTAAAATAAATTTCACCACAATATCTAAATTATTGTGTGCTTTATTAAATACAATATTTACATGTCCTTTTCTTCATTCAGAAGGAGGCGTCAGTCACTCGATAAACTACATATATTGTTCAAAATCTAAAGTCGGATTACTGTACTGTACTGGCTCACAATATTCAATAATTCATATTTGGTATTGAATTCGATACATAATACTTTTACAAGTGGAAAGAGTAACTAGTGTCGAGTCCACGGTACGGAACAGAAGTGATGGGGGGTTTGAATATTGAAGATCTTCTGAGCTAAGGACTTGCTTCAGAAATAAATATTAATAATAAGAACTAATAGAGTTTTGCTTAGTACTAAATGGTGTAAGGTATATTTTTGCAGTTGCAGTCCAAATTAAACATATTTTTTGCCTTTTGTACGCAATCCCCTCGATTATATGTGTACTAAGGTTGTTGTATTACAATCTAGGGTAATAGGCGTTTAATAAATTTTTTTTATTAATATTTAACATATACAAAAGCATGCAAGTAATGGTGTGGAAAAGGTCATAACAACATTTAATATTTTCAAATAACGAAAATTGCACCCTGTAGAACAATTTTAATGTCGAAGCCAACTCAACATGTTAGTTAAGTCTAAAAGTTCCTTTGGAGGAACTCACACTCACCCTCTGTGTGTTTTTTTAACGATTTCGTTTTATTGTGGTATAAATTTTTTCTTCCTTTTATGAGTGTTGTCATGTTTTTGGTGTTTTCAATGTTTTTTTATTAAGTGCGTGTTAGTTAAACAAAAGACGCGGGAATGAATACAGCGTTAGCTATTGAGCCTACCATTTTCCATTAACTCTTTGTGTACACCATGTTGAAGCCTGAAAGCCACACAACATAATATGCCCTTCCTTTTCATTTGTTTATACTTCATTTGAAACATTTGTACATATAAATATACTCACGCATGCGAATGTTGTTGTTTTTTCGTTTAATTTTTGTGCGAATTATCTTCATATGCGTCAGTTACTTGGTTTATTTGATCAAAGCCAACAACATAAGTTACGATTTAAAAAATACATATTTCTCTATTATATTAACTATCCTACCACCCCTCATTCCATTCTTCTCAATACATATTGGGACGTTTGTGTGTAAATTATATATGTGGGTGTGTGTATTTAGGATCTGTCTTGCTTTGTTCTCCAATTTCGTGTCCTTATATCCCTTAACAAGTACGATAGCTATGTTCCTATATTGTTTGCTATTAAAGTTCGGCAAAGTAGGTCAAGCGATATTCTAATATTGCAAAAAAACTAAAAGCGAGCCACTTTTTTAAAGAATTTTTACCGGATTACTGATCTTACCCCCAGGTATACACAATACCACCTCATAAAAAACATTTTAAAATCACCTCATCACCTCATACATAGATTCCACTGTTGTAGATATCGAACTCACGATCCTCCGAAATGTTGATTTTTAAGTGTTTTAAATTTATGTGGTTTATCCGGTCCTTGACATATCTTTCATGATTCACCTTTGAACAAAGACATGTCTAGCTAACACAACAGATCTCTTACTCATTTTCAACACAAATCTGTGTCCGAATTTTTTATTATATTATATTATAGTTATTCGATATTGCACATAAACATTTATATAAAATTCCATCCACTCCAAAATAATCATTATAAAGAAACTTAATTCACTTTGCCAATAAAAAGTTTAAAAAGAAAAGAAACTAAAGTCAACAAGAATTAAGAGAAAGAAGATTCTTTGGTGTATATTGTGCATGTATGTATACGAGTATATTGTAGTAGACGTGGACAAAATTTATAGAAAAGTTTAAAGTCCGTTAAAGTGTTGGTTTAGAATTTACAAGCGCAACGACCATGGTATAAAGAGTGCAGATTATACAGAAAGCAAAGAATGTAACATCATTAAGTTTAACATCATTATTAATACCAATATCATTATTATCAGCTTGATCGTCATGCACAACTTTAGTATTACACTCCCATACACATGTAGAGGTACAATACACTGCCTTGATGTGTGTCTTCATATACATATCAAGTGTGTATGTAATTATACCCATTAAAGTCAAAATTTTACATGATGGCATAAAAATACACATATTCACACTAACAGGCGCTATCGTTGAATAGCGCGGTAACCGCAGCTCACTTATTAATTAGCACTCTAAGTTTGTTCAAGTAAATGCGACAGCAGAGAATTTTTTAATTTTTTCCATATTTATCTATCATCTATTTATTCGCTTGAGTAACTTATAAATTTCTTTGTATCTGCAAGTTATAATAGGTTCCTGAGAATTATCCGTTTTCATTAAAGTCTCTATAATTGCTGATCTTGGATATTTCTATATACTTATTAATGGTTAGTTTTTAATATTCGTCTACGCAGTCATGGCTTTTTTGAGTGATTTTGCATTATGAAAAAAAATAAACATACATACATATATTATAATAATTTGCCCTAATTTCATAATACATGGCACTTTAATCTGTATACCGCTCACGTTGATAATCTTTGTTAATAAGAAGTTCTCTACAGACGTTAATACCTTGATATTTAACACACATATTTTAAGAATTTCCTTTAGTACTATCTCCTATAAATGCAGGCACCGTGCCGATTAGTTGTATCGGTAAACGCGAGACACTTCGCGAAATAACTTTTTATGGAGAAGGGTTATGGCTCAATTTGGTGGCTGATAACAAGATTTTTGTAGGGCGATTGTAATGAAGCGTACGGGTATATACAACATTTCCGCTAACATGTGAAAATGTACGACATGTGATATATAGATGAGATGGTTTTATGAAATATGGTCGAAGTTAAATATAGTTTTTTGAATTGCTTCCTTATTAATTATGGGCAACACCATCACCACAAAACCCCAACGTTGTCCTTCAACTACATCAAAATATTTATCTCTTAAATATTTATGTTTATATAGAGAGAAAAGAAAGAAAGAAAATACAATAAATATTTAGTGCACACCATAACACCAACAACAACTTGTACATTATGAGTGTGTCATGCCACTATATGATGGAAAAAATTTAAAACAATTTTCCTCACATTGTAGTTTTTGTTTGTGTGTATCTTATGTGTGAAAGTGTGCGTAAATATTTTCATTTTTTCTCGGTGCGTATATGTGTGAGGATTTTATCATCTTATGAAATGTGTTTATATTGCTTGTTGCTTTTTTGCTGAGGATTGTGCCAGTAGGCCAAATTTTGTTTGTTTTTTGTTCGTTTCTTGTCACCCTCTCTCTCTCGTTTTTCAACTGTCAGTAGATGTGTGTCAGTGACGTCTCAATTGACCTAGAACACTATATTTGATCTACATATGATAACTCCTGCATTTTGCAAACTGAACAACAAATTTAGTCCACCCGCCACAACCGCTTTTCATTTAGTTGTTAGTGTTGTTGCTTGATTCATTGTATTTATTCTTCTCCTCAAAGAAATAAACATTTAGTCTCACTTTTTTTTGGATATGCATCATATTCGCTTTGTGCATAATTGTCGGTAATAGCTGTAGCGTGTACTAATAGGCAGACAGTCGAAAGAAAACACAAATTTGTTTTTTGTAGATTTCTTTTGCTAAGGAAGGAAGTTAAAGTTAAAACTTTAAACTGAAAAACAACATAGAGACAATGTTTTAAGTTGTACAAACGACTGCAAACCATATAATCAGATTAGAGATGGTAGTGAAGGTTGCAACTAAAAGTTTGACACCTACAAAGAGATTTTACTTAGTTTAAACGAAATCTTGAATATCCGCTAGCGTACACGAGATTTTTGCGGATAGTTAAACGTTCCTTGTTTTTGCAATTTTTGAGTGATTGGCAAATTAATTATTAATGAAAATTGTTTCATGTTCAGTTATTGTTGTACTATAGTAGTACGCTTTGGCCAATTTTAACCTTCTTTGACCCATTTCCATCGTCAGGATTGACTTTTACAAATTTTAAAGCCTATTTATAATATTTGCAGAGGGAAAGACGTGTCAAGGTTACAACTAATCTTAGTATTCGTGCATATAAAGATAGCATAACATACAAGTCAAGTCGTTGTATGCCAATTTTAACTTTAACGATAAAAAGTGTCATTATGGATGTGATATTATTTTGAAATTTCTTCGGCCTTTTTTTCTCTTTAGTAACTCATACGTCCTGTATGTTCTCTTACTTTTCGGAACACACAAAACCTTATAAAGCTCTTTTCACTTCGACATATACAATAACGAAAGCTTTAAGGTATACTCCTCTTAAACAAACACAACTTGATTTAAATATTATTTGAAAAGATTTAGAAATAAAAAATAAAAAAACAAGTCAAATCAACGATTATTTTAATTTTTACATTTGGCTTTATTACAATAAGTCCAATATGTGGTAGATTCAACAGTGTTTTATTTAAGCCTTTAAGCTTTAATTTATGAGTCTAACATAAGCTTTAGCTGCTTTGGAAGCTTTTGATTTTTGGTGTGCTAAAAAGGAGCTCAGCTCCAGCGTGAAGCTTTAGCCATCGAATAGTTGAAATTCAGCGAAGGAATAACGCGGTCATCCTATCAATGAAAACGCGGACAAAATTTTGATTTGAAATAAAAAAAAAGAAGAAACGTTTTACTGTTATAAAAAAAATGTAGAATTAATTACTTTGTTCTCTATGAAAAATTCTTAATTGCTTAACTGTGTAGTTACGCATATGTGGTATACGCAGTAAATGTCGGTAGGTGATTTATTATACATATATGTGAGGGTTGCTATAAGCTCACTTTTATTAAGATTTTAATTATGGTTTAATGACTGGCACTGTTGAACTCTTTATATATGAGAAAATATACCCTAATGTAGAATGTAAAATAACTTGTAATGGAGTTTTAAAAACGAAATTTAGGCAGCAGTTTTTTTTAAACAAATATAACGAAATTAACTTTAATGCATACGTTGGGTATTTTGTCTACAAAGATTGCGATGCATTTACAACAGCGAGGTTGCCTTTTCGCTTAGGTAGTCTCTGGTAAAGTGAATCATTAAAAACGCTGCACAACTTTTACGATTTTCAACGAGTAAGGTACGTAGTAATACTTTGAAATTTGATGATCCAAGCTACATAAAAAACACATTCCCTTTAATATTATAATAAGATCTTTTACTACTTATTATGGGTATATGTACCCAGCCCGCGTTATACAAATAAACCACTCGCGTATCACAATAAAAAGAGGGTACAATTTAATAAATACAAAAAGGCTTTTTCTTCTATTGCGAAAATAATCCACTATATTAAATTTGTCACAACTTTTAAACGGGAAATGCCGACCGAAACAAAATCTGAATCAAAGTCTGCCTGTCCATCTATATATTTTATCCACCTTCAGGCTTTAGTTTTTGATATTTATTTATGGAAATTGGTTTAAGGATATGTTTTGGGGCGATTTTTAAAGAAGGAAACCGTCAGTCTCTTTTTGGGACTTCTTCCTTAGGCTGAACTTTATCATAGTTGAAGTATACATCTTATATTTAACCATTTAATTCGATCTCATTTATATGGCCACCGCGAGGTTTGCAGCGATGCGGGTGCAATATTTTCGGTACTTCAACGTTGAGGTGCGTTGCCTCACTATCACTGGTATATTCAATAGGGAATTCTTTTATTCACATTTATCCACTAGAATACGCAGAGCTGGTCTGTAAACTTGCGGTAATTCAAAGTTCACAAACGTACCTCGTTTATGAACTTCACCAGGATACTAATTATTATTCCTGACTGACGGTGACAGGTTTTGAAAAACGTTTAAGGGTGCGTTCGCATTAAAATACAAAATTGTTAAGTCCCTACTGAAAGTACCAAATAATATATAAATAGAGTTGGATCCTTTTTTTATATAGATTTAAATATGCCGGTTTTTCTGTCGCTTATTGTCGCTTTTCGACATGTATTTTAATTCTACTCACCGAACTTGTTAAGATATTAGGCGTTGGTACAAGGTTTTATCTGGGTCCAAGGACAATCTCTGTGTAAATGTATTCAATTAGAGCATATTTAAAAGCTTTCTCTCTTCCCTGTTTGTCCATGTTCCGTAATTTGTTTTAACAGAGCTATGTAACTAGTGCTATTCTTGTCCAATTGGAATTTCTTTCCATACATGATTTTTCTTCGCAATGTCGCAAAATATAACATATATTAAATATATTCTTAATGAAAGTTAGGATACAAAAAGTTCTACATTTGTGCCACATCGACTTTTCGAATCATTTTTTCTATATTGATTTTGCATAAGTTAACCTTTAAAATGGCCCAGACTTACGTACTTCAAATTATATTGCACTTGTGTTTGTGATTTTTTAGATTGGACATTATGAAAAAATGGTTGTTACAAATTGTTAAATTTTATTTAGTTGCTCTCGCTTAGAAGCCAAAAACTTATAAATGATCCGCATCAATTTACTTTTCTTCCTTCTTTTTTACACTATTCGCTTTAGTGCTCTTGTTAGAAAAATTTTATATGTCAAAAGTATGCTAAAAAGTAAAGTATGTATGAGTGCGTGCTATATATAATATATTGTGTTAATATAATGCACAGTCGTGTGCACATTACAAATATGTATACGCCGAGGTCTGGTTTCCATTTATATGGATTATTATTGTATAAAATCTTAAATGAGAGTACGTGCTTGCCCGCAAGGGATTAGTTAAGATAAGGAGAGATAAAGGACAGCCCTTACACGCACAACATTTCTTTAAAGGAACTTCAAACAACAAATATAATCAATAATAAAGGAAAGAGTCAATGCAATAAAAAATAAGCTGTGAAAATATGGGTGAATTGGAATTCGACAAATATTTTTAAGAGGGGAAGTAAAGAATTTTAAAATGGTACTTTTGTAAAGAGGAATAATTAAAAATATTTTGTACATTTAATACCTTATTCCAATGGCACTGTCATATAAGTCTTTTCGTGAAATATCTTTATAGGGGAGGGGTTCTAAAAATGGTTTAATTCGACACGCACGATTGTGAGCGTAGTTCTCAATCAATTTTTTGGAGGGTATAATAAAAATTTATAATATGCATTTGAAAATCAGTCGTGCTCATTTGGACAACACTGTGTGCCCTCTACGCCACTTTCAGGATGTATTTTAAATAGACCCATTTTATATTTTGAGTTCGCCCCAGCCTTTCCCCTTGTTTGAAATATGATACTTATCCTAAATAACGCTGCTATTCTGTTTCCTTTTGCCTGCGAACTCTTCAACAATACTTATTTGTACACACACACATACAATACCTTATTTTAAATGTCAGGACCTAAAAATAAGCATGCGTTTCTTAAGCACAGAATAAATTTACATTTCTACACAAACACTTATAAACTGAACAACAACACCGAGACAAGAGACGAGTCCTAAAAAGTTTCCTATCTGTGTTGTGTTTTTTTGACTTTTAATTACAAATAGAAGTTAAGCGGAGAAACTTTTTAAGTACAATAAAATACAATAAAAGCGTGAAGCACTCTTACGTCTATAAGTTAGCGTAACATGTGTAACAAGACATTGATAAAAATGCTGTAGTGTATTATATTAATACGGCCCAACCAATGACACATTTACATAAATTTGCATTCATAACGTTTTATTTTTAATGTGGCGCAAATTTATAAACTTAACGCATATCATATACAGCTGAGTATGCACCCTCGTTTGATAAATTGTTAAAGTCGTTAAATTAAGGTTTTGTGTTAATTTTAAGTGTTTTGTTTGTTCTAATGTTTTATTTTTAAGTAATTGTAGATTTAAATTGGTGTTAAATTATGTGTCAATGACAATTTTGTAGATATTAACATGGCGGTGAGGAAAAAGATGGAATCTCTCGAGTAACGCCATGGGATGAAATTTTTCGAAAAAATACAAAAGTTGTTGGGTAAAAAAAGGAAACTTGAACTAGAAGAGAGTAAATTGTAATTTTTGAAAATTTCTTTGACATTAATCCAAAAGGGAACATATCCGCGCAACAGTCTTCACTGTACGCAGCACACTTTTTTAAAATCTTCCATTTACTATATTGATAAGGAAGAATATGTATAATCCAACTTTGCTTTAAAGGAGAAGGTTTATGTGCGTACTTCAAATAACCATAGTAAGCTTTGAAACGTGTACTTAATAATATCGCTGTGATCAGTGGCTCGTAAGATATCCTACAAAACGTTATGACTATTTGATCATGTATCTGGCTTGCAGCTAGATACCATTCGAAGTTACAACAATAAACAAATAAATAAAGTCCTAAAAGGAATTTAGTTGTCAGGACTCCATATAAGCAAATACTTCAACCTTTTACACCGTCACAGTGTGTGTTTCTTAAATAAAGGTGTATATGAAAATATTTCAAGCATGTAATGCACAAGTGCACAGCATGTAGCTTTTAATGTTAATGAAATTGAAAAGTTTTCAATTGTGTGTGCATGTGTACGTAAGTCACTAAGTACAACAACAGCAAAGGCGAAAAAGGTAAAATAAAACACGCCTCTATTGTTCATCATCATCGACAGCGGTGTCAAATGCATATTCACGCACACATACACACACGCATACATACATCCATATCCGTCCACATTGTAATTTTAAAATATTAATTAAATATAAAAGTTCTTTGAGTGTTGTTTTAAAAAATCGAAATTATCAGGGAATGGCCCAGTGAGAGATGAAGTTACGAAATTTAATACTTTTTTAAATTTACGCATTAGCTGTATGAAAAAAATTAAGTAATATAATATATTCGGTACTTACCGTTTTGCTGCGAGATGGGTAGAAAAATTATCTGCAAATAAATGGAAAAATATTTATTAATAAATTGTTATAATAAAGTTATTAAAAATTTTGTAAATTTATCAATTATATATATTAATTAAAAAGGCACATTACTCACATACACACTTACATACACAATAAAAAATTGTTATTAATAGTATTTGCTAAAAGCTTTGTAATTTCAAAACATATTATAGTCGACTATACCCGATTACTTAATATTATACACCACTTAGTTTCTCAATTTAATAATAATAATTGTTTAAGTTGTATTAGTAAAAGCGAGGCACTATCATATAAGTCACTTTGAAAATATCGTTGGTACGGAAAAGAGTTCTAAAGGACTATTTTTTAGAACTCTTTTCCGGTTCCAAATTTCGTACAGTCAGATATTAAACCAATTAATTATTTTTCACGAAGTTGGGTCAAAAAATATCAAAAATTGTAATATTTTGTTACATAAAGACTCATTTTAAAATAGAGCGTTATATGTACCCATTAGATCCATTTTCAACAATGACCGCCCAATGATATATCTGTTTTAATTTCATTCAAAATTTCGACCTGTAGGTTGATTACAAAATTTACATGGGTGGACAATGTAATATAATTATATTGCATGAAGTGGTGTAACTATAAGTAGCTGTGGCATTTGTCGTTTAGGAGTTACCAACATCAGCCCAAATGATTTTATACCTTTGCCGCAAGTGTTGCAGGGTATAAAAATTATCTACATATCTACTAACAAACAATTATTCAGATAATATTGAATGACATTTACGCCGAGCTCATTAATGTTTAATGTAGGTACCACATACATTTATGTGTATACAAATATAATTTTTAAAATTCTAGTAAAACGTACAAGTGTAATTGTGAAAAGTGTTGTCAAGAGGGAGAAATATTTTATTTTCAACGAAAGTGTTTTTCATTTATATTTTTTAACAGATTATCAGCAAAAACGAACGCACTTTTCCCACACATTCATAAGTTTTTTGTAGTAATTGTACAAAGAAGAAAAAATAATAAACAAACAATAAATCCAATTAAGCTACTTTATTAAGTATCAACACCCCCTGTTTGCGCACAAAGACTCAAAAAAGTGTTTACAAGTACAAGTCTCCAACTATAAATCACTTGACTACTATATGGCGTATAATAACTGTACATCTAGCATATATGAAAAGGATAAAGAGCAAAAAAATGAGAAAATTTGGTACATACAGTAGGATTCTACGCTGACAGTATATTGTGTATTGTAGGTTCTTTATTTTGTTTACAACATAAATACACTTGCGTATATTATTAATATATTTTTAAGAGGATTATAAAGTATATGAAACATTAAAAAATACATTTCCCATTGTTATGCAGTGGTGACTGCAGGTTGTTCCTTTGCACCATACACAATATATGAGTGCTTACCTATGTGGTTTATGTTGTTTTGTTTGATTTTGTCGTTCTTCATAAATATAAAATATACTTATATGTGCTTTTAATAAAATTTAATAATTAATGTAATGGAATTATTCTAAAATTTAATGCGTTTTTAGAATTGAATTTGGCTTAGGAACAATTCGAAATACCCTCCACAAAGGGTGGGCGTGGCAGGTTCATTATTGTTGTGTGTATTATTAATCAGCCTTCAAGTCGAATTTTAAGCTGAACGTATTTTTTTGTAAATTGTAGGTGTGCCTGTGTGTGTCTATTTATACCGAATGTCACCTTCATAGAAAAAATTTTGCAGAAAACAAGTAGATTTTTGTCGATTGCGGGCGTATAAATGTTTGTTTTCCATTCAAAGTTCAATATTTGTGTTAAATAATTAGATTTGTTATTATTTGTGGGGGTGACTCTTGTCTTGTCTTGTCTTGGATTCTTCCAATCATTAGAGTAGGCGTCCTATATAAAACACATTGATATAAGACAGATTTGTATATCGCTAAATCATGGTAAAAGAATGGGAAAAAACGTGTCAAGTCTTATATTGATTCTTGAATAAAGTTATTTCAAATATAACGAGTAGGTTAATAGCTTTGGGCTGTGAACGGCTTATGATTTGTACAACATGGTACGCACATATATACCGTCTACCACTGTATATCATTATTCAACATATTTGTACAGTTGTAATGTATTTGTTATGTCAAGATGATTAACTTCAATCACTGATTACATACTATTCAGCACAATATACAAATATTGAATTTTTTTCATGTATTTGATTTGTTTTGATTGCGTAGGGTTTTTATATGTATCTTAAAAAAAAAAAAAAAAACAAATTTTAAAAGAATAAAAGGATGGTCCACCTTTATTTGTCTTTCTTTCCTTTCATTCGAAAAAACTAAACTGAAACTGAAAACATTTTTCTCAATTTGACATTTCACGCAGCATGCAAAAGCAGAATTGTGTACATCAATAATGGGGCTGTTGGTTGTTTTTCATAGAACCTTATGGAATATCGACGGGTTTATATGTATGAGGGTGAATAACATTTGAAGTTTCTTTTCTTCAAATCATAACCGAAAACAATTTCCTCCCTTAAGCAAATAGACGAAATGATGATGGCTGCTTATTTGACAGAAAGAAGAAAAGAGTGCGAATACAGACTATGTGACCCCTTAAAGGACTGAACAATATGAAAAACATGAATATTTCCTTAGTTGGTTTTTCACGATTCATACGAAACATAAAAAAGTACAAATCTTTCCAAAGTGTTTAAAAAAACATTTGTGATACGTTAAAATCTTTTGTGGAATATCTCATAACCCTTGGACTTCTTATGCTTATAATCTTTTTCTGAAGCCTCCCATTGGTATTAAGGTCTTCATCCTCAAGCAGAAGCTATTGTTTTATGTGTATGAAACTATGATTTGAGTAAACATACTTTAAACGATATTCTTTTTATTTTTTTCTGAAAGTTCGTTTTTCTTTATGTTCTTTTGCTTTATTTCTCTATCTTACTTAGTACGGAAGCAAGGAAGTAGTTTGGAATTTGCACATGTTGTAGCTTGCCAAAATGTATATTTATAATAATTTAATATTGATGGTACGGCAAATCCGCAAATCTTGGACAGTCATAAAATATTTATAAGCATTTAACTGCTTTCTACAACCTCCACATGAATAGAAACTAATTTAATTTTTGTTGCAGATAAATAGGTTTTTGTCAATTGTGTGTGTGTGGATGTGCGGATTGAAAAACTTAGTATACCCACCATCTTACATATGAGGAGGGTATAAAAAGAAGTTTATTAGTTACTTATCATTGTTACAGTTTAATTGATTTTCGAGAGATTGTTCACTTGCAATGGTTCTCTTTGACGCTTACTAGTACAAATACAATACATACATACAAACACATCTGCACTAATCATAGGTTATATGTATGTATGTATGTATGTAGGTATGGACAAATAACATAATCATCGCTGTCAGTATGTTTGCTTATATTAAAATGGTCTTCATATGTAAATATGTAAATATATATGCGTATGTGTCAGCATTTAGAATATTTCATTAAAACTTCAACTCATGTCTGCAAATACGTACAAATACAAACATGTGTGCATATTCAGGATTCAGCCCCACCGTACATGTGTAACAAGCATTTTATATATATCATATATAATATTATTGTATGGTATATAAAAGTAAATATGTACGCATACGTATTCACAGTGCTTATGCTACAAATGAAATGCGATAATAGATTTTTCTGCACTTCTTCGAGGATGTGTAAATTCAATGATCGGAAAAATCATTTCAACTCTTTGGTGCACGGGTCAAGGTGTTATTTATTGTCTCACTTTCAAACAACAGTTCTCTCTTCAGGATATATTGAATGGTTAAAATCATAGGTTATTAAACTTTATCTAACATTTCCTTTTTCTTTTATTCTTTCAATACGATAATAAATATATTGCATGTGAATTGCAAAATATACATACAACATATGAAATGCTGATAGCCATATAGACTGTGGTAATATGCAGTAAAAGTAAGGCAGGTGCATGATTCAACCCTCCTTACATATATGTACTACGTTTTATGTTGAGCTCAGTATTTTGTAAATTGTAGACGCCAATAAAAATGTCAACATCAGACAGACATCCGGACAATCATGTCTAGATCGATGATGATCAAGTATATATATGCTAATGGTCAAAGTGATTTATTACTGGCAATGCGATGCTCGTATTTACTTACCTACGGGGCATCACTATTTACGAAAATATTTACGCAAGTGAATGATAACGTACAATACATTTGTAGGTATTTTTAAAAGCTATCGATTATGAGTTTCGCAGAAGAATAAACAAATAACAGCAACAATAATTGCGAAAAAGAAATGCATTATTATGTATGTGTTTACGTTTAGGCGGAACGGATAGATCGTAGACAATAATTTTCATGACCTAAAATTTGCTAAACTTAAAACTGTCCAATTACTTTCATTAATAGTTATATATAATAGTTGTTATTATTATTCAAATAAACGTGTTCTTTATAATATTAGGGTTTTGTTATTTCTACTGTCGCCCACCATAACACATGAAATGAGTTACTTTAATGATTATTGGTTTTTATGAAGGTGAAAAAAGATCGGGAATCGTATCTTATTTAAATGAACCGATCGGGTGTATTTTTAATAGTTAGTGCTTGGATTAAAAAACTTTTCTGGGCCAACTTTCATCAAAAATTATCAAAAAGAAATATATGAACGAACAGATAAAAATTACAAACATTCGCACATATACAAAATTCTACCACTTTACAGTGCAGCATATAAAAAGGTTACATTTGATTTAAGCATATCTTAAATACCTGTCACATGTTCCTGGCCATAACGCTTATAAGCTAGCTATTGAATTGTTTCAGAAACCCTTATATAATACGTTCTTATAAATTTTATGCCCTACACCACAAAGTGTATGCAAGTTAAGTTGTATTCTAATTTTACCTGAACAATTGAATCAATTGTTGTAGTACTAGAAAACGTGGTTTTTTCTATAGCTACTTATATGTTACGAGTAGAGTATTAAAACATTTAAATATCTTCAATCCGTTCAGTTTAGTTTTTCTCACATTCTTTCCTATTTTTCCTTTTCTAGAGTTCTTCTCTGCTTTTCCTCTACTCCTCGGCTTGATAAACATTTAATATTTACCCAATAATTTAAATGTTTGTTTGTTTGTTTTACATTGCTTGTTGTTACATTGCGCTGTTGGCATTTTAGTTTATTTCTTGTGCGAATTCGTTGAATGTGAATTCACCAGCTTGTTTGCTTGCACACACCGAATTTCCGTTTGCGTTTTCATTATTATCGGCTTATGGTTTATGTGCATGTATGTGTTTCCTTCTTACTATAACAACAAGAAGTTTTAGTCAATATAAATGTGTTCTATGTACAATTATAATTTATGGTTATAATGGATTGGTATGGAAGCGGTTCTTATAGCCTCCACATAAGATGGGGCGTAGACTAAGTTTGTCATTCCGTTTACAGCACACAAAAAAAGGCGTCAAGGACCCTTTCAAAGTATATATATTTTTGATAAGCATCAAAAACTAAGTCTTTCTAGACATGTAAGTCGTGTGTACGTGTCTGTCTGTTGTTGCCATTGTCACGGTCGTAAATTTTAAGATATTGAGCTAAAATTTTGTACAGGCACTTTTAGCATGCAGATCGCTATTTAAAATGGGCAAAATCGGTCAAGAGTCACGCTCACAATTAACAAAAATCTTTTTATCTGCCAGAAAAATCGAGCTTTGAAGTTGGCATGCATATCTACAATTATCCCATCCCTCGATATGCCATAAATAAGCATTTTCTAATAACAGACACACCCACAATCGAAAAAAAATTTAGTTTTCTTACTTGTATTCATTCCGAATTGAAAAGTTCAAGTCATTATGAGATATTTAAAGTAATGGAAATTATTAAAAAGAAATTTTTTTTTATACAATTTCACTATCATGGAGATTAAGGAGAATGGTATTGGAGAATGGCACTGAAATTCTACCTATAAATCTTTTTCTAGGGTTCGCCCAAAGCATTTGATTAGTGGTTGAAAAAGTCTGTTGAACTTATAGCACTACTTATAAATGAACACCTTTTGTGATTAATTAATTTAGCACATTTTTTAAAACCGCTCTATTATAAAAAAAATCCCACTATAATTCTGATATCCCACGCGCAAGATAAAAATATTACTTTAAACTATGTATTACAATTAAAAATTCCAGTTTTATTTAATAGGTTTTCTATTTAATCATCAATTTCAAATAATGAAGTGGAAAGAATAAAATGTTTCCTACAACAAAACCATAAATTTATATTTGCTTTGATTGATGGCCTGATGAATTTTATAAACTAAAATAAAATTGACAATACAATAAACTAAATTTTTCTAAATTGAAAATAATAATAATGAAGGAGCTGAAATATACAGACATTTATTTATAATAAACCCCCTAATGGGTGAGTCTCACAATTCGATTTGTAAGTTGATACATATCGCACACTCTCTGGAGACCTTAATTATGTTTTTATTATATTAATATATAAAGTATCCTAGATTCCATTGTAATGGATCTGCAGTTATAATCGACAAATCTCATATTTTAAATCTATGTAGCTAAACATTACATTGATTTAATCTGCTTTAATTCTAAATTCAGTTTCCTCGGTACCATAATATATAAATGCATAAAATAAATATTATGAAATCGTAATATTGCTTTATTTGTTGCTGTTACCGCCGCAGTAATGACGTTAGGAGTGACCTGGAAAACGGATAAATTGAAACACATTATGTTCATTGACAAGAATCGATGATGCATGAATTTTCGGGGGCACCACCAACTGACTAATGACACAAAATTAACAAAAACTTAATATAAATTTGAAAATTATATTATTTTCCTATTGGTGCGAAAATTTCCTTGCTCACGTACACACAAAAAAAATACGCAAACTAAACTTATGTGCTTATGCGCGTTTGGTCATAAGTACTATAAAATGTATAATTTATAATCAATCATAAATTATGCATTGAATATTGTATTCAAAATTATATTATCAATCTTCGCGTTAGGCGATTTATAGGTCACACACAATATCATAAATTTAAATAAAACGAATATTGATGCTTTGTTTGAGAAAGTTTTTTTTTTATATAAAGGTGACAAACAACACACAAAATATTTTGTTTGGCCGTAAAATGGCCATATTTCTAAATGATGATTTGAAATGGAAATTACGCCTCATTTATTTCACATACTGACACGTCTTATAGTCTATGCTGACAAGTGACGTAACAACAAGGGAGTGTTTTTGACAGTTATATGATGGCCGTCCATGCAGTTGCCTTACAATATGTGCATGCCCAGTACACATAAATGATTGCGAAATGAAATTCAACCAAACTGAAGAAATGAAAAGTGCATAGAATATTGGTGATGGAATTGTGGTTGCATTTGTTTGGCGAGGGTTCAGGAATATTGCAATTAAACATTTGTGATTTCTCTACTGTGGTCAATCATACAATAGTTCAAATTCCAAGGAAGAAGTCTCCCGGTTTACTCTCGCATAAATAAAAAAAAAAACATGAACATTGGGTGTGTTATAATTTGAATCACCATTTAGGTGATCCTTCAAAATAATGAAATTTTGTAATTTGTTTTTCCATATAATATGCAAGTGGAATAATGTGTTTTTTCTTTTTTACAGACTTAATTAGAAAACGTTTGCAATCTAATAAAAATCATTAAAATACAATTGAATGGACAATCTGAGACAGTTACGGAGTTGATAAAAAGTAAGAGAGAGAGAGAGAGAGAAAAAGAAAGTCAGATTGAAAGGGAAAGACACATGCTCGCAAAACAACCGATACGTTGTCCTTGGGTTCGTTGTACATCTTTAGCTCAAGTATAAATGTACAAGGATAGCAGCTGTCGCAGCAGTCATCAGCCGCCGCTTACAACGAATGTTGCTGAAGTTGCTTCAGATGCAGCAGCCGCTGGCCAACAACAACAACAACAAACAGAATTTCAACAACCGCCAATACAGCCCACCCAGTACTTACGCTCGGTTACCGTAGAAGACGACGTCGAAGAGGACGGCTTTAGTCGCCCTTCAGAGACTAGCAGTGAATCGGAGTGTGAGTATCGTTCATCACGTCCATCTACAGCTAGCACAACTTCTACCTCTTCGTCGTCAGCCGTGGGTGCAGCTGCTGTAGGAGCTCCTTATTCACGTTCTCGCACTTCACGTCGTTTCCCCACCAACCATGCACATAGGCATGCCAATTCCGATGTACGATTATTACGTAAAATCGGTTACATTGCATCACGTGTACGTTATTTGGCGAAAATTTATGGTGATTTTAAATTGGTAAATCCCTATAGTCCGGCCAAACAGAGACGCTTATTGCAAGAGATATTACTTAAACATTCTATACATGATCCCGAACGGGAAACTGTAGTCACAACAACGGCAACTCATATCAAATCATTTACGGGTGCCACTCCGATTCGTAGTGTAACGCCGGCTAGTTCAGTGACCGGAAGTTATTATTGTCTACCGCAAACGGCAACAGAGCAGAGTTCGTTTGAAGAGGAATCTGTAACGGGTACAGTACGTCGCAAATCATCAGCTACTGTAACAGCGTCTGCTTCTATCCTTCTTTTAGAAGATTTACTAATACAATTATATGAAGATCGTCGCAATAAAGTTACCGTGATAAGAAGACGTTGTAGCCGACGTAACAGTACCGGGGTGGTTGGAGCGGCGACTACCCGGACAACACCGCGTAATCATTTAATCATAATGAACAGTAAAACGGCTAGTAGTAGTGTGGAACGCTTACTTCAATTGGATAACGAAGACGAAGGTGGCAATACCACTTATCAAATGAATGCAACAACATCTAGTCATCCACAGCAGCAACATCAACAACAACAGCAGCGCAGTAGTAATGCATTTTTACAACCAATACTGGGGGATGATAATTTGCGGCGTCGTCGAGCTAGTGATTGTTCGACCCATACAACAACGCACCAAAGTCTAAGCAATCAATTGCAGATTACATTAAAAAATAATAATTTCACTAAATTGCCCTTACATCGGGGTAGTTGTGGAGCGACTGGAGAACAGGTGCTAGCCGCCAATTCCATTGCGAATCGTCAAACGTTAATCCTCAGCAAGTCATGTAGTAATGTGGATGCCGGTATGGGTCACAGCAATATCACCTTCTATGCCAGTAGTGATTTAAGAGCAGTTGCAGCAATGGCAGCTGCTGCAACCGTCAGCAGTATTGGTGGCTCATCTAGTGTAGGTAATGGTACAGGCACCACAACTACTACCACGGGTGGCGGTGTTAACGCCATCTCGAATATAAACGGCAACAATGAATACAGTATTGTTCAGTTAAACAACACAATCATACAATGTCACTTTAATGATGACGATTTTCGTGCTTTGGTAAAGGATCTGAAACGTAAAGTGGAATATACCGAACGCATGAATTGGTTATGTGAGTAAGAGAAAATGACTGACTGTTTAAAATAATCATTATGAAATTGCTGATGTTTATATCTAACATTTGAAGAGAACAAACATTTCAAGGACAATTGTTATACCCTACCCATTGCATGCTGGGTGTCACAGTTTGTCATTCTATTTACAACACCTAGAACGACTTGTAAGCTTATAAGGAATACATATACTATTAGATGGCGTAAACATTGATTTGCCACGCCCACTATTTATATGTAGAAGTGAAGGGTACTTAAGATTTGGCCTAAGCCAAATTACTCGTTTTATGTGCCTATTATAGATGTTGGGGTGTTGGTGTTCTTAGTATAATAAATATTTGTGTCATGCTGTATCAACACCTGTTTTATTATTTAATTACACTTTTCTTCATTTTTGCACTTTCATTTATCACGTTCATCTTAACATACCATTCATCTACCTCCGTCTCTTACATAAAACTCGTGATATATGAAGAAGTAGTCAATTATGCTATCTCTGGTGTCATGTGTTACAAAAGAAAAGTCTTCGTATAAGACTTTCGCAATTTTTTTTGTTCCTTTATGACTCTTCCTCCTTTTGATAAATATTGTTGTTGATGCTTGTAATAAAAGTTTTCATGTTCGAAAGTTGTCGCAAAGGTCAAATATTTATTTGCAGTTTCCTGCTATGGAATATGTCTTGGTTTACGAGAAAAACAATGAAATAGTTTTTTTAAAAATATTAAAAGCAAAGATATGTAATGAATGAGTTAGGAAAATAATTGTTTAAAGTAGATTTTAGAAAGTAAAATTTTTACACGCTACGCATAATAAATTTTCACTCTAGGGTATCCCTAAATGGCATAATGGTATATAACATAATGAATCATTATTGAGTTATGCAATAATGAGCAGAAAAGAAGAAAAAAAATTATTAAATTGATAAATATTAGTCGAAGAAAGGGCCAGTGAATCAAATGTTAGCACTACATTCTAAAGTGGTGGTAAGAAAGCAAGTGCTTATCATATTGTGAATGTAGTGTGTATCGGTGACGTATGAGTAACATGAGTATAAATAATGTATTTACTTACTGTCACACGTTTATACATCAATACTTATACTTTGTACAGTTTATTTATTACATACCAAGTAACAAGTCCAATACAGTTTTTTTTTGTATTGTGGGTCCAATGTGAACGCCCAATTTTGGCTTTTTGGACCTTGAACATTTTACTAACAGAGGGACTTTCAATGAAGGAGACTGATCATGAATATACTTTAAGGGATCTTCATCTCACTGTTGCAAACGGAATGATTGTACCCCCCCTCCACTTATAGAGAATATTAGAGTGTGTGAGTATGTCTTTTCCTTACTTAAATAACTAAAAGTATACCAAACTTCAGTGAAGTCAGAAGACTGAAGTCAGTTCTACTTCAATTTTTTTCTTGAAGTGAATTTATGAAGTGTAATTACCCCTAGAATGTGACGTTATTCACCAACGTTATAGACCAATGCACGGGTAAAATACAACTCAACTAAATTGCCTGCTGCATGTTGTGATGGTAAGGGCGATTGTCATGCTGAAGACAATACGAAAATACGAATAATTCATTCGTCTCCGTGTTGAATTTATCAGAGAAAGAGAATTATAGTTTTGTTCTTACTTATACACAACAATACCTTCAGGAGTATCAGTTTATTGCGATAGTCAAGCTGTGAGTTAGTGATTTGTACTTAACAATAGTGTAATACATTAAACAGGCGTACGACCCGTTTCTAATGCTCTTAATATATTCCATTGAGGTGTACTTTTCCTTTAGGTTTGAATAAATTAATTTTAGTACTCGTGTGTGTATGCGTACGCTTTTACTTCGCATATCACAAAATGAAGCACAGCCATTAGACTTGCGTATATAATTAATAAGCTGAGTTACATTAATGAGGTCAGTGTGTATATAGCCCCCATACACACATTTGTATGTGTTTTTTTAATTCCCTCATAAAATGCAGAGTAGTGGAAAGGAAGTCTAAAACCATGCACCTATAGAAGTTTGCTTACCATAAAATGACAGACTGTCAGAATATCTGATTGACTGACATTTGCCTTTAAAAGAAACAGTAAAAATTTTGAAATTTAGTTTAATGCACTGCGTTTGGCAAAATGTTTTCAATATTCAAGAATAGATTATCAGAGACCCTAAAGAATTATTATTTATTTCATAAGTCACCTATTCGTCCATCCGTCCATCCGTCCATCCTTTTATGAACATAAGTAACAGTCTTAAAGTTTTATTTTAATGTCCTAAGCTAGGAACTACTAGAGTTTCTCGAATAAATAAATAACTGTTTTATTAAGAACGACACTAGACAAAAACATTTGATTATCACTAAAACAAAAAACCACTACATTATGATACACTTTTGGATAAAAACTTTTCTCCAAATACAAACTTTTTTATTGCATGGTTGAAAAAAGTTACAACATATGTAATTGGAACAGCAGCATCCCAGAGGGTATGCATTTAAATTTTGTTATGATTTATCATAAAATGTTTGTCAGAAACATGACGTACCCATCTATGTACGTTCAATATTAAAGTTCTTACGCTTTCTCGCTTCCTGTGCATTTATTTATTTCAACTTATTTACATGCGTTGATAAGAACGCCATTGACATGCAATAACACAATTATAATATATACTATCTTGTATTGTGTTGTGTTGAGATGTGTTGGTTTGTGTGACTGCTGTTTTTGGTTCTGGTTCTGCTGTTGTTTGTCGCGGTTATGTGATTGTCGCTATTAGTGTGTTGGTGTTTGTGTTTGTAAAAAAACAAATTTACTGTTTTGATGGTTATTGGTGTGTTGTTACTGTTTTGTGGCTTTAACTGGCATGAACAGTTTATGTAAAATAAAATAAATGTGGAAAGGAAGGTGAACTGAAGCACTCTAAGCTCCACCTCCTATGTAAATGTTTATATTTATGGTATGTGTGTGGTTAAATGTATGAATTTATGCACATATTTGAAAAATGCAAAGCTCTATACATACTCTCACGCCTTTGCTACCTGTTTGAATGTTGGAAACTTATTACTGAAACACTTTAAAATATTTTGACTATGTAACTCCTAAACCTGAACAGCCAAGAGCAGACCTATCTTTATTTGAATCGATTTGACCTTAGCTGTATGTTTATCTGATTCTGTACCCGCTACCTTGAGGCCACTTTACCAGTACTTTTATAAGACCCCGAAAGAAGAATCAGATAATCTAAAAAATATATTGATGGCATATTGAGAAGCATGAAATTTTCAACCTTTCCCGATGCAAAAATCTACGTTTGTCCACATTTGAAGAGGGTATTTAAGATTTGGCATAAGCCAAATTTACTTTTTACTTCTTTTTTATTACAGCATCACGTCGCATTTAAGTATGAATGTATTTACTTATGTTTTTTTTGCTTGTTTACTTTCCTTTAACCACAAAAAGTGGGCTTTCTGTTTTATGTCTTTATGTTTTTAATTATGTAAATATTTAACAGCATTTTGGTTGTAAAAAAAGAGAAAAAAAGTAGTAACATATGTAATAATTTGGCTTTGACCCAAACTGGAATGGCTCAATTATAGATATAGATGCGTTTATGCGTAATCAAATTAATTTAGAATAAATCTGAAAAAAATTTCACCATATACAAAAATGTGATTGTTTTGGAAAAGATCTCTTTCTTCCCCCTGGTTCAATCTCATTAGTATAAGTATATAAGAGATTATTTCAATTACTGTTAATTATTCTCAAAAACGTTCGTAAAAACGCTACAGTTATCTAAATATTTATCTCACTTTTATAATTTTGCCTATGTTTTCCTTTTTTCTTTCTTCTTTCCAATCAAGTAAATCAATGACTTAATTACAAAAATAACAATCTTGAATACTGGGAGATAAGAATGCTTAGATGAAAGATAAGAATGGTTATGAGCATAATTGTGCATAAGTGGGCGTGGTCACAGTGGCAAATACCATTTTCGTTTTCTTTCCTGAATCTCATATTTTTTTCTTAAACGAGACTGTTTGTTTGTCTCTTTTGTAGAGATGTTATAATAGAACCTCTTTGTCAATATCCACAAGGAGGTCAGAGATCCTATATATTCTTGATCAGCATCAAAAACTGAGCCGATCTAGACATTTATGTCCGTGTGTTGGCACTCTCATAATTTTTTGTAAATTTTGAGATTTTGGGGTGAAACTTTAGTTTAAAATCGGTCGAGCACGTCCACAATCAATCAAAATCTTACACAAAAATGTACCCATTAGTTGTACATGTATATATATAAATATTTAAAATTACCCTAATAAAAAACTTGCAAGTCGATACATAATACACACATTATTAAAGGGCGTAATCACGTCTGCCACGCCTTATGGTTGTGTATGTGTTTTATATTTAATATTGGGTCTAAGTCAAATTTAGTTTTTATACTTGTTTTCTCTAGTTTGTGTTCAGTTTCTTTTCAAACCATTATTAGTTAATGAACAAAAAAGTCGCTTCAATAACTTTGTTATATGAAGGCAAAGGTTGTTGGAATAAGTATAAAAAGAAGAAAACCAAACAATATGCTCTTAGCGTTACTATCACTTTCTTTTATGCTGTAATTCGAACTTTAATTAATTAATTCTGCATAAACAGAAAGTTTTGTGGTATGCAAATATGTCATGCATATATACACATTTTATGGTTATTGTATCATTCTTATTGTTGTCTTGTTTATTCTTACATCCTTATTAAAGTAATTGCGTCTAATCTTTTGCTTTATCACAAATTTATATCAACAGCCTCCTCTTTCCTTTTCATTGTTGTGTTGTTGCATGTTTCTTCTATTCTAAAAGCATATTATCTTAATTTGTATTCATAACTACCAATTATTGTTAAACCAACGCAAAATTTGCAAAAAAAATTGTCACCCATCTGAGTGCTGGTAGTGGTATCAGTAAACCACAGCGTGTGTATTGCGGTCACCTAATTACTTTGGTAGGGATAATTATTTGACTATTTGTTGTTGTTATATTAAATTGTAAATTTACCTACACCATTTAATTACATTACACGAATTATGATCGACTTCGTTTAGTAAACGCGATGGTTCGCCATATAGGTCACTTTGTAATATATCATTCTATGGGGAGCGGTTCCAACAATGGTCCAAATCAATCTATTTTAATAGGGTTCTTCTTTAGACCTTATATATGTAGAATATCTGACGCCCTCTTCTAGGCGTTGCATACAGAATCTGGGAGGTATAAAAACTTAACACTTTCATTTCGTTTGAAATTAAATAATGCTCATGCGCCCCGGTGACCCATTACCAAGTTACCACGTTAAGTTATTGTTTGCCACTGGGCAGAATAGCCGAAATTGAATAAGATGCTCAGAATTCTTAAAAAAATGTCAACTTTGTGTATATTTCAGGCAATAATGTCAATATAATACACAACTTGGCCTTAACCAAATAAACGTTTTTCATTTATTTCTAGTAAGACGATTCCTTAAATAATAAGAAATTCTCTAAAATATTCGATTTAACGAGTTGCAAATGAATGAATGATACATTTTATTCTTCACTTAATTAACAACTGATTTATTTTATTTACAAAATCTATATAATTGTATCACATTTTAATTAAATATATATGAATTTTATTGAATAATTAAAGTTTAAATACACTTTTGATAAACTTGAGGAAGGCGTTACGATTATATGTGTAAATTGAATCATCAATCAATCAATTTTTAGTAAATAAAAAGAAACTATTATCTGTTTGTTAATATAGAGTGTAAATGTGCTTAACTCATGAGAAACAAATCAACCAAAAGTATTTTATTTGTTATTTATTAAATACTGAGTTAATAACATACTAATATAAACTCATCAATTTTCCATACAAAATTTTATGTATAACTTGGAATACATGTATATTTATAAAATTATTTACTTATTATACCCAACTGTATTTATATTGGAAGAGAATGGTTTGGGTGTTGGGTTTAACATACTATTATTATTAATAGATGAAAACCTAACATGTAGGTATCTATTTATACACACACATTCAGTTTGTTTTTACATACTATACGCTTAGGGCCAACTACATATGTTTGTGCATGTAAGAGTATGTAAATATGAAATAAAAATTTGGCTAAAATAAAATTTTCGGGTAGCGAAAGCTTACTGTTTGGTAGCAAAAATAATATCTGCTCACAAACTGAGCAAAGTCGAGAGCCATGCCCACAAACGGTCAAAATCTCTGACAGCCAAAAAAGCTTTCATATAATTTTTATTATTTACTCTTTTCATCGGCGTGGTCGCATAACAAACATGTCGAAAAATCTTATTCAGTATAGAATACAAACTGTATAAAAAAGTATGTATACTTTAGCAGTAGTTAAAAGAAGGAGCAACTGCGTATATGCCACACCCTCAGCTTTTATATAAATGGGGGGACATCCCACATTTGGCTTATACCAACATCTAGGAAAATTTGAAACCCATATTTTATTTTTTACACCGGAATACATACATATAACCACAGACAAGCAGGCAGCCATTGTTAAATCGGTTCAATGTATGATATATATTAAGAATGTATATAATATCTGATGATTGTAGCAACAAACAGTCTGAACAAGGTGTTTGTACTCTTGATAGCTGGCTGATGGGTATAAAAACACTCAAAGAATTATCATTTCAAAAAGAGAACTTCTTTTTCTTTTTAGTGGCATTTTATGTATTATTATTAAGTCAAATTGAATGGGATGACATGTCAGCTAAACCTAAATATAGTAGTTGTGTTCTAAAGTATCAGAAACTATATAGTACGGTATTCTATTCAAAATATTATGTATGTGTATAAGCTCCTTTTAGAAAGGATGTGCAAGTTTGCATATAACTTGCCAATGTACTCTCATACTATAGCTATACTAAACATATCTTCTCTTTTTATATTCATAACACAGTGAAATAATATTTGCATTCCTTCTCACTTATTGTTGATGTTGTTATTGTTATACGTGCAGATTACAAAGAAATTCCTTTGCAACAATGCAATAAATAAGAAAAGCTCGACAAATGCAATAGTATAAAGTCTGTATGTATGTGTTTGTGAAATAATTTACTTAAAATAATTGTTATATACATAACTTAAAGTTAATTTAAATGAATGGTCTCTATTCATAAGGAATACGGTGAGATACACCAAAAGTCTACCAAGTGGTGCTGGTGCGTATGTAAAATATTTAATAATAGATACCCTTCACATAAGATGGGTTGTGCTAAGTTTACTATTTCGTTAGCATCGGATATATATAAATAAGTCATTTTATCTATGTCCGTCCGTACCTCTATCTGATGTTGGAAATTTTGATCCGAAGTAGACATTTTCTTTGACCTTTTTCTTCTATTGTAATTTCTACACAAATTCCTATTTCATTTAGTTGAAATCCTTCAAGTGCCACGCTCAAAATTAGGCTTACTCAGGTATCCGTCGCGCCCACTTTGAGTTTTTAGATGTGCAGGGTATTTAAGATTTAACGTAAGCAAAATTTACTTTGTTGGCTTGTTATGGATATGATTTATTGTAAGTTTTTTCCACACAGTTATGGTTTTCCATGGAGAGTGCTTTTAAATTAAATTTCCGCCAACAATTGATTTTGCAGAAACCTTTCAATATTTGTGTGTCTAAGCCTACAATTTTAAAATTAATTGGGTCAAATATGGTTAGAAAGGTGGTGTGATCATTTACGTATTAAGGCATACGAATATATTATATATAGAACAAGTAAACATGTTAGAGTCGCTGTAGAAAGGGGTTCTAAAAATAGTCCAATCGGATTCAAATTGAGCATAGCCAATTACTAAGCTAATTAACTATTCTTTGCTTTGGCATATAAAGAAGTTTCAACCATATGCACAAACTTAATATGTCCTTGGCCACAGGTGGTGCAGGATATAAAAATTTTCTTTTTCAATTCCATAAAAAATTGTTCATATTTTTGTGGTTATTGCAGGCCTTTCAAAACGTCCAATGGGTCCACCGCATCGTAAAAGCAGTCTACCTAAACACCAAGAGGTGAAGAAACGTTTTCTAGAGATTTGCGATACCACATTGTCGGAGGAGGTGCTTAATGCTTTACGATTGCCTGCATTTGATTCGTACGAGTGGGGCGATGCCGATATTATACATTTGATGCAAACAATGTTCGTCGAATTGGATTTCATTGAGAAATTCAATATTCCCATTGATACGTTGAGAGAATGGTTGTACGAGGTTTACAAACACTACAATGAGGTGCCATTTCACAATTTCCGTCATTGTTTTTGTGTAGCACAAATGGTAAGTGGGTGTTGATTGGAACGGTTGGTGGTTGGGGCAGTGTTAGTGGTGGTTAGTAACATTTGTTAACTGTCAAGTTGACGTAAAAAAATAATTACCGAAACAAACGCTACTGAAATTTGATGAGTATATATTGGATAGCATCCATCATATCAGTTTCATACCTTAATCAATATCAACAAATAACTGCAGTAATAATTCGTTGAGAAATTTCTTCTTTTTGTGTTACAATAAGAATTTTTCAGTGAATCCTATTCCTCTGGTCAAGTTTATAAAACATAAAATTAGAACTAAATAAAAACCGAAAGTTCCTTAACAACAAATGGTGATTAAGTTACCATTACACAGTATAATCCCCCGAAAGCATAATGCTGGCGCTTCTAAAGTAAATAATTAAAGAATTTTGTCTCCCGGAGTTGTTATCCCCTAAACAGTATTTATTATCTGTACAAACCACTATGAACTATAACTTCCGCACCCAACATTTTTTCCCTAAAAAATATGGCTTAAATACCAAACAGTAGACAATTATGCGGGTGGTTAAGAAATAAGATCTACAAACTCTTTAACATAAAAATGTATGAATTGTCTAATTGCCGTATTGTTTTAATTTTGTAGTCTTTTTAATAGAATGCAATCTAAAAATGAACAGATTGTAACTAATATCTGCCCTCTTTCAAATGAACAAGAGCTTCTTAAAATGTATTGGAGTAAATTTAAATAAAGGCAAAAATAGAAAGACAGACTTGGCAGTCTTACTTTGTATGAGTGTGTGTGTATGTGTGTGTATCTGCTTTTGTGGCAATATAATCAGCCACTTGTTTGTTGGCTAGCACGTCTATGCACAGAACGGAACACTACACATTTACATACGCCCACACACAAACACAAACTGTTAACCCCTGAAGCGACCTGATTTCTAAATCAAGTCTACGCAACTATATGTCTAAGCGTACATATATAAAAGTATCTATTTTTTTTTTTGTCTTTAAAAGACATACTACAATATATTGTAAATGTTTGTATGTATGTATATTGTAAAGAAGAATTGAAACAATGCAAGTAAAAGAATAAAGGATATAAATAAACATATACATCCGCTACATCCAAGTGTATGATATGGTACATTTGTGGTGTAAAATGTGTAAGTAGAACATTTCTAAGGGAAAAGTTGAAGGTTCAACTGATTAATATATCTGGCAGATATTATTGTGCACCTCTTATTGTGTATTTAACAATAGAAAACTGAATGCACTAAAATTTCAATTCATACATTTTTAATCCTTTTCTGTCTCAGCTTAAGTGGCAGCATATTACAATTTTATATCCAGAGTCAAACAACATTTTCTTCACCCAGCATAGATAGATTTGAAATATATATAAACAAGAAACAAGTAAAAAAACTAAATTTGGCTTAGACTAAATCCTAAATATACTTTACATATACTTAAAAATGATGGGCGTAGTAGGTAAACACTATAATAGTGTATGTATCAGCTTCAAAGTTGAGCATTTTTATGACGTCGATGGATAAATAAAAATTCCAACTTCATAGCTCATTTTTTTTTTTTTTTTTTGGCAAATAAATAGATTTTTGTCGATCATGGCGAATTTACCCAATTTTAAAAGCTATCTGCGTTCTGCAGAAGCTAGAAGCTAGAACTGTTTGTACAAAATTCCTGCTCAAAATCTAAAAATTTACAAGAACTAACAAGAGACAGACGCTCCTTGAGGGTCTCTGGCGCTTCTATCCGGATGTTCCAACTAGAACAACAAAGTTAGCATACACCCATCTTATGTCTACTTTATTACAAATTCATACATACGAACATTGTCCTAATCCTACAATATTCTACATTCCTACAATTCTCTTTATTAATATTAAGAGAAAGGAAAATGGAGGCTTAAAAAAACTCATAATACTTAAATAGAATGTGCTCCTAATATAACTACAAGCTACGTAGTAGGAAAATTATAATGAATTATATGTGAAAGTGACCTCCAATACAGTATTATTGCCGGACACTATATTCTAAAAATTAACATCCGAAGAGAAAAATCCATTAATGTATGTATGGCTTGTTTCGCATTAAATAAAGAAATTTTCTAGGAATTTCCTTCATATGAGAAAAACAAAAACATGTACAATATTCACCCATAAGTGCATGTGTTTATTGATTAAATAAAACGTAAATTGTTGTTTAATAAAGCTTAACCAATATAATAGTTGCTCTTAAAAAAGAGCGTCACATTTTATGCATAAACCAAAAGACGAAGAGGAAAATTTTTAAAGGAAAGAAAAAAAGGAGAAAATTTCAGGAGGCGTCACCTGGTTGCCAATAAATTTATAATTAATTTAATACTGAATTTAACATGTGGTTAAAAACTATTAAGAATAACTAAATGCTAAATGTTAATATGTGTACCGAATTTTGACTTCGTATCTCAATTGGTGTCGTAATAGATAAATTTTGGTCGATTGTAGACACTTTGACCAATTCTGACCAATTTAAATAGCGATCTACACTAGTACGAACAGAAAGTAGAACAGAGATTATTAGCATTGCTTGCACAAATATAGTTTCTTATGTGGATTATCTTTTTAAACTTTATTGCCAATGGAGCCAAATGCTCCACCAACCTAACATATGTACGTCTTCTTATTTTTACATTGTGTGCTCAGTGTTCTTTTGTTTTCGTTATTGTTACAGATGTTCGCAATAACTCGACAGGCGAATTTATTACAGCGTTTGGGCCATCTGGAGTGTTTAATTTTGTTAGTATCTTGCATCTGTCATGATCTAGATCATCCCGGTTATAATAATATTTATCAGATAAATGCACGCACTGAATTGGCATTGCGGTAAGGCTTCATATCATAGTTTAAAATCAAACTTTACTAAATTTAATTAAACAAGTAGATTTGCTATATAATTCCAATATATGTTTTCGTTTTTGGCTTTGTTTTTTATTTAGTTACAATGATATATCACCGTTGGAGAATCACCACTGTTCAATTACATTTCGTCTACTCGAACATCCAGAGTGTAACATATTTAGAAATTTCAGCCGGGAATTATTCAAGTGAGTAATCATTAATACAGTGGATAAGTGTTATTATCTCTGTGATTATAACACATTTTGGACATTTACAACACCGGAAATTGTATACAAATAGTATACTCGTACATCAAAAAAGTAAACAAGTTAAATTTAGTTTACGCCAAATCTTAAATACCCTTCACATATATACAAACGGATGTCCTCTAATATATTAGCATTTATTACGTATGAGCTTGTAAGTCGAGTTTTACGCCGAGTATGGTTTTTCGTAAGTTGTGGCCTTGTTTGTTGTACGACTACGTCCATTTTTAACATATTAATAAATGGCGTACATATAAATATAAGCCAAACTTTAACTTAAAGGCTCAATTATTGTCGAATGTGGGCGTGACTTTTGATATATTTTTCCAAATTTAAGTAGTGATCTGTATAGAGAAATTAGAAGTATCTGTACAAAATTTCAGGCCAATATCTTAAAATTTACAACCGCAAGAGTGCCAACAACAGACAGATCGACTCAGTTTTTCAGGCAGGATCTCTGAAGCCTCCTTCTGATTGCTGAAAATGGAATGAACAACTTAGTATAACCCCCATCTTGTGTGCAGGATATAAAAATAACATGTGTGCTGCATATATATATGTATATACCAAATGCGTAAAAAAATGTGAAAATATAGAAAATGTCAATTGTGCAATGCATTTTATTATACAATAACAATTTAATTTGAAACATTGAAATTTCATGTTCGCAAACAAGTTTATACATGTTTGTAGATAGCAAAAACAAGAGAAAAAGTTGAAAATGTTTCTATTTAGTTAAATGCATAATGTAATCACCATTCAATTCATAAAACATTAATAAATACTCTAAATTGAGTGATGATTTTGAAAGTGACTCAAGTCCACTTTTCTAAAATACATATATACCTAAGTTTGGTTTAAGACAAATCTAAAAAATCCTCCATATATGAGCGTGTTCATTTTGTGACTCCATGACATTATTTCCACATGGATAGTTAGGCTAATATCTGTAATTATATACCAGGCACCAAATTTCAACTTCATGAATTCATTTTTGTTGCTTTTTGATAGATTTTTGTCGATTGTGGGTATGGCTCTTAACAGAACTTTTCCATTTTAATGAATTTCAGCTCAATATCTCAATTTGCGACTGTGACAAGTTTGCGCATAACTGCGGACATACGGACCTTGTTAAATTGACTCAGACTTTAAGACTGATGTGAGGTGTCTATGACCTCCGTCTACGTGGAGGGTATAAAAAACTGACTTTATTATAAAAAATAGTTAATTGTACTTCAGAGATAGTCAAGGCAATACCCCAAATTGTCTTAAACATTTGGAATCACAGTGAAAATAATGTAGGGACAATAAAATAGAACACTCAGTGCTTTTTTTGTTCATTTCAAAAACACTTGAACCCACTTTAGGCACTCACTTTATAACTCAGAGTAAATGTACATATTATCATACAGAGTAATCGCTTTTACCAAATTAAATCAAACATGAAATTTCATTAGAAACGTTTTATTTACACATTGTGTTTGCATATATAACATATGTACACTAAAACATATCTGTACAAATTTAAATACTCTTTACTGCATTCAACACGCATCTGCTACGAATTTGGTAGAAAAGCATGTTAATCAAATGCATATTTATATAAAAATACTCATACCAGAGAAAAGAATTGTTTTTTGTTGCTCATGGCAAGAATCTAAAATGGTCCTCTCCATATATGTTTTTTTATATTCTTATTTTTTTTTTTTGGCAATTTATCCAAATATTTGCAATTTTGAGTTGAAGAGCAATTCCAACAATTTCTATTGAAATGAATTAAATTATAACTCATGTAGAGAGACGCGGAGAGGTTAAAATTGTTTAGCGTAACTATATGCTACCAAATTAAATTTAGAGTAAGATCTATAATTGTCTCGAGCTTGTGTGTGTTACACCTTTTATATTAATTTTTTGTAACAAGTATTTATAATTCCTAAATGCCGAATTCCACACCCACTTTCATCGATTCGAAATCAAATCATTCATTTTTAGAAACCTTCCCTATATAAAGCCCTATTATAATTGAAGTGTTTATATGACAACAAATAACAATTCTTTATATTTTTTTGACAAAATTTTCTGAAGAATAGCTAAATAAAAGGCTGTGCCGATTTTGAACCCGATAGGACCTTTTTAGAATTTTTCCAATATTTCCATATAATGATATACATATCATCAAATGATAGTAACTGACACAACAAAACTAATTGAAGCATAATTTGTGGAGCTAAGTGGAGTAGGGTATTAAATGATCGGGCTATAGCATTTTTACTTGTTTTTGTTGTTGTTTCAAGTTTAACATTATTCCCTTAAGTTATAGTTTACTTAGCTTAATGTGGTGCTTGTCTGTTATTATTGTTTATTCCAACTATTACGTTATTACTTTTAATTTTAATCATCTCAATTGGAATTGTGTGTAATTTAGTTTCCTTTCAATGATGATGAAACACCTCCTCTTTATTCCGCCCATGTCTTCTTGTTCTTTTTTTTTTGTAATTGTAAAGAAGCGTGTCACTGAAATGGTAATTCCTTGAGGAATAGCTGTTGACGGTTTTGCTGGTTGTTGAATAAAAGTTTCCAAGAATAATATTGTAAAAAGCCATAAAAAGAAAACTGGCCTTAAGCAGTTGCTATTTGTCTCTTACAAGTAGGAATGACACAGTTCGAAAATGTAATATACATATACATATATACATTATTATATATACTTGAATTGTTAAAACCCTTGCTACTAGGAGAAGAAGGCTTCATATTTTGAATTATTTCGCCGGCAAAAATTAAAATATTTATCACATCTTGATAGTTTTTATATTAAAATTCGAAGAATCGGGTGAACAACACGCCCAATTTACGCAGAGTGCAAAACTACGGTACTCTAGCTCGTGTAAGAAATAGATGTTTTGTTCAGCTTTATAGTACTTCGTTGCTTTCGTGGTGGGGTTTTCCAAATTTAGCTTTTTCATTTGTTTTCACTTTAACACCTTAAGTCTTTTCAGGTCTCTCTTTCCTTTTTTATTATAATTCGCTTTCTTTTCTATGTAAACTTCAAAATGATTTTAAGGAATATTACAAACACCTGATGGTTCATTATTATTACTAATGTAATATTTATTTATAAAAACAAGTGAAAAATTTTCAATAAATAGGTCTAAGAAAAATTACCATATTCTGCACTTTTCTTCCGGATGCATACCAACACCTGGCTTACATTTGAAAGTATCTGAAAATTCCATAAAATTACCCAACACATTATTAACACGTTCCTTATGGCCGGCATGTAGTGATTTAACGGAATTGGATGCACTACTCATGCCACACCAAGTTTGAGCAAAACTTGTAAAGAAAAGTTTCATATCGTCCATGTCAAAGGCGGCAGACATTTCTTGATCTAAGAAAGTCTCCAAAGCCAAACGTAAACCTTCTGTATCGGCTATATTTTCATTAATATTAAGTTCAGCGTTTTTGTAGCGTTCATTCATATAACACGTGGAACGTACACCAAACTTAATCATAGCTTTAACGCCCCAACTATTTGTAATTGTACCGGAACTATCATAATTGACACCATCATAGTCGAAGCCATGTATTAGTTCGTGGGCTAGAATGTAAGCGAAGCCACCATAAAGTTGTGCTGGTTTTAAACAGGCGTGATATATAGGTGTACGTAGAAGACCAATGGGTAACTCAATGGCATTTTTCTTTAAACGATAATAGGCATTAACATCCAAGGGACCATATGAATTTAAATAGTCATAAGTTGTTGTTGTTGTTGTTGTCGTTGTTGTTGATAAGGAAGTCATCTTACTTTCTATTAATTGCTTGACCAAAGGATACAATTCTCGTTCAGTTTTTATTTGCCATAATTTAATAATATTCAAATCATAGTTATTCGGACTTAAAGAGACATTTGTTATGGCTGTTATGTCCACCTCAGGAATTAATAAACGCATATCATTCAATTTATCTAAACTGAGCACTTTAGTGGATGGATCTCTTTCAAACACAACACTAGTGTTTAACATTTTTTCGAATTGTTTCTTCAATTTATTGAAAGTCTGTGTTAAATGAGTGCGAGTTTGCTGCAGAAACTCATAAGAATCGTTATGTTGCAGTTTCAAGTACAGTTGAGACAAATTATCGGGCAAAAAATCATTTACCATTTGCAAGCAATCGACTTTTTGTTTTGTATAACTTTCATCATCGTGCAAATTCAGCTCAAAGTGTATAAGAAATTGTATAAGAAAGTATTTGGCAATCGTGTCTGAACTAGAATGATTAAGAAATTCTGCTAATCTTTGTAAATAAATATTATCAACAACGACCATTAAGTCTTCAGGCCATTTATCCGGTAATTCGATACCTTTGAACAATGTAGAGAAATATAACTGAAAATTTATTTTCGGTATTTCTTTGGAGAGGTTTTGTAATGTTTGAGGTTCTCTCAAAATCATTGATTGCTGCTGATCGGTAACCAAATTGAGCAAGTCTTTTTCAAACTCAATTATCTCGACAGCTATTTGATTAGCTTTGCGTACTCGAATTCCGAAATCCATAATTAGAGATTTGACGTACCGTTGATAAAGGAAAACAGTATCCTCGTCATATTTACTGTCCCAGCGATGCCGTTTCAACCATTCAAAAGTGGGTGGTACGATATAAAAAATTAGGTGTTGTCCTGATTGCCAGTTGGCTTGCACCATTACACGGAGGAAAGCTTGAACACCATATCTACACATTTCTGCAGCAATATATTCCCACTCAATTGTTTTATTTGGAGCTTCATAGTTACCGTTTAATATTGGCCATATTGGTAAAAATGATTTCAAAACATCCGTGTAATGTTGTAAAATGCGTTCATTCTGTGCTTTACTCTTCCAAGCACGACGCTCTATACATGATTTATAAAAATGCACCACTTGTTGATGGGTTGTAGTCTCTTTAATCTTTTCCTCTAAACCGTCATCTTCTAAATATTGTATAAACATATGTTTATTGCTTGCTTTGATGGCACTTAATGTATCGGTGGCATTTAGCATACGTAAGGGATATTTTACACGCCAATTGCCACATGCATACTCATAGAAATCGTCGCATGGCTTTTGCGTAACATCTAAATGGTATTGCATTTGTTCTTGTTGCGCGAATTCAAAATCTTTAGAGCATTTTAATGACTCTTGTGCTCTAATTACGAAAAAGTTCACCATTATCAATAAACCAGAAAAACTTAACCTATTTTTATTCAGTTTCAACATTAGCGGCAAAAACGACCACATGTTGATATTGCTGAGATGAGCTACTTACTGAAACGATGCAGTAGAGCGGCCAGAACCAGTGTAATCAAATTGAGCAAAAAGGCAATCGCATTAATTTACGAAATACATATGAATGAACGAGGGAGGTTAGCATTAGATGCAGTGCTCGTCTAATGGCTTTTCGATGACGATTTTATTCTTATTCACTCTGATTCAAACTGATAAGATAGAAAATAACTTGAATAATTTTAATTGATTACTCAACATGGATTTCAAGCAATATTATCTGAGAATTGTTGCACATAATGTCATTATCTCTGCAGTAAAAAATTATCTAAAACACCTTACTCGTACGTTGTGCCAGAGTATCCATTTCGAAATATTCTGTTAATTGATGGAAAAGTGCTGGAAACAATCCCTCACTTTGCACGATATTGCACTGCCATGCAAACATTTTTAGATTGTCCGTAGCTATACGTGTTAGTTGCTCTACAATTAATGTTCTTGGGAATGTTTAGCTCAAGCTGTCAAGATGAAAGTATTTTCTTTTACAATACTTTTTCTTCCTTTTATTGAAGATTATATTTCTATACTATACTGCAAGTAGATTTGTGTGGTAGTTGCGACAAATAATAAATATTCATGAGTTTTACGTTATTATTCATTGTGTAAATGTAATCTAAGGGTTACGTTACTTGTAGTTGGCAAATTTGTTTCTGAGAGCGACTATAGGAGTGATGTGATTATTACGACTGAAAACTGGAGGAAGTGTCTTAAAGTTGCGGCCATCGACTTAAAATTACAGTAGTATTTTTTAACAATTTCCAAATGTTGCTTCTTTATAGATTTCACCAAGATAAAAGTGAAACACCCGAATACATATTTCAATTAAAAGTAATACTTCAAATGCATCATAAAAAAGTCAGACAAGTAATTCTATTGAAGCAAAGATGATGCATACAGAACAGCACAGACACATGGAGAATAGTCAACATTCCAATAACAATAAATTTTCTTTTAATTATTTTAACCTGCAGCAGATGACAGATTGTAACTTAACAAATTAGTTTTATTGAAAAGTTCACTAAAACACATTTAGCACATTGACCAATAAGTTGCACTTTCATTGATGTGGGTGGAATTTCAAGTTAACATTTGAAGTGAAAACTAGAGTATTTAATCTAATTTAAGGAAATTAAGTGAAAATTAAAAATTCTTAAATGGTTTTTAAAACCACACAAAGAGACTTATGCAACGCAGCTTAAGTAAAAAATCTACGAGGTTTTCAGCAAAATTACAATAATGAGAATTACTTTAAAACTACCACTCTGTTTAACATTGTTTCTAATGTCTTACAATAAGATTTTTTTTTCATAAGTTGGCACTTCGTTTGCTATTGCAGTTTTTCCTAATACGTGTTCATTTTACTAACTTTGAGCACACGCTTAAACACTATAATAGAAAACCTGTGAAATTCTTTTTATTTTGGATGCGATTGTTTCATTTATATTTTTTCCCCTAATGTAGTATATAGTATATTTTATTTATATGAAGACATCCAATAACAAAGCAGCACTCTAAGCAATTCGCGGTAGTTATTTTTTCATATTATACTATAGAGTATAGTTTGACTTTCGCTTGGAGAATGGAAGTGGCAATAATTTTGTTTTTTGTTTGTTTTTGTTTCTCCTTATGCCACAAAGAACAAATATAAAAAAAAAACTCAAGTGCATAGTGGTAGATTTGAGTTGAATAAACCGATAAATCAAAAACTCAAGTCAACTCGTAGCTAGTATCTAAGAGAACTATTTAATGTAGAGCTGACAAAAGCAAAAGAATATAAAATAAAATAAAAAACAATGTTAAACTCGATCATTTAATACCCTTCTACTTCCCTCTACAAATTATGCTACAATTACATCAAAATATATCTAATGAAACGACCTGTAGTTCAAATTTACATAGACAGACAGATAAACATGGTTAAATCGATTCAGATTTTGCTTCTGAATCGAATGGTATAATTGAAGATAATTGTGACATTAGGAGTTGCAAAAATCTGCCCAATTGGTGCAGGCTACAAGAACTCATTATAGTCGGTTAAAGTCGATTACTTAAATATGTTCTACCCGTACGTACGACTGTGGCCATTATTACTTATTCTCTTATTATGTTCTCTTTTCATATAACTTCAACATTAAATTATTCTTTTTTCGCTTCTTCCACTTCTGTAGCCAAATCCGTGAGGGTATTATACGTTGCATTTTGGCCACCGATATGGCGCGTCATAATGAAATCTTAACACAATTCAAAGAGATCACGCCCACGTTTGATTACACCAATAGAGCACACATAAATTTGGTAAAATTATTTCCCAAAGTTACTTGTAATTTTTTATCATAAAATACATGACAAATTAATCCATTTCGTAGCTCTGCATGATTTTAATTAAAGTTGCTGATATTTCGAATGAAGCTCGTCCCATGGATGTAGCCGAACCGTGGTTAGACCGTTTATTACAAGAATTTTTCGCGCAAAGTGCTGCCGAAAAGTCGGAAGGCTTACCTGTCACTCCGTTTATGGATCCCGATAAGATCAGTAGATCTGGTTCGCAAGTCCGTTTTATTGGTTTGGTAATTTTACCATTGTTTGAAGCTTTAGGCGATCTAGTACCCGAAGTTACTGAACTAATCATTATACCTGTACGCGTAGCTTTAGATTACTACAAGTGAGTTGAATTTTTACATTATTTTTGCTATATGATCTGATTGTTAATTTTTTCGTAAACTAGACGTTTAAATGAGGCACAAAACAGGTCACGCAAATCAATGGCCGATTCTAATTCCGCTGGACCTTCTGGGGATAATAGTGGCGCTTCAGATAATAAAGATGTTTCGTTTGGTTCAACGACTGGAGGGATGGGTAGTGTTGGTGGTGGTGGCACAACTGTTTCACTACCGAGTGGTGGCAACTCTGGCGGCAGTATTTCACCCCAAATGCCACGTTCACAATCGGGTATTAGTGTGAAGTCCCGCCGGAGTATACCATCACAAAAATCTGTCTCGCGTACCTCAGTTGATGAACAAGGAGGTTTACCAGCTGAATTACATGATCTGCCCGAGGGTAGCGAAAGTGGTGACTCTGAAACCGCCACGGAAGTTGATGTAAGTAATTTTTTATAGATTTTTTGTTGCTTTCTTACTAATTCTATCACACGAAATGAAAGTTTTGTGTAAAAAAATTGACTGATATTTAAAAAAATGTAAACGACGCAGTATTATAAAAAGTATGCTTAATTAAATTATGTTCGTAAATTGAATGCAACGTTATTATTAATCCATAATATTTAATAATTATTATGAATATTATATATTTATAAACAAGTATTCGCATTTGAAATTCGAGCACCACTTATGGAGGGAGACATTAATTGTGAAATAATCATATGTTGAACTTTTAATTATTTGAATATATTAATTATTTAATTTTTGTATTTTATATTTGGCAAACACACACACACAGGTAGCCGAAAAGACTTCCAAATTTAAAGTCGATACAGAAGGCAGCAGTAATCGTTCGAAAGCATCACACACCGCTTCACGTAAGGCCTCACGTGAAAAGCGGCCATCCATGATCGGTGAAATATGCAGCAGTGGTCAGCGTATGCGCAGTTCATATGGAAACATCCACGGACATCAGAATAATCGAAATCAATTCGGTGCAAACCGAGCAGTTAGCTTGGATCAGTACAGCAACAACAACAACCGACGCTTGTCGTCAGAAGGCTTACAACAGGTAATCTCCGACAGTAATGTCTTCTATAATCACCATCACAATCGCGGTAGCTTAGAAGCTTCCTCCACCATAAATCTAGGTGAGGATTTAAATATAAATGGCAGTTGTATATTGAATAATGCACCACCAATGAATGCTTTCCACATAGTGCCAAATGCTAAAAGCGGCGATTCTATAACTAAAATTAATGGCATCAATGGTACAACTACTATGGGCATAACCGCCTTTAGTACCATCACTACCACCGCAGTAAGCACTACTGCAACGACGAAAACAGCAATAAATATGACGAGCACTGCCCACATAAATCAGCACAATATCATTAATAAAACAATGTCCACTTCCTCCAATGGAAGTATTTCGCCAACACAAACGTCACAGACACGACAACATTGTTGCGCTATTGCAGCAGCCCAAAACACTCTGAACGGTCGCATGAGTGGTACTGAAGTGATTGTCCCACCGAAGTCATCGTGGCGTGTACGTCTTAAACAATTTTCGGAATATTTCAATTTTTCCTTTGACAAATCGAGCAAACGTTTCGGCAGCACTCGCAGTAGTCCGTGTTCCTTGCGTAACAATGGTACAATGAATGCGAATACAATAATGGTGGCTGGTAGTGGGAATGGACGAGGAGGATCAAGTGTGCCATTTATAGACCCCTTGACCGGTAAGCCAGCAAGTATTTGCTGCACAATCTCAAATAATTTACAATCACCTGGTATGCGGCAAAAACAGCTAGGGCAACAGCAACAAGAGTTAAGGGCGGGGGTCGCAGGTCGACATCGTGCTTATAGCCTGGATGTACCCTGCAATCGTAGCAATCCAAGGTATAGCAGCAGCAGTGGTGGTGGCGGAGACAGTAGCCGTAAATCATCACGACATGATGGTGTGGTATGTAGTGAGGAGAATAATAGCAATAATACTTTGCATAGCAGTAGTGGTAATGGCAGTGATATGGCCACATGTATGCCGCCACCCATATGTATAGGCAGCGTAGACACCAGCGATACCATACTGATTACAACAGGCGGTTTAGCTCGAGCATTACATTCTCCCTCCAATGGAGAAGCAAGTGTTGCTGGAGCAACATTTGATTTGGGCTCCACGGCGGCCTTATCGGAAGTGCCAAAGATTTGACAACGTGGTAGCTCAGACACAACTACCAACTCCTTCAATCAAAGCATTGCTGTAGCTGTTTTGTTGCAGCAACCACAACCGTTACATACCACCACCAGCAAACCGCTGACTGCAGTTGCCGCCGTACAAACAGGTAGCTGTAGTGCTTCTTCATCATCATCGTCCTCGTCGTCTACTATGCCATTGTCAGCATGGTCAGCTTTAGCTCAAAGATTGACTGCTTTGGTGTGTCATTGTTGTGAGCGGAAGTTGCCAGAGCCGGAAAATGTGTAGAATGATGACGTTAATTGTGAAACAGAATAATCGTGACTGAATGTACACGTACTATATGTAAAACTATATGTAACTGTGTACAGAGTAGAGTGCAACATGCTAGATGTTATTCATTTGCTTTCGAAGCTCTTGAATTACCGTACAATACTCGTACATACTCGTACATAATAGAAAAATTGTCATTTATACCTTTATGCGAGTGTCAAAAAACAAGCATACAAGTATATCGTATATCTACAGCTACAGTATAGTTCAAATAGACAAAAGAAAACAACATTCATTTCATGTCTTTTTTGGTTTTATTCTTAACAAGTAGGTGGTTTTTACAAGGGTTTTTTTAAGTTGATGGTTTCCATTTTTATGTAATTGTGTTTTTGTATGCAGAAGTAGGGGGGTATAAACATTTTATCAAACTCCCGACCTTATCTATATATCTACAACATATTTTTAATCAGCATCAAAATCTGAATCAAATTAGCTAATCACGTTTATCTGTCCGCCTAAATTTTTGTATGTTTTGCTCACAACCACTGCAAACGTAATCATCAAATTTCTAATTTATTTAGAAATGTCCATCCGTCCATCCATCTGTATTGTATGAAACTAGTGCAAAACAATAATGATCAATCCGTTGTTGACGTTGAAAATTATAAAATTGAAGCCATTGATGCAAGGAACAGGGAAAAGTTATAAAAACATGGAAACCCTATTTATCACCTTGGGTCAAGATTTTGCTAATTCGAAATTTAATTTTGTTTATCTTCATTAGTTTCATAAAGAATATGTAGTTTGGTTAGTTTTCAATTTTTTATCTATTTTTATACCCAAGAGGACCTTATAAAATATGTTTGTATATCATATTATATATTCTCGATCCGCATTAATTTCTAAATCTCTTTAATTATATCTGTACATCCTCGTAAAAATTAACATATCGAATAGGTAAATGGGAAAATGACAAAAGGGTTTAAGTTCAACAAAAAATTACTGTGAAGTATTTTTTAAGGACTCTTCTCTCACTAAATAGTAGAGTTTCAAAGGTTGAAAGTCGAAACTTTACACTTTGGGTGGTGTTTTAATCAAATTTAGGCTTTTATGTGGCTTGTTTTTATAATGATTTCGTTTCCTTGCGCGTAAAATTTCATTTCACTTGAATGAGTCTACTTAATATACACACATATACATACACTTATATTTGTACCTGGTTTGAGGGTGTTAAAGCATTCGTTATACAGTGTACTACCTCGATTCTGTTTTGGCACCAAAGCAAACACACAAAATTTTCCAAAGTACTGAAGGATACTGACTGTAGGCAAATTGACTTTTATCCTGCAGCACTCTCTAATATAAATCGTTAACAAGATATTCAATTGAATGATTTTTGTTGTCATTGTCACTGTTGCTGCTGTCACTGTATTCCAATTTGTATGTCATGTAAGTTTATCCACATATAACACAAACGTTTTGTCGTTAACAATGTCATAATTTATGGTTTATTTGTGACTTTATTTTTATGGTTGTAACGTATAACATCAGATATTAGATGTTACATAAATATGATACCGTTAGAATATCATCTGTATGTAGTAAACCATTTTGTTTGTTAATAAAATTACCCTCTACATTAGTAGAGCAACATGCCATATGAGGGTATACTAAATTTGTTCTTCCGTTTGCAAAACCCAGAAGAAGGCATCAGAGACCCTAGGAAGATTTATATTTTTGTTCAGCAAATCAAATTTAGTTTTCTTACTTGTTTTCTTATAATTTTAATAAAAAGAAATTTAAAAAAGATTGCGAAAGAGTCAGAGTATGCTTGAAATTAAAAATAAAAAAATTGTAAACATTTTAGTAAACATAAGTATCCAAGATTTCGAATATTTGAATATTTTTAAAATATTTTGTTGCAAAACTATTCTATAAGATGGATACGTATAGACAATCGATTTTAATGAAAGATTTCAATCAATTTGAGTTTTATTTTCTTCTATTTATATAAACATGAGCATGACATAATGCATACAATTCATTAATTCACATTTTATGCGGCCTCACCATATATAACTGGCATTTCCGATAACAAACTTGATGATTGTAAAAGTGATTTAAAGATATTAACAAAAACGCAGATGATGCACCAAAGGCGAGATGAAGAAAGTGACATCAATTATAACAATAAAAACTGTATAAATTACAAATATTTTTTATTTGGGCTTTTATAGCGTGAAGAAGAACAATAAGAAAAAAAAAACGAACAAAACAAGCCCTGAGTTATAACTCAAAAATAAAATTTCAATTATGTAGAAAAAAGAATATTAAATTATACACAAATTTATTTAAAAAATCGTAATATTAAAAAAAAAGCTTCCTCAATATGTATAAATGGATCCCTTTCAATAATAATAGAATATACGAAAATCCAAGCTGGATCTTGGTTAAATCGAATTAAAAATTGAAACTCTCTTAACAAACATCGTTATAAAATATATACATATAGCCAAATATTTAATTATTTACAACCGCTTGCACGCCTTTACTTGCGTCTGTTGTTGAAACATTCAGGATCACATAAGTTGAGCTAAAATTGCATTTTAACATTTAGGTAGGTTGTCTTTACCAAAAAAAATTTATCAGAAAAATTAAACATTAAAGTTTAAGGGCTAAACAGTTAGATTTTCGGTCCGTATACTGAACTACAATCGTACAGTAAGCAATTAAAAACAGAGATTCTCTCTTTATCGAAGTAACTTGCGCTCCTGTGAGTATTTTAGAAAATGTTCAAAGCAAAAGTGTTGCGCAAGATCTTCGCTCCCAGCTTAAAATGAATCATGAGCTGTATGAACTCCATACCCATTGTGACATAGTCCGTAGCATAAAAATTTTGTAACAATTAGGTCATGCCGCTTCAGCCAGGTTAGAACCGGCCGGAAGTCGCTTAAGGGGACTGCAGAAAGAGTAATCAATTATTTGATGCCCTGCATAAATATTATATAAAAAACTAAAAACTGAAAATAAGTATTATATAGAAAACTGAAAAACGAGACATTCTTTTGTGACCAAAGGTATAAATAGTCAACCTATTAACCATTATATGCCGATTATTTATATTAATGGCGGTATTAAATATACATTCTTAAGGTGGTGGGTATGCAAGATTTGGCCTAATCCAAATATTTAAATTTTCTACTTATTTTATTCCATTTCTTGTTTGTTGTTTTGTTAATATTTTCATATATATATAAGTATATATATTTTTACACCTCCCCCAAAAACTAAAAGACTTGAATCTGAATTTAAATTAAAAAAATAAACGAAGAAGTTCTAAAAAAACACAATTCAAAATCAAATGCAACTACAACTAAATACTAAATAATAAAATAAGCATAAAATCCAAGTAAGAAACCAAAACCAAACTATCTTTCCAGCAGTCAATTATAATACAAAAACAAAACAAAAAAAAAATTAAAAAAAAAATATAAAAACTAGTGCAGTCCTTCTCTACAATAAAATAAATTAGTATAATTTATTATATGTATGTGAACAAATTTACAGTTGACATACCAACCACATACAATAACCGAAATTACATGGAACGCGCCTTTTATTTGATTTCATGTCAATACGTTATTACACATATCTCTCTGGATTTATGCATGTGTGTGTATATATATACATACGTTGGCGTATTCATATTACTTCTTTTTGTGTATTGTGTAGCCTTAAGTAAACCAATAAAATATGTATCAATTTTTTTAATCTACGTAACTTTTTACAACCATGCACTTAACTCTAACAAAAAAAAAAAAAAAAACTACTCAAACTCCTTTTTAAAAACATATAGTTAGGTATATATTTATGGACCAAACAACCAATCTACTCTTTATGTATTAAAACAATAATAATGAATGCAGCAAATCGAAGAAAAACACATAAAAATGTGCCATCAAGATACATACATTTCACGTTTTTCATAAAATTTGCTGTTAAGTTGCATAATCTTTGAATTTATACTGCTGCATGCTGGCTATCCAACTACAAAGTTGACATGTTATTTCACCACGGACATAGGTGTTTAGATCGACTCAATTTTCGATGCTAAGCCGCGGGGTGTTGTTAATTTAATGATGAACTTAGTATACATCTCATTTCACATGTGTCATTTGAATGCCTTGCCTGACTCTAATAAAACTCTTCCGTTCACTTCGTTGCTGATCCAAACTTTTTGATAAAAACAAAAGCACATTATCATTAATCTTCCATAGCCCATAAACCAAATAAATAGCAAACATAAGAATTTACTAGCTTCAGTGTCGGTATTATTAGTTATGATTTATTTTGGAGCGTTGTTTAATCTTTGCATGATGAAACGGTTTAAAGAAAATGGCTAAGGTTGGAAAATATAATATAAAATTCTTAAAAACCCATTATACTCCTTGGAATACCCATAGAGTAACCAATAAGAAGAGGCAAGTTACAGCAATCAATAAGACACAACGGAACAATAAACCTCGTTTAATCAACTAATTCAATCGAAAATATTTGTCATTCACTATCTCTGATTGGTTGCTCTATGGAATTTTACACAATTAGCATGAAGTGATGGGAGATTGAGAGCAGTCTTAACGAAGTTACTATTCAAGTATTATATTTAATGTAATTAAAAGTAAACACAGAACACAGTACACATAATTACATAACTCTATAAATTATATAATAGTACAAAAGTGAAATTTTGTGAGTCATAATATAGTGTGACGCACATTTTATACTAATCATTCTATTAGTTAATTTTATTCAAGTAACTGTACAACTCATGTTAGTGTATTGAGTATTTTTTAAACAGAAATGAAGGTTTCTTCATAAACAATATTAATATTATATCTCTTATTAGGGAAAATAAAAGAGAATCGATTTGTTTTTAAGTTTATTCGAGCTTTTAATCAAGAAGTAGATGTAATCGAAATTAATTACCTTATTACTAAGATTCTAAAATATATAATTTTCGCCAAATTATTCAAATTATGTGTCTCACATACTCTCTACAGTGGACCAGAAGCCAGCTCACTTTATACAGTAATATTTTTTATTTAATAAAACAGCGTTCCTTTGGAAAAATATATTTTCGTAAGGTATTGATTGTTATTAATTTCACATATGTAAACTACTTTACTTTTAACTGCATTTTAATTAAAATTTTTTATAAGTGGAGTAACAATATATATATATAAACGTAAAGCCATAGCTCACAGTCACCCACAGCATTTAAGCATTAAACGAAACAACTACAGCATTGAAAAGTTTGAGTCGAATCTCTCTTTCAAATGTATGTCGATTGAAAAACAAACTACTACATACACCCAATCAATTTATTGAATCATCGTTCGGATTATCAAAAAACAAAGAAAGACAAAACACCGCTATGCAATCACATTCAATACCATTTGAAAATAATTGAAATATTTACATATATTATTAAAAAAAAAGAAACATTATCGTATAATACAAAAAACAAAAACGACAAAAAATGAATAAAATCTAAATGTGTCTATATGTGTATGAACTTCTAAGTATAGAAAAAAAATACCGCATAAATCATTCAAATGAAAATAAAACCAAAACAATACTTAAAGAGGACAAATCACAAAAACACAAATTAAATGGAATCCGATAATGAGAAAAAAAATTGTCAACTACACACTAAATACAAATGAATGTGTATAAATCAATCACATCAAAAATATTATATTAATAAATAAATATGAAAATCTACTCCAACAAAAGCAAGGCATAGTTATGATTTTGGGAAGTAAAATTTCGATTATTCAATAATCACTAAATTTTTAATAAATCATTGACGTTGAAAACACTTTCTTTACTTATTCTCTGTAGGGTCACAATTACATATGTGAGAAGTCTTATTGAAAGTGTAAATAATATAGTTAATTAAGCTTTGTTGACTCTCTGTGAACTCTACTCTATTAAAACAATAACAATAAACAATATAAAATAAGAAATTGATTGAAACGCAAAGAAAGGCTGCTAAAGCGATCAAGATATTGCTTCAAGATCGATGCAAGTGTAAAGGTAAGTGAAAGGAACTCATTTGGGAATATTCGGTAGGAAATACTCTTCTGCGAAAACTGGTTCTCTCTGTGCTGACGAATATTAATGAATGTTTCATCATTGAAACCATATACCCGCATACACAATCACACACTGAATCGATGTTTTTGCTCAATTTTGTTATTTTTCATTTTGTCAGTCTCAAACAATCAGTACATGTGATCTGACTGCAAGATTGCAGTTCTTAGCATTATACATATTTTTACTTTTATAGTGTAATATTCAACAAAAAAAAAAATTCATTTATTCAGAAAATGTTATTAAAATCATTAAAATTAGCTCACGTGGTGATGGTGTTGGCGTTGTGTGTCGCAATTCAAACTCGGTTTACAGGTAAGTGAAAGGCACTTGCTTATTTTTTTTAAAATTATTCCGAGGGTTTTGTGTAAGCAAGGTCAAGAGCAGTTCAGTAAGAACAGATGAAAAGCTGATTTTGAAATACTCTGAAATTACGGTAAGGCCGCAGTTTACCTTTTATATAAGATCATGATTAGGTAAGCAGTCGTGAACGACTGTCAGTAGTATTAAATCTACACAACGAAAACAATTATAAATAGATTTTAAAGTTGGTAGAGGTGTTTGAACTCTGTTTGTTATTGAAATCGGGTATAATCGGTTAAAAGAAAAAATTTGGAAACTACAAAACCCCCTTATACAACTTGAAAGCATCATTGCTAGTTACGTGCCGCAATCTGTATGGGTATGCAAGCTTTAGCTAAAGCAAACTTAGGAAAACTTTGTGGAATGTCCAATTTTCATATGAATTATGAAATCTATCAAATGAAATTTTATTTAATCAAACTATTTTTACATCAGCTTGCTATAAAACAGAAATAGCAATTACACCTTCTACCGTTGATGAACCAACTACCAAAAAGTCGGGTTTTTTTGGTGGCATTAAAAAGTTGTTTCGCAGTGAAACAACCACTACTACCGTATCTCCAAATGATCAACAAATACCCGGTAAGGCCATTGTGCCATTAACAACAAATATGGGATCTGCTCATAATATGAACCCATCTCATGGAGGATCAAGTCTAGGACCTCAAAGACCACCACCATTAAACATTCCAAAGGCACCTTTAATGCCAATAGGCCCCAGACCAGATACACCGCCTTCGTCTCCAGTAGCTGGCAGACCACAAGAAATGCCGCAATGGCCTCAGCCGCAATCCACTGGTGCAACAATCACAAGTACACCAAATTCAGGGCAAGTCCTACCACATAAACCCAATATACCCTTAAGACCAAAAAATTTTGGTCCTTATCAGCCACCCAGATCACAACCATCGGGTATTGACTTAAGCTATGGAGGGGGTAATGTACGTCCAGTACAACCCGCAAGCAATGGCTTTGGAGGATTGGCACCTTTAACTACAACAACAACTACTACTGCCAGACCTAAATCACCTACACCTAATGTTGATCTGCGGTTAAGTGGCGATGCAGTTACTACTAAGAAACCTTACAGTTCACCAATTAACGAAGATTTTCCTGTTTTACCAACAGCACCTCCTTCATCATCTGCAAAAGAGGCCTTCCCTGCATTGCCAACACCAAAGTCTCCCCTACCTACTCCAACTAGTCTAACCAAACCTACCTTGCCTTCAGCATGGAATCAACCACTGCCGACATCTGCTGCGGATCAAGTTGCAACATCGTTTAATCCTAAAACAGGACCCCTTACAAATGGTGATCGAGTTGCATTTAAACCGCATTCTGGTCCGACCACAACAATACGACCTGGCGTTGCAGCCACTTCTACTAACTTAGCTACAGATGATGAAATCAAAGCTTTAACGGAAACTCTCTATTCTAAGGAAGTCAATAGTCAAATGAATTTCATACGCGTCAATGCTCAAGGTAAAACGCGGTCAATAGACAGCACCGATGAAGCACCACAGCCGTAAGTATTTAAAGATTTTGAAAAATATATATTTTGCCTATAAAATGAATGAATGATTTGTTTTAGTTTACTTGAAATTGATTCCAAAGCCTTTGAATCGCTTACTATTGCCAAAATGCGCTTACTTTTTAACAACTACGAAATGGATACTATGGTCAATGAGCATGTCACAGCTAATGAACGTAAAGAGGAAAATGATTTTCTAGATGCTGTTATGTCCACCCAGGTAATGCGTCAGGCAATGCTGTTTTTGCAAAATAAAGGTTTAGTTAGTCCGGATCCCAAGACTCATCGTGATTTAGTGAAAGAGCTATGGTTTACTCAATATTCTCGTGGAAATGGTAAAATCGGCAGTTCCGGCTTTGAGCATGTATTCGTAAATGAGGTAAAAAATGGAACCATCATTGGTCTGCACAATTGGGTGTATTTCTATGATGAGGAAAAAGCGGGCCGGTTAAATTATATGGGCTTTTTAAATCAATTGGATTTGGGAACGGTAAATGAAATTAAATAAAATCTAAGATTAAGAAATTTTTCATTTAATTTTCCTTTTAATTTTTTAGAAAGCGAAAGTTATGAAAATACGCTTCACCCACAATGGACTTAATAAACCCGTCAACACTTTATTTATTGGTACTTCACCAGAATTAGAATTGGCTTTATATACCGTATGTTTTCAAGTTAAACCAGATCGCACCTGTCCAGTGTCTCTGGGAGGCAATAATTTTGGTATTGTCACATATTCGTGGCGTTACCGGGGTAAAAATTTAATAGGTAGCGCATATCCGGAAATATAAATGTAGGAGGTTTAGAAATGTGCCAAAAAAATTATAATAGTTTACGTAAAGAAAAGTCTTTACGGAACATTTGAACGCAAATTTGTAAAGAATTTTAAACAACAAGAAACCAAAATATTTTTGATATTAATCGTAACATATTATACATGATTTGAAGAGAAATGAAATAGATATATAATGTGAAACTAACTAAGCTTAAAAAAGAAAGTGATTTTTATGGTTTGCAGAGGGTTTTGCTTGAGATTGACAAATATTTCAAATGTACTAAACAGCTTTTACATAATTGTAACTTTTGCAAGTTTTAAATTAATGCAATTACTTGAATGATAACAGGGGTGAAACTTAGCTCATGGGATTTTTGAAAGAAACTTTTTCCCTCTCTAGTTTAAAAGCTTAAAAAATACCAATTTTGCTTAGCAAAGTCAAGAACTAGGTTTACATCGTTCATATTTCTAAGCAAAATTTTAACCGAATTATAATTTTATTTATAGTACAAATAATAAAGTAATAAATATAAAATATTCAAATATACAAAATATGTAATTCGTACCATTATTAAAAATTTATATTTTAATGTTTATAAAAGAAATTAAATGTTAATGTTTATAAAATCTGGTAACACTTACCAGGCAACTTGATATTCGCTTCATTAAAGCAGCATTAGTTCAAAACTAAATTAGTAGTAAATGAACTCTCGTCGTGAACGCGTAACAACAACTGCAATAAATGAAAAATTTCAATCAAATCAATATTATGAAGTATGGATGTATGTGTATACTATAATTAAAAAAAAAAAAAAACGTTTATTTAAGAAGGAAGGAAAACTACAAAATGTAAAATAATAAAACAAAAAGATAAAACCTAATGACTAAAATCTTAAAGTTTCTCTTTCGGTCTGTATAGTGTGTTCCTGAAATTCATTCACTTTTTTTATACACATATGACACTTCAGAACAAACACAGAGTTTTTAGAGGAAAGAAGAGAAAAAATGGTAACTTTGGCGTGTTTTCAAAGAAGCAATAAAAACAGTAAATAAAGAAGTTTTACAAAACATTCATTTAATGTTTTTACATAAGTAGGTATGTAAAGGCACTTTTATAAGGCAACCTCAACTTACAAGCAAATATCTATAAGAACAGTGTTGCCAAAACACCGACTAAAGTGAATTCTTCCTGTTTATCTCTCTCTGCCCAGCTCTCTTTAACTTATAACACAATATATTATTTCAACTGGTTTTGTATTCAGTCATATTTTTTCTGATTTCTAGCCGTTGCTTGAGATTTATGTTGTTCATTAGCGATTAAGGCAAAATGAACAATAATAGTAAATTAAGTCTTAATGTACACTAGCACACAAGTCGTGCTTTATACGGGTATACAAAAACAATCTTTTAAGCAATGCTTTTTTTTTTTTGAATACTTTATGGGTCTACAATTATTTATAATTTAAAATTAGCAGAAGGGACACCAAAATTAGGATAAAACTGGCCAGTATCGTACATACGACTAAAGATATATTTTCTAAGAGTTATACAAAGATTCTTGTTACGGTTGCAACACCAAAAATGTGGCGCCAGAAACTCTACCTTGACCTGGATAAGGTATCTAGGCTTTGACCTAAACCAAATTTAGTTTTTTTTATTTATTTTTACGTCCACTAAAGCGATATGCAGATGCAGAGGGACCAATGTACAGGCAGACATGACTTTATCGCCTTTTTTAAAGAGCTATTGAAGCATACATTCGTTACATATTCCCTTGGCTATTCATTCTGCAGCAAATATAATTATATATATATAAGTGTATAAAATATACACTTGGCCTTAGTAGCGCTATTTTGGAAGCTAAGATTTGATATTTGTGGGCGTGTTTGTTAACCTTAATTTGGCAGTATCCTATAATAAATAGAAATGTTTGTGGAATATTTCGCTTCCATTACTTAATGTTTTCTCCGTGAGCGTGTCAATAACCGACATATTCATGTCAGAGACATCTCAACTACATCTAAACTATGATAAGATCACTTATCATAATTTTTTCTTTTCTTTTACTGCGGTTTAACACGATTACAACCCTAGGAGAAAAATTTGAATGAAAAACTCTATTATAACACTTGATTACTCTCTAAAATCAAATTCGCCGCATTAGTTTAAGGATAAAGAGAAATTCTTAGTCCCGGAAAACAAGAAGAGTATAAATATCTGATAATAATCAATTCTCCCATTCATACGTACATAATACATATACTCGTACAATGCTGTGAAACTTCATTCGGTGCAAGCACTCAATGGCACTGCAATGGCAATAAAGAGTGAAAAGTCGAAGTAAAACGTACGTACACGCGAAACGAGAAGCAACTTTCGACGGTGTTTGGTTATTATTAATTATTATATGAAAAGATTTATACAATATATACAATATATATATATATAAAAAAATTAGAATTATTAGAATAAGGCAACAAGAAATATTAATGTTTGTCAGAAGAAATGAAATCGAAAAATGTTTAAATAAAAAGCGGTTGCGTCTATGTGTGTATATGGGCATACTAAGAAATTTTTGGGTGTGAAAACGAAAGTAAAAATCTAGCACACGCAGTAACGAAAGGCACAACGAGGACGAATTCTTGACAAACGCAGGCAAATCAGCACAAATACTAAAGCAGCGCACTTAACATAAAGCATTACTCTCTTGTAAAAAAATAAAAAAACTGCATATGCATAAAAAAAGATAAATAAAGAAGAAAAAAAAAAACTTCATGAAACGTAATGAAAAGAACATTTTTACGTAATGTGTTCGCGTCAATTTGATTGATAATAATAAAACAAGTGCCATTAAAAATTATATAAATATAACAATAACAACAACAACTCAATAGAAATACATTCATTAGCAATCTTGGCAGAAAAAAAATCCAGTCTAACATGTATTAAGGTATGTGCGGGCGCTAACGCAATGGTTTTCATAGTAAAATTTGTTTCGAGTGACGTCAAAAACTCGTAAAATGTTATCGTGTCATTATTATTTCATCTAACTGGTGGTGTGGGGCCTACCTCTAAGAAAAAAAGTCCTCTTCCTTATCAAACACACCACAAAAACAGAACTCCCCCCCTTACAAGGTGTCCACGAACGTTAGAAAGAAACAAGAAAAGTTCAATAACAAGAAGAAGAAAAATGTAAAGAGGAAAAGGATAATTAAGAACGTGAAACATGCAGTACAAAACAAATGTTATGAAATAGAAGAGATTTTAACTTAACTGAACTGGTTTTTGGAAGAGATAGTGAAAGAGACATTATATGTTCTTCTATTCATGTGTTTAGCAAATGTACGATTTTTCAAAAACGACGGATTTGCCAAACATAATTAAATAGTATCGGCTCTCTCTCTCTCTCTCTCTCTCTCCAATTATCCAAAGGCATTATTCTTAATAGTTTAATATAAAAACAAAATACATCAACAACAAATAGAAAGAAAAAAAAATATATATATGTAATAAGTGAAAAGTATATGAGTTGAAGATGTTGCGCTAACATTGCAAGAAAGTGTAGTAGCGTATGTGCTGTTTATTTTAGCAACAACAACAGCAAACACCACCACCACCACACCAACAATAGCAACAGCATCAACCCCAACAACACACAGACAGCACATGACTATCCGTGTGAATATGGAGCAACCCAGCATATTGGTTAGAATTCTACACTCAATACCGCATGTGAATTACACGTTTCGTCGGGTGAATGACACTTTCAATCCAGATAGCGATGTTTACCTAGAGGTATGTTCCGCCATCTTTTACTTTCACAACATTACAATATATCTTACATAAGAAAGCAAAATGTGTTGTGTTTTTGGAGGAAGGAGGGTGGGGGTGTACAAAATATAAAAACTATTAGTAAAACATCATTATTTTGTTTTATGTAACGATAATAACTTCTCTTAGGAGTAATAATCGTGATAATAGGAATTTCAAAAATGTTTAAGTATTTTTTGAACCACTTAATTGCAGAATTCAGAAATTTAAGAAAGAAAATCATTATTTTATTCTAGAATTTACTTAAAGCTTCAACTTTAACGCTTTTGTTGAAACAGTTTATATTTATAAATGTTAAATCTCAAAAATAATAGAAAGTAACCATTTCAACCAACACTGCTACAATAAAACTCTCATAGCAATATGGAAAACATGACATAAAATGGTGAAAATATTTATAAAACAATCAAATTTTTAATGAATGAATGAATAAATGAAAATGAACGAATTTTGTTTAGGGAATCTCACCAATGTTGAAAAATTACTTAATTAATACTCTGCAGCACCAAACACCAACATATAACTAAACTCCATCAATATACTATTTCATAATATGATTAATTATTGATCAATATCAAAATCTCAGTTGATATAGACATGTGTGTCAGAATGTGATCCTACTTGACCGATTATATTGTAACATGACACAAAACCAATATGTTTAAATCAAAAAGACATAAATTTAAGTATAGCAAGCAAAAAAAGTGTAAAAGAACAATTTGAGAGTGCTAACGATTCTACTTTATAAATAAAATTGTAAGCATTTTTCATAGTGAACAACTTTGTTTGTATATACTCGAGTGGAGTTGGTTTCTTTTCTCTCTCTTTCCTTATTTTTATCCCGTTGAGAGTAGTTATAGAGTGGCTGCATAATCTGCAGCTTCATTCAACCGTTAAAATCAACCAAACAACCAACGAACCAAGTTATTATGCTTTAGTTAACATTGCTGATCCAGTTGCATGACCTGAATCTATCAATAATATGTATATATGTATTTACATACATGCATACAGTACACTTATGAAATATATGCGTATTTATAAACCCTAATAGAGAATTTTTTACTACAATAACGGCATGCAAGTAATAAAAAATTAATAATAAAGAAAGAGATAGAGAAAAACTAACATTAGTTGATACGAGTTTGGAAGATATTAGCTTATAACATATAATTATATACTAATCACTGTAAGCGGCACACCACATATACATATATACCGTTTAAAAAAAAAATTATATGTAATGGAAACTCTTACTATCTAATATTTATACTAGTCATCGCGCAAAGTGTTATATGCCGTTTGTCATTTTGCCAAAACCGTTTACAATGGTGAAAACAGGGTTTCAAACACAACATTTGACTTAGGCCAAATTTTCTCTTGTGTACATCTACAGATTGTTATGTACTAAATCGTTAATAATGTTTTTTTAATATAAAAAATCTTAATATTCTATGTATACCTGTAGGCACAAATACATGCAGCCTGCTTGAAAAATGTTATGTGTGTCAGAGTCGTTTCCACTGCTTTTATATAAGATGAAAATAACAACAAACAAAAACAACAATATGTCATCATCATTAATCAGCGAAAAATGCAGGCATAAGTTTCACTTTTTACATTTATTTTTTACAATATTTCTCTACCTCTCTCTGTCTTACTCAATCATTTTTTCCTTTTTTTCCTCGACTTGAATACCTTACAAACGTATGAAGGTTAAGAGACTTTTATTTACAAGTGTTGTTTTGCTTATAAGAATCACTTGTAATTGTGTCGCGAAAATATCCTTTATATTGTGTGGCATTGTTAAGTATGTAATGACACGAAAATAAATGTGTTTTAACTCAAGAAAATATCATGTGCCAGCAGAAATATTATACTAAGTTGAAATTATCAAGTTTTCACGATAAGACAACACAGACGGGCCCACAATTTACAAATAATCGTACTCAACGTAAAATGACATTATGATGTATTACCCATTTTAGTGTTTTAAATTTAGCTTATCATCTCTCCTTTTCAATACCTCGATCTCCCTGTAACGCTTTTTTAAGAAAATCACATCCTCAAATCAATCTTTAGTAGACTGCCACTTAATGCTAATTATAGCGAGATATGTCATAAAAAATTAAATTTTATTAGATTTGTAGTCATTTTTTCATTTACATAAAAATTTACTCTCATATATCTGATTATTCAAGTTTTCTGAGCTCATTTCATATATATATATATATACATCATCGGCATCACTTTATTCGTTGCTCTGACGTGACCTGACGATGTGACAAGCTGGACCTAGGCGTATGCGACCATATATGTGATACTTAGTAGTGTTTGTTTTATCATATGACACACACAAATGTCGAAAAATAAATTTGCGCATACACACTGTTTTTGTTTTTGTTTTTGTTTAGCATGAGACAAACATTTGATATTTTTTACTCTTCTCATATGCATGTATCACCATACATACAATACGTATGTATTTAATACGATGATACAGAATATTGAATTATGTCTAAACATGTTTTAAATTATTGTCAGAGTCTGACTCACTGACTACGTCTTTTTCTATATGTAGGAATATGTATCGAATTCTGGTGTTGACATTTTACAATGCATGAATATTTCGTAATTGTTAAAATTTTTTTATTTTTATCGTTTCTTCTGTAGAATTAAAAATTTCTTCGTGGTATAAGTAGCATTAGAAAGTTTTTATATCCTTCACCTCAGCGGTGAGGTGGTAAGCCACATTTCTTTCTCTGTTTCTCTCCATGACAATGTTTCGTTATGTAGATTTATATATTTTTTTCCGCTGATTCCATCATGCAAAAAAAATCCAATTAAAATATTTATTCTAGGTGATACATGATACGTTTATGGTTGAAAGGCTGCTTTCAGTAAAAATAAACCACCTCTGTCAGAATTGGCTCGAGATTGTATTCACAAAAAACTCTATTTTTATATAAAATTTTGTCCCCTAAGATGAAGGGTTACATAAATTAATAGCCGTTAACACTGCTGCCATACAAAAGAAATAGATTTCCTGTTGTCGAAACAACATTTTTCTGGTAGTTCACTATAGCTAGTTTGGTGCTGATCGGTATATTTTTAGGACCTTCTCATTTAAAAAAGTCTCATTTATTAAAATTTGGTCAAGAATAGTTAATTAAATTTATTACACTTAATAATTAAAAGTGGAACAAATTTTAACAGAATCGGATCATTTTACAACTCCTTTCCTTACAAAGCTTTTTCGCGGACTGATCTATAAGACAATGCACGCGTTTAAATACACAATTAAACAAACTAAGTGGTCGGATAGAATTCAGATAATTATATTTTCACTTTTTTTCCTTATCATACTCTTTGGCTGGCAAGCAATTTTCTTAGTTTATATATTTTCGATATTTTTTTTTGAATGAATGAATGAATGAAACAGTTCCCATATGCTACATGCATGTACTACATAGTCATCTATAGCACGATGAAAAATATATATATTCATGTAATATAAAAAAGATATAGGTAGGTATGCATTTACATATGTTACAATGGTATTCTGATTATAATTTTTCCTTGTGATGTTGTTGTTGTTGCATCCAAAAGGTGTGTAAAAACCATTTGTCCTTTGCCAATTTATTTATTTCTTTCTTTCATTGCCATTCTGCGATATGTATGTATGTTAAAGTGTATAAATGTTATGTTAGTGCTTGCCACAATGCACACTACAAAAAAAAAAAAAAGAAGAAACGGAAAAAGAAAGCATACAAACTAGCAGTCAGGAAAGCATTTAAGCAAGTCACACGGTCACCACACATCATGAATGGTAACGGAAATGTCGAAACGTACACACTCACGTTTTTGATTTGCATGCAGTCTGGAAAAGGCATAACAATGAAAACGCACAGACAGAAAAATATTCAAATTTGTAAACCTTTCAGACAAAACAAAATATAGAACAAGTTAAAAAACTAAATTTGACTTAGACCTAATCTTAAATACCCTCCATTTCTACATACAAACATTGGGCGTGACAGTTGCATGATTACGTCCTCTAATAGTGTAGTGTGGGATTGTCAGTTATCCAACTACGTCCATTTCATTGATGGTTGCGGTAGTTATAAATGTATCATAGTAAATAAGTAGATTTTTGTCACTCGTGGGCATAGCTCTTCACCGATTTTACTCATTTTAAAAACCGATCTGCACACAGCAAGTGTGTCTATACCAAATTTTATATCAATAACTCAAAGTTACGATCGTGCGAGTTCCAACAACAAGCGGACATTCGGACACACGTGCATACATGTCTAGATGGACTCAGTTTTTGATGCTAAGAATGTGTATACTTTGTAGGGGTTGTGATGCTACCTTCTGGGTGTTGCAAATGACATAGCAATGTAAGTGTAAGTAAAAAAAACTATAATTGGCTTCATTAATAACCAAGGGGTGCCCATTTTTAGGCATGGGCATGGTCTTTTCAATGAAGCAGTTCTCGTTACAGTTAAACAACAATAAAAATTCATTAAAAATGTTATATACAGTTTTACTTAAGTGTAAGAATAAAGAACATAAACGTGTATGCATACATAAGTTAATGTACAATGACATTTCACTCTCTTGATAAATATATGTAGGTTATCTATTTAACAGAAAACTTTTATACCGATAAAAGTTATCTTAAGTAAATTTTTTCAAAGTGCAGTTAAAATCAAACTTTATAATTTAATCTCTCTGGATAGTAGGTACATAGGTTCATAGGTACGAGTAGAAAAGCTTGTGAAAGAAAATTGAGAATAATATGCAAATGCTTTTGTGTGTGTGTGTGCTGATATCATTATGTAAATCATGAATGCTGGAAATCATTGTGTATGCGAAAAATAAGCAAAAATTACAATGCACCCCTGCATACATACAAACATGTATTTTATTATATAAAAATACACTAAATATAAGTAGACGTGTGATAAATTAAATATATAGAGGATCTGGCATTTAAAATTTATGCAGTACGTACAGGAGACGTGTTGTGTTATAGTGGCGTTCTATTAAACAGTCATTTCTATGCGAGTAGTATGCTGTTGAGATCATGAGAAATTATTCCAATTCAATTGTAATGTCGTAACACACACTTAAAATCAATATTTAAACATATTTTTTATATCCTTCACCTTAGCATTGAGCAATGCTTTTCATCCAGAAGGAAATTACGGCGATCAGCATAAAAAACTGAATCGATATAGACATGTCCGTACATCCGTGTGCCCGTGTATATTTTCAAAATTAGAACTCGGCAGTCACATTCAAAACAAACTTATTCGTTAATGTGTCAAAAGTGAGCGGGGTATGATGACAAACGAAAAAACCTTCTTTAATTGCAGAATCTGACTTGTAAGTTGATACGCATTACTTACCCTATTACAGGGAGTAATCACTTACTTGCCACGCCCATTATTTGTACGTAGATGTAGAGGGTATTTAAATTTGGCCTAAGCTTAATTAAGTTTTTATTTTTTTTTATTTTTACTTTTCTTATAATACAAACTCATACATATGTAACAACCGTACAATAGACACGCACTTACATTCAATTCAATGCAGCTGTCGATCAGAGCTCCGCCAAAAAAATATCAATATTGATTTAAAATTTAAATTGACGCTCCCATAAGGCGGCATTCACATTCACAAACGCATTCAAGAATTTGTTTTATTTTTGTAGTCCTCTTTTGTCTCTCTTCCTTTCTTTTTGCTTGTTTATTTAATTTCTTTCCTCTGTGTCATAATTCGTATTTTATTATTGTTGTTGTCGTTTGAAAAAAACTAATGTGAAATGTGGTGGTGATTGAATTTCATTTTATTACTTCCTTTTGTATGTTTATAGAATAATTGGATTTAATGCAAGCGCGTATTGTGGTATTTGCTTCTATAATAATTCTCCTTAATAGAGTACACAAGTCATAGTATCAACCCCGTAAAAGTTTTTCCTTTATTTCCTTTATTTCAACTCTTCATAACAACGCCTGCATTATATGTATGTAGTATAGGAACGCACGCAATGCTACGCAGCCTAGTGGTATATTTGTCCGTCTCCCTTATCATATTTTCCATCAGACACATAATGCATATATATAAAATACCGTAACTTTTTAATAATCTTCTCAACTTCTCTTATACACATATATGTATAGAAAATATTGTACAAGACCGTAAATAACAGTACAAAGTAAAAGACTACAAAGCGAATGCAGTACCACCCGTCCCATTTTGTTTAGTATTGTAAAAATTATACAGCCGTAAAAACACTATAGCACAACAATAACAATAACAAGTCGACACACATACAAAATGCAAACATATGGATGGATGGTGTTGTACTTTCAAAGTTTAGTATATGATGTGTTTGAAGCAGGGACCGAAAATAATGATTAGCGATTAAAAAAATTTAATGCTAAAAACTGGAATGCAGGGTTTTTATATACCAGAAGTGAGTGCAGCATGTATACAAATGTTGCATTTTCGCTAAACGCTCGACTTTTTTACTAAAGAGATTTGTTTTTGTAAATTTTTCGTGTAATAGTTATTTCATCCCGCCCATTTTAAATACATTGATGGATACAGTATATATATGCATCAAATTTTAACTGTGTAGTGATTTTTGTCAATTGTAGGCGTGGCTTTAGAGCTAGTTTACCCTCCACATAGGATTCGAAAATTCTAACTTTCATATTCTTTTAAAATTTCTTCTCTCTCTTCTCATTCAAAAATTTGGAATATTTCACATATGCATATAAGCAATCAACCAAACTAACAATAGGAGAATTTTTCTAAAAGTAATGCTTAAAGAAATTAATTTTACGTTGAAAACATATTTTGCCATGATGATAATTAAGTTCAATATAGTAAAATTTTTCAAGAATCCTTAACAACATGAATTGAATGGTACAAAGTATGTGGCTTATCATTTTTGTGGTTATTTTTAAAGGCAAACATCTGTGCAAACAAGATTGAAGCGAGCAGACATACAGACAAAGCTAAAACGTTTCGATTCACATTCACATTTGAATCATATATAATTCGTTGATGGTATGTGTATAATTTATGAGTTTAAAAAGACCAATAACAACTGTTGAAGATTGATAATTATAACAGCAACAACAACAACCACAACCTAAATATTATCTTAGGGTAAAAACTTCCTGTTTTCAAAATTGCTTAGTTGCACGATAAACGGTTTTGTTTTCTAACTTTTATGCTCCTCTCTGTCTCCATTCTTCTTAATCACCATTTAATTGTTTGAAGTTATGCGATAATTTTTTTTTTCCGATAAATGCTTATATAGTGCCGTGTTTTATTGCAATTTATAAAGAGCATGTAAAAATATATAAATAATAAAAAAAATATTGTATTCGAACAAACTGGCGTCTGTGATTAACAGACTCAAAACAGCAGACACGGTACCCACTTTGCTTATAGCCTCCGTAAAAGATAAAGACGTCACATAACTTAAAAAATATATTTACATTTGATAATTATTCAAATCTTTATCGATTTAACCATAACAAGCATTGATACGTTATACGCACACTATTACAGAGCATAATCATGTACGTGCCACGCCCACTGTTTATATGCAGGTATGGAGGGTTTTTAATATATAGCCTTCTTACTCGTTGTGTCTATACGATAAAAGTTGTTGTTGATTTTTTGTCACAACAATAGACGAATTTTAGTGAAATTTATTTTTTCGAATTGTGTCTCTCTACCTGGATTCAGAAGTGTACACATCTATTCCAATGTTTACTAAGATGCATACGTTGATAAACATATTATAGATACATATGTGTGTGTGTGTGTATATATAAATAAAATATTACTTAATCAGCCCAACAACAGGAATTACGATGACAATAACTGACTGACTGTGAGTGTAGTAAATCTTTTAAAAGAATCCAGAAACACTAAAGAAAAACTTATATATAAAGCAGGAATTTAAAAAGTTTCTCTTCTCTAACACTAATACGTACATATGTATTCATATACTTTACATATATAATAATATAATAAACATTATTTAAAAAAAAGAACTCACTTTAGAAAATGGTAGAAAATAAAGTGTAGGTAGTAAAATATTATTAAGAAACTTCGTGAAATGTTTGTTTATGAAATGAGGAAATGGTAGGATTTTAATGGAAATCGTACATACAACCGAAGAAAAGAAACACACAAACACAGCTTACAATGACACAAATAAATGTTAATAAACAATTAAACAATTAAAAAAATTTTTATACATTAAAAAACTAGGACTAAAAACTAAATGTGGTTTTTTTACTTGTTTCATCCTTTTTAATTTCCACTTTAATTAAGTAAATGAAACACTGCATGGAAACACTCATACTCATATACACGAATGTAACAATTACGCAATTATGATTATGCCGCAAATTTCTTTTGAAACCTAAATTGTATCTAAAAAAATTACGATTAAGGGCCATTAATTTTTTTTTTTTTTTAGAAGGGGGTTAAGTTTATACTTGGGAGTATTGAAGTTAAAAACATAAACCAGCCTTCAATTTCTTTCTATTTGCTTCCGCCTCTAAGCAAATATGACCTGATTCTGACAACGAGAAAATAGGAAAACAAACTCTAAAAATGAAAATTGGGTGTAGAAGAAAATGAAAAAGGAAAATTACTGAACAAACAAAATGAAATGACCTGGTAAGCTAAATATAAAATGAAGATAACATCAAACACACACAACCAATGTGCAATATTCTTGCTAGCCATCTACTACCGCCAGCCATATGCTTCCAGTTATATAACCGCGTAACGGAGGAGTTCATAGTTTACTGATCATTGCTTTTGAAGGAAAAGGAAGAACTCGAAAAATTAAAAAGAACAAGTAAAAATGTAAAGTCGATCAAGTCCGAACACTTAACTCCTTAAATTGTTCTACATTTAATTTATATCTGTATACAAAGTGCACTACCCTCGCTATTACTAAGTCACTTCATGAAGTACCATTATATGGAAAGGCATTATAAAAATGGTCTGATCGGATTCAAATTTGGCACAGCTATATTATATATTAAGCTAATTAACTATTTTTACTCATATTTGTCAAAATATTTTAAGAATGGCGATGTTTTGTAACATTAAGACTTCCAATACAATGCGACCTTTTATGGGAATGGGTTCTAAAAATGGTCAGATCCAGTCCATTTTCAATAGGGTTCCTCTTTCAGCTACTATATGTTCTTGTACCCAATTTTATCAAAAAATACGACCTATAGTTTGCGTACATATTTACATGAATAGACAGACGGACACGGTTAAATCGATTCAGTTTAATTTAAGAGTTACAAGCATTGCGCAAACTTAATATACCCTTTGCCGCAAGTGGTGCAGGGTATAAAAATTGTAAACTCCAGCTTTTTCCCATTTAATCCAATTTCCACACCAACCTTTTTTCCTCAAATTCCTTGCTGCTTCTATCAACAACAAAAACAATCAGTAGGTTGGAAATATTACACATGATTCAAAGGAAAATATGGTGACAATTTTCAGTTTCAGTAGGAAAATGAACATATTTTGGAAAAGCAGCTGCTTGAACAGATTGCAATACACGCAGTTAATTGTAGTTTTACGTTTGAATAACATTCAAAGAATTGGTAGAATGACAATAAAAGGATAATTTTATGTTTTTTTTTATTAGTTATGAAAAATTCTTATAATGATCCTAAAATTTGGCTCCTTCTTAAGGATTTTTAAATCGCCAGTCAAGAGATGTCCACTATAGATGCAATTGATCTTTTCTGGTGGTTTCAAACAATACGATAAACTTTATACAAGTGGAGGGTATTAGAAGGGTCTCTATTTAATCATTTGGACGTTATAGATACATCTAATCATCACTATCACCGATAAATATGAGCATGAAATGTTCTCAACAGTAAATTTGATATGTGACGAAATTATATTCAAATCACGTTCAATCAACATTTATGAATTTCCTTCTTTAGTTACTCGTGGCAATTAAAATCCTCTCTATCACCTAAATCTACATGGGCTTGCTTGCAGCATAAGTGGCTTACAACTGATAAGCTATTCAAGCGGTAGTAATTAAGAAAGCTTTTCCTATTTACATTTTCACGTGACAAGAAGCGCATATTATTCTAATGAAGTTTGTGGTGGTTTCTATATGTAAAGCCTTTTACGGTTATATAATAGGTGTAGGCTGTAAAAATTTAAATCCAACATTTTTTTTGCATTTTTTAATCTCCCTAAAACATTGGAATGTTATGACATGCAATGCTTTGACTGACTAACTCACTGCCTGATTGACTGTTTGATAAACACACGAACTCCTAATTTGCTTAATAAATGCCAGATAGATTATTTAAGGAAATAAACGTCTTGTTTATGTCGTGTTGGCTGGTTAGGTGGTTGATTACATTTCTTTATTTATATTAAATACATTTTACTCAAAAAACTTCCTTGTCCTTTTCTATATATATCTACCTTCTATACTCATAACATAACGTTAGCAAACGAAATAAATCTTCCTCTTGTATATATACAAAAAAATCGAGTTCAAATCTTAGTAATCAAAATGAGTTTCAATGAAAATCTGTTTTAAATGAAATAAGAAATACAGCTCCGCAACACACCATATTCGGCGTTGTTTGTTGCAAGTGCTGTGCAATCAATTTTAATGGCATTCTATAAAGAAAAAAACAACACTTCATCATAACGACTGATAAAGTATACTTTTGTACATAATTAGTTCCATTGCAATGAAATATAATTGTTTTAAAAAGGGAAAATTTATTGAATTATTCATAAGAAGATGAGGTGGAGTGGGGGAATGGAAAGACAATTAAACAATTTCCAGGTTTCATGTTAAAGTCTTTAATATCATTCTGATGATTCATTGCTGCTGGCAATGTGGTAAATTTTACCCATGAGACTTGATATTAATTTCAAACCAGTGATTGACAATCTTTTTTTTTTTTTGACCCAATGGAAGAAAAATTTAGAATAATTTTGGTCCAGAATAGTTCAAAAAGACAAAAGAATTGTTTATTTTCACTTTACGAAAATTGAAAGTGAAAATGTTATAGTCGGTTAAACCCGACAATTTAATATCCTATACAAACGGTTAACAACGTTTATTTTTCTAGCAAAAAACCGCATAACAGACACGCCCACAGACAAGCCTAAGACAAATTTTCTTTTCTTCTTACATTACAGAAGTAAAGAAGTAAAACGTAACAAATAATTTGGCATCTCGCTTAACTTTTATCATAAATAGTGTAGTCCTTTATGGTGCACACATTAACAGAGTTATGAATAAATTGAATCATTCAAATATCAAATTGCCCTTCTTCTCTTATTAGGGATATTGTATTTATTTGAAATGTGCGATTATCAATTATCGTTCAGGAATATTGAAGCAAAAGAAATTTAAGCTGTGTATAACATGTGTGTGTATGTATGTTTATTGTCTTTTATAATATTGCTTAAACAGGTGCTGTTTATTTTACGTTTATTTAATGTTATGCTCATCTGAATAGCTGCATCAAGCATTGTTTGTAGAAAACATACACACACATATTTATGTTCATATAAGTATGTTCAGTACACACTTGAGTTGCTCTTAAAAACCTCACCCTTTCGATGAGTCACATTTATTTTCATGTCTTTATGCGGATACACACTTATTTAGCACTTTACCGAACGTTTTATATGCATGTATGTTTGTATTGTACTGCAGTGCTTGTCGTGAATATATCTTTATTCCTTATATGGAGTATTTTGCCTTTATAACATACACATACTTTCCCTTCCAGGAAAGAGTATATCGTGTCAACCCTAAACTTTGTTTTCTATTTCTTTTTTATACCCTGCACTCCTTGATAGTGCTATTAGTTATATTAAGTTTTTATGGGTGTATGGATGTAAACGGCATATGCCACGCTCACGTTCAATTATACTGATCAATTCGGAATCACTTTCTGAATCGATTTAACCATGTCTGTCTGTACCTCCATCTGTTAATGTAAATTTATAAGCAAGGGACAGGTTGCATTTTTGGAGATATTTTGTTGAATTTTGATAGAAGAACACATTTTGGTACATAGTGAAACCCTATTGAAAAAGGGGACCGAATCGGAACTAAGTGATTTAGTATTAAATGATCAGGCTTAACCATTTTCACTTGTTTTTAATTTGCCCCTTTCAATACTTTCAAAAACTTTATTATTAGTGCGTTAAAATTCTCAAATAACCGCATAATGTACCGTACACTTAATTATGCAAATTACCATGACAAAAGGGAACACAACAGTAATAATAAGTAAAAATAGATAATTGGGATATATTGTATGAAGGGTAAATAAATTGTTTGTTTTGATTATTATTGTGTCTCATGTTATGTTGTTTAGAGATTATCGGAAAATACATTTATAACTTTTGGAATATGTACAATGTGTAAAAAGTTGCGTGTTTTTCAACAGCATTCATTTCCAAGCGGACTAAAAAATTTTTATAATTAGGAAATTTATACAATACAACAAAAACAAACATGTATATATGTACACTGGCAGAAAAACTTTTGTTATCTTGTTTCGTGTATGTACATACTTTTCTCGTTATTATTTTTATCTTCAACTTATCGTATATATAGACTAATGAGAAAAGTTATTGATAGGAAGGAGTGTAAAGAACAAACAAATTCAAGAAACAAAATCCAAACCGACCACTTAATACCTTAAGTTGAATTTTAAAAAGTTCGAAATTTATTTGAAATGGTCCTGATACAAGTCACCTCTTCTAAAATATTCACAACTATTGTAGAACAAGTAAAATAAATTAAATTTGGTATATTCAGCCAGCTAATGCAGAATGTATATACTTTTTAGAATCTCTGACGACTTCTTCCTGGTTACCTCCCATCTTATCTATAACATTAATTTACAACAACAACTTATTGATGATCTTTCTTTTACTGCTTATCTAGTGTTTGCTTTACAATATTGTATATATTTTCGTTGCACTTTACTCTTACAGAGTCTGGGTATTCTGGCCTCTATACCGGCTGGTTTGCTTATATTATCACTTTTCGGCTTATTGCTGTACCTTCTAACACGCTGCTGTGACCGCAAACCCCGTAAACCGAGTGCACAACGTTGTCAAAGCTGTTCTTTGGTGATAATCGCACTAATGACATGCGCCTCCATAGGTTTAGGTGAGTACAACACCAACACCAACTAACAAGATTTATACATTATCCCTTTATTAACCAGACACACGCACACCGTAACACACAATCAACTTAATAAGAACTAAACTGAAGTAAGCAATGTTGAGTACAAATCAGTAACTTAACGTTTATAAAGCGCAATTTTTATGCGTCCAACAAGAATAACAACTACTACTGTTAAAACAAAAGAACAAAAGCTGAAAATTTGTATGCAAAGCACTCTTGATTAGAAACGGAAACAAAAGAAAAAGTGCCCAAGCCTTTTAATTGCTATTCCTTCAACTCCAATTCATTTTTTCTATGTTCTTGTAATATTGTATTCACCTGCTCTAGATTATATGTATTTATACCGTGCATCACTTGTGGCAAAGGGTATATCTTCCGTCTATGTAAATTTGTACGCAAACTTCAGGTCGCATTTTTTGAAATGTTTCGATGAAATATGATGCAAGGTCACACATATTGGGTCAAAGATGAATCCTATTGCAAATGGACCAAATCAGACTATTTTTAGAACTCCTTCTCATATATAATGAAAGTCTCTATTTGGCAAAAAATCGCAATTCTAAATATTTTTGGACAACATTTAGTGAAAAATAGTTAATTAGCTTCATATTTGGCTAATCTAACTAAACTAATTATAGCATAAATTAAGGAGCTAAGTGATGTAGGGTATTAAATAGTTGGACTTAATCACTTTTAGTTGTTGTTTTTTTCCGTATTTTTTTCATAAACTTTTCATTCATTTTGAAATTTTACAATTTCCAAACACATACAACAAACAAACTTAATTTTTCCGTTTAAAAAGTATTTGTGTCTCTCTTTCTTCTTCCGCCTACCGAGCATACACCACAAACAAACAATATAAGTTTAAAAAGAAATAAAGTAAAGAGAGAATTATAAACAAAAACATTTCATAAAGCTTGGACGTGTACTGCCCTAGGTGAATAAATTGTAAACAAGTGATAATATTACAGGCAGCCTTTGCGACCTCTTAATAGCCTATACCACTTTACAAAAAATAAAGAATTTCATCGTACATTAAATCCATTGGCAAGATTTTGAGATTGTTTTGATAAAATTTGATACAAGGACGTTGAACCCATATTTTTGTGACGATAAGAGATTTATGTCAATGTGGGCGTGGCTGGTAATTGATGTTTCCCGTTTTAATAATGAAACAAACTTACATATATTAAGGATGAATCAAATTCTATCTTGCGTGTGTATGTGTTACATCATTTTTTGCTACTGTGAGAAATAAGAGACGGACACGGACATCTTTAAGTTGACTCAGCTTTTAAAACTGATTAAGAATAGACGATATATACTTTGTAAGGTGTCTAATGCGTTCTTCCGAGTGTTTTTGATGTAGTAGCAAACTTAGTATGTCCCCCCTCTTATATGTCGGGTAAAATTTAAAGCAACTGAACTGAACAGGTCCAAAATTATTGTATAAATATCTTGCCCTAATTATTGTTGTATTGGGTGTGTTTGTGAATAGATTAATCTCTGTTAACCCCAACATTTTTAGTTGCATTTAGTGTGACACAAAATAAGTCATAAACAGGACAGAACAGAACGTAACATTATATTTAGGTGAATGATTAAGTATTTACTGTTTGAACAGATGTGAACAGGAATGAGATCAAGCAGCATTATGATTTTTTTCTGCCTTGTCAAGCGTGTAAATATTACCAACTTGGGTGTGTTTGTATTGTTAGTGAATTATTGTGATAATTTTTGATAATTCCTCGTTTTCATAACTACATGAGTGCACTTTATTATGACTCTTGTGCCTCCTTTTATAATAATCTTCCCATTTCATATACACATAATTAAGTAGTAGTAGGGCCCATTCTGTCAGTTCCAGTTAATATTTTCGATTAGTTATGATTATAATTAATATCAAGAATATATTTATATTCTTGTAGGGTCCCTGACGCCTCCTTTGGGGTGTTGCAAATAGAATGATAAACTTAGTCCACCCATCTTATATGGAGGGTATAAAAAGCACCGTGCCAATCAGAGTTCAAGTCATAATAGTAGCAAAGCTGGATGATGCCAAAATGTGCCCGTTTTTTTCTCCACACAACTGTACATAAACATAAATAAACACAAGTGCATGCGCATTTGTTCAAAGCCAAATATATGTATATTCCTGTTGACTAGGTTTGAACTGAACTGCATTAGCGTACATACTCATGCACTACTTCTTGGCCCTCTTATTAATGTTTATATCCATGTACTTGTACTCTACCCATTTGATATATTTGTTATATTACCAAGTGTACATAAATGCTTTAACGTTTTCACAATTCTTTTGTCAATTCTTTCATCTCAAAGAAGATATAATGCAGTTTAGCAAAAATCTAATTTCTTGAAGGGGAAAAGGAAACTAGGTTATACACAAAGTCATCAGCTCAAAGTTATTTGGTGCATATTCCATACAATCTGTCACTGATATTATCTTAAAGTATAGTAACTAAAAAAATGTTATTGATTAATTTGAAGCGAAGCTGTTGTGTTGAAGTGAATATGAAAAATTTTATTCCTCAACTCATCACTTTAAAGTTTCAAGGTTCTAACACTCTTCATTAACTTAACTGTTATACGCGCAAAATTTATATATATAATATGGTATGTAACATATGTACATGTTTATTTTATATTATGCATTGTTACTGCAAGAGAAATAATGAAAATTGTTTCGAACATAAACTATAACACTCAGTGAACTAAATGGAGACAAATGCCGTAACCCCTAAACCTTTAGTCGACCCAGATTTTATTATACCACTTGATTCAAAATCATTTTCTGAATCTATTTAATTATGTGCGTCTGTCCGTACAACACTCTGTCTGTTGTAGGCCCATGTAAATTTGTAAGCAAAAAATCTTAAATCGTGAGTAGAAGTCACGATTTTTAAGATAATTAAATGAATTTTCGAATACGGGCATGTGTTGACCCAACACGTGCTCTATTATATTCTCCCCAAATAGATACCAGCACCTGATAAATAATATAAAAAATTGCGTTGCTTGTACAATTGGAACTAAGTATTAGTTAGGGTGTAAAATTATCGGATTTCTTCGTCTATAACATTTTCAATTGTTTCTGTTAACGTTTTTCAACAATCAATGCATCTACTCATACGTGTATACATATATATTGTTGAGCTTATAAATTGCAATAAAAATCTTCTCTCTTCTGGTGCAGGTCTCTATGGCAATGATGACTTTCACAATGGTCTGTTACAAGCATTTAGTTCTGGTAAACAAGTGGAAGGATTGGTGTTCAGTTTGAAACGTCAGGTAAGCTTCAATTTATAAAACATCAAAATTGTAATAAAACTTGGACAACGTGACTGAATGGACAATTGATTGTATACTACCAATGAACATTAATTGCATTCTAAATTCGAATCAGTACAACATTTACATTACATTCATAAAAAAATATTTAAACAGATTTTCTAAGCAATGATGTTTTATTTTAAATAAAAAAACACTTTATTTGTGTCAAATGCAATTAAACATCGATTCTAATGAAAATGCTAAATATCATCAAAGCAATCGTAAAAATATGGTCCATTAAAACTAAAAAAAAGGCACTCCATGTAGTACGAAGTTAGCTGGACGTAACGGCGTAACGATGCGAAAAGCTTGTCTTAAACTCGACTTTAAAACCACTTTTCAAATTAAAAAAAAAAACAACTTTTTTTTTAGTACATTACATAAGAAAAGACTCATAAAACTTTGAAGAATTGAAGGCAGAGTTTTCATTACTTGTTCCCACTTGCCCAAACACCCGCTCACTTATGCTCTACAATCTTTCTTTCACATCCTTGGCAAAGCAAAAGCAATCTCACTTTTAACTCTGCAAAGCAAATATTTATTTCGATTCCCACACACGCGACCGAGTAAATTCACACCAGACACTGGTTAAAACAAAAGTCTCTACACACACAAATGCATATTTTTGTGTACACCCATTCATACTCTCATATGCAATCAGGAAATTTGTGCCAACGACCAGCAATAACCGGCTAAGAAAAAGAAAACAAAAACGAGCACTACAACTATAATACAATAACACACACGAAACATACACAAACTAATGTTGCAATAAAAATCAAGAGTACAACGAAATAGTTCCATGCATACGCCTACGCGTGGATGTATGAATGGGCACATGGCGAAAATGTATTTCTAAAGAAACTCTACTAGGAAGTTAAATTTCGGTCTCAAATGCGCATTTAAAAATTCCAAGCCTTAGAACTCAAGCATGATTGAAAGTGCCGTGCAGTGCATTGCAGCACATTTTTCGTCCGCTTTATCGTACTTTTATAGTTGCTGTGTTTGTTTATGTTACCTAAACATATAACCCATTAAAGTAAATAGTAATGTATACATTTGTAAGCACCACCCACAACTACCGGAAGTTAATCTCGTCTCTACCAATTTTAAATAAAAAACTCAATTCATGCGAAATATCAAGATTCTTTCCAATACATATGTATATCATTATTGGTGACAGATGAAAATAATGATTGAAAAAAAAAAAAAAACTATTATATGCTAAGTAACGGAGGTTTTTCCAATGGACTATTATCGGGTGAGCGTGACTTCCATTTAAACTTCCAAATAAAGTCATTATATACGCTATTTCAAATTTAGTGTAAAGTATAATAATGCCATAAAAAAAAGAATTCTAAATGTATAGAATTCTGTCTAAACTGCTTATAATTAATTTTAATATTAAACAATTACCGTCAAGAAGATAAAGTAAACACCTAAAGTAAGCCATAATTTCTTAAACACCGCCAAGTATCACCAGCACCACCATTTTATATAACAATACTCACATAGTGTAAAAATCGTAAGAATGGTTGGATGAAATACGAGGGAATTTGAAAGAAGTAGCTTTGAAGCGACTCCAACATTGAGAATAATAAATTCAATATACAATACATAGTATAGTACTTATACTTAGCAGTGGGTATTTATTTAGGTGTGTATGTGTGGATGTGTTTAATGAAAAACTTCTCAAGAACTTTTTGCAAGCGGCGAAAGTTTTAGAACAAATGATCAGCCTTTACAGACTCGTTTGGCAAAAGCGAAATCAAGCCGTTTAAAATGCTTATAAACTAATTTTCTATAGTGTACAGAAATATATCCACGCATATACATATATAAATGCATACACAAACTAGAGTTATGCATAAACATAGAATAGAGCAATCAAAACTTCCTTAACGTTAAGGATGAAATACTAAGCGCAAACTACATGCCACACAAATGCAATCAACCAAGCAACCAACCAGCTCACCAAATGCACGCATAGATTGGTTATGTTTAGCTTTGTCTCAGCAATAGCAAAATGATTTATTTAAGTAGTCGTTCATTAGTGTATTGGTAGTATTTGTGTGCGTGTGTATTTTAAGAGAATCTGTATCTACGGTACGGATTATGGAAAATATTTGTTGTATATTTACGGTTAATTCAGATACTTTCTAAATAGAGAATTTTTCTATGGTAATGGTAAAACTTTGGGAAGGATGTTTACATACAGTTTTACCTGAAAAGTTTACACGAAAAATAAGAACTTTTTACTTATATTTACATTATTTCCTTTCATCATAAAAACAGCAGAATTCGAGCTTCTCCGTTTTCAGTTGTTTAGGTATTTATTCATGTGTATGTATGTGTATGTGCATGTATGTATGCTTTCTTTGCATATATCACATAGAAGCAAGTACAGTAATTGTAGAATGCTTTGAAAATGTATGCCCTAAAGTTCAGACAAACAGTTTTTTGTCTGCGCATATAGCAAAGTGTTTCTGAAAAATTGTAAAACTTAGACATCCATACATACTTCGTGATATATAGTGTGTTCTCATCACATTGTTTGGTTAACAGTATGTGATGGTAGTGTGGATATGTGAATATGTAACATATTTTTTGGTCTCAGCTTTTAAGTATGTTAAGTGTCCCATCAACTGCTGCTAGCCATGTATACAAATGCATGTTTTGTGACTGCATTGTAAAACCCAAGCGCACCATTCTAAATGCTGGACAGTATAGAGGTTGTCTACCACATTAGATGTTTAAGGTGTTTGAGCCACTTTCAGTAATATACTGTCTTTCTGTCCCTCCAAAAATTTTAAAGGAATTCACAAATAAATGCAATGCAATGTAAAAAGGATAATGTAGAAAAAAAATTAACAAAATATATAATAATGTGACATATCATATGCATGAGGGCAGAACAGACATTATGATCATATTTTAAATATTAGCTGATATTAGAAAATGTGTATTTTTCTTCTTCTTTTTCGAATATTTAAACCGAGTGTTGGGTGAGAAACATAGTATTTACGTGTTACTTATTTCTAAAGGAAAATCATTTTATTGCAAATCACTTCTTTGTCGTATCTTTCTGGAAAAATGTACAAATCTCATCATCGATCGAAACAACTGATAATCCGAAAAAGAAATCTTTATGCCCTCCATACAAGATGGGTGGTCTACTAAGTTAGTTATTTCAAGTAGAATTCCTATACTTGCCACACCCACAAATTATATAAATATAGAGACTGTCCAAGATAGCGTTTTTAATAATTATACTCTTCACTTATTTATATAAACAAGGATGTGCCCACTATATGTTGTTAAAATGGTAAATTTTTATGCACCTAAGAAATAATCACCAATTTTTGGGCAACGGCAAACACGAAAACCAAATAAATGATAATAAAGCTTTTTTACCATTTCCTTTTGGTAGAAATTGCATGATTTGCAAGCTAAAGGAAATATTGTAGTGCTAAGCAAATATACAAAGAGGAAAGAAAATTATAATAAATAAAATAAAGGAAAAAGTTTTTTACACCAACTTTGGTATTAATATATATATAGGGATACATAAAACGCCATTTAACAATGAAATGGCAAACATTTGGAACATTAGCGTTACCTAAAATGAAAGGAAATACAAGGATTAACACTTATGCATTGTTTCCCGAATTCTTGATCTAGTACGAATTGTAGAATTTACAGGACAAGCAAAGGAAATTTACAAATTTGGCCAAGTAGTAAAGTTTAAATCAATATTTAATAAAATGGAAATCTAATCTTTAAAGAACATTGAAGCTTTTGTACAAAACAAGGATTTGACAAATAGCAGGATTTAACAATTGCCAAAAGTTTTGCAAAGTTCAATGTCCACAATGAATTGAATGACATCATTATTATCATTAGATGCCAAGTGGCTAGTCAGGAAATAAAATCGCAATACGAGAAAAGAGAATATAACAAAGTTGCATTAATTTTATTCATATGAGATGAAAGTAAGGACATTTTTTCAAGTAATTGTTTGTCTGGGCATCTCTGTAGAGTTTTCAGTCACAAAAACAAAAACAACAACAAGTAAGAAAATGTACTTTGGCCTAGGCCAAATCTTAAATGCCCCTCACATCTACAAACAAATAGGCGGCGATGAGTGGGTTAACTATAAATGTGCGTACCAAATTCGAACTTCATAGTCCATAAATTATAGGCAGATAAATATATTATTGTGGTTTGTGGGCGTGTGGAATGATAAATTTAATGTATCCCTAAATTTTATGTGTAGAGTCTAAAAATCATGTTTGCCTTTTTTTCTGGTCTGGTCAAAGAGTCGTAGGCACTAATAAGTATGACAAACGTACAGGAAGTATAATGAAAAAATAAAAAATAAGTAGGAAAAAGTTAAGTAAAGTTGTTGAGTTGACCAGGAGAAAAGTTTCTTTTTCAAGTTTTCAAAGTAGAACAAATCTTGAGCATTGGCAAAGTTCCTATTTAAGATTTAAAGAACAAAAGAAAAAGAATAAACTGGAAAAGAGTCATTCAGTCAAGCATACCCCACTTGACTGGGCCAATATTCCACCTTATGTTATATTTATAGTATATTATTATACCCTGCAACATTTGTGGAAATCCCACACCCATCTTCAATTGCCTGTAGAAGTACATTTCACGAAGTGATAACAATACCTCGCATTAACTGATAAAGCTGAAGCATTATTTGTGAAACTAAGTCGTGTGGGGTATTAAATGGTCGGATATAACCAGCTATAACATACTCACTTGTTTCCGTATTAAAACTTATTCTTCAAAAGATAAAAAATCTACTTCATATGAGAAAACATTGTGAAAATGAAACCCTTACACATTGTTCAAGATAAATAAAGATAATTATATATATATTAAAAAAGTATTTTACACCGCATTCCCTTAAAACTATTTAGAACAAGGCCTCTTTTTGGGAAGAACACTTTTATAAATTTGATATAGATATCTATAGATATAATATTGTGATCGGAAAAAAGGATTAACACACATGTCTGCATCGATTTAATGTTCAAGGGTGCTCAACCACTTATATGAAACGACTTTTGTTAGTTGCGAACATGTTGCTAAATTAAATATACCTACAACGTCAAGGTGCTGCATGTGCAAACGGAACGAAAGAGTTAAAATAAAACTTTTCAACATATACAATACATACACACGTTTAATTTGTACATGTACAAACGCAAAAGTAAAACATTTACAAGAAGAAAAAGTTTTTTGACGAACATAAAATTTAAAAAAAAATCAATGGAAAAGGCGAGAAGATAAATTCATACAAATAATGGGATTTACACACATTGTAAAGAAATATTTTCTTAAAAATTAATCAAGGCAAAAATAAAATATTTCATTATTATAATAAAAATTCTTAAACTCTTTTGAAAATTTGGCTTAAATACCCTAGAAGGGGTATTTAATCCGATTACTTTATAAACCTAGAAGTGCAGCACTTCTAAGAGTGTTTTTACTCTTATCTAATACGCTTATTATTTAATTATAATCGATGTATTTTTTGTTTGGACGATCCTCGGAAAATGGAATTTGGGGAGTCAATTGTGTACAATGCATGTATGTTACATGCATATGATATCTAAATCAATTAGTTCGTTATGAACATAACTACTAAAGTTCGTAGAGTTCGTTAACATTACATAATGCTTTTAGCATAGAACATACGACGTACATATTCAAATAGAGCAATATACAGTTATTTTCCGCTTAAAAGGATAAATATGCAAATCTAGCTAAGCTCAATAGAGAGAAAAAGTTGGAGTTTTTTTACCTCTAGGTCAATAAACGTGATTATTTTATACGCGGCTGTAGAAAAACATTTATAGGATTCTATGCATTCTTCTTTTAATTATGATATCATATAAGTGCAACTGTATATACAAACAGAAAATTGTGTTTGTGTTTATACTTGGGTTAATTAAAACATCGCGGAAATCAGAATAATTACTTTTCAATAAATTATAATTGAGTAGGGCAACTCCGGAGCACTCATTTCACGCAAACCACAACATAAGTAGATAGATCGCGATTGGTTATAGATACATTATTATTAACTTGCTATGAGTTAATGTTTAAAGTTTATTATGGAATTTGTATTAAAGCTGTTTAATCGAAGGAGAAAATGCCAACGAGACTCCGACCCGTATTTTTTCTATGTTATGTTAATATGTACATACAGTTGAGCTCTACTCTAACTCACTAATTCTACTTTGCATTTCTTTTTAAATTCGTGCTTAAGCAACCTAAAGCCGTATATGAGAGCTTACAAATTTAAGCAATTTAATTCTTCATATGACATGTTTATTCCGGTACGTGTGCGTTTGAATGGGTTTGCATGTGTTTGTAAAAATGTCTCTATGAAAACTTCAAGTATCAACTTCCTTTTTACCGCTAGTTTCTAATAGGCTGACTTGAACAGGCAAAATGAAAAATTATCTGAAGAATTGTGCAAGAGGCGCAAAGGTATTTTTAAGACTAGACAGAGGATTAATTGGCTTTATGACGTGTCGCACTAAATAAAACAATAAATCTTGGCTCTTATTAAATGTCTCGTAAAATTAATTGAAATTCTTTTCTTCTTCCTTTTTCTCTATCTCTCATGCACTTGCATGGGCTGTTGGTTTGCGTATAACAGACGGAGGCTATCAAACATGATCTGGAAATGAAAATGGCTCAACATCGTTTGGAGGCCCAAATCGAACGAGCACATTACAATCAGACGGCAGTGATGCTGCTAATCGAGACCTGTAATTTAGTGCGCGAAAATACATCACGAGCTGTCACCAGCTTAGATAACATGGTGCTATACTTTATGAAAACGAAAGGCAGTGAAAACGACACCTCACTCATGGGCCTATTACATGTAAGTGAAAAATAATAAACTAACCAGACAACCATGATGCCACCAATGCTTATGCGATGCATATGTATTATACCCTAAACATAACATGGTTGGTAAACTAAGTTTGTTATTCCGTTTGCAACACCCAAGAGGAATCGTTAGAGATCCTATGAGGTATATTTATTGTTGGTCAGCATCAACATTTAAATCGAATTGCACATGTCCATCAGTGTGTTAATCTCTTTGTGGCACTCTCATGGAAGTAAATTTTGAAAATATGGAGATGATTTTTGGTTAGTCATATAACACACACGCCCACAATTTACAAAAAGCATATAAAAGTCGATACATACACTATTTGACGCCCATAGTCTGTATATACATGTGGAGGGTATTTAATATTTGGTCTAAGCCAAATTTAGTTTTCTTTGTTTTTTTTTTGCTACCTTTACCAGCATGAATTAAACGACACCTTCTTCTATTCATTCACAGTTGGGTGAACTGTACGAGTCAATACGTTGGCCAGCAACCTTGGGTTTTCTAACGTTGTTACTACTCTTGTGCACTGTCCTAGTTATTGGAGTAGCGCGCAGTTCACGTTGTGCTCTCATCTTTTTCAGTGTATCTGGTTTATTTTGCATTATCATGTGCTGGCTACTATCAGGCATTTATTTAGCCTCCTCAGTGGCAGCCGGTGATTTTTGTATGCGCCCCCATGAATACATGTGCCGTCAGGTGGGCATGGTAAGTGAAAAAGAAATAGTGGCACATTGCTACATATATAAACAACACAAAAAAAGCCGCATAAACCATTTTTTATCTATTACTATAACTTCAAAACGAAATATGTTGCCTAACGAGGTTAAGCATAAATATCTCTGTGCTTTGTGTGGCCCTGTGACGGCCTTTTTGTACCTTGTGCAATGGTTTATAAAATAATAATGGTACACAACATAAACACGTTTATAGAAAAGTGTAAACTAAAACAAAAATGTTTCAAAACTTTAAAAATTGTTTTTTCTTCATTTTTCCATTTAATACTGAAAACCATGAATAGGGATAACTACAGGGCCACTACTGGACATGAAAATATAATTTTTATATCTCCAATAAGCTAAATAAATATATTGTTGATTCGGAAGTTGTTCCATAAAGATTTATGGCGGATAAATAACAAGAATGCAAGTAAAGTAAAAGTTTCCTTTAAGGCGCCTCCACTTTGTCTACAGAGAAATACATAATATTGCTACACGTACGCAAAGTAAAAGTCAATAAGAAAGCAATTCGTAAACTTCATATATGAAATAAGTGGTATTTTGCTAAGAATTCTAAACAAGTTTTGGAACTGTTAACTATTGGCCTACAGCCAAATTAAATCGACACAAGTTAAACGAAGTATGTTTCAGTAAATCATTGACAGGAGGACACATGTGAATGTAACACGCACTTTACAAGTATAAAAACAACTACCATAAAACGTAAAATTGTTCCAACATAAATTTCTCTTGATGTCGATGAACATTGAGAAAAATTTGTTGATATTATTAATTTAAAAACACGTTATTAGATATACAAAAAATCATATAATAATATGTCTACACCTTATAAGTTTTGAAGTTAGGATCCTAATATAATTCAGTTCTGCTCTTTAATCCACCTTTCTTCTTGCAGCGAAGTCCTTATGTATATTTTCTAAATTGCGGTACTTTAAGAAATCGTTTTATATTAAGACTAAATGAATCACGGGATTTAGTGGAGCGGGCTCGAGAGTCAGTATATCTAATACAAAGGTAAAACAATTAATAATTAATTAATTACCGTCTAGAATCTAATTATGAAAAGTGTCTTTTTTATTACAGAATGAGTCAAGAAACGTACCCTCGCATAGATGTGCATAAAACACTTGAAGCCATGGATATGGATTTGGAAGAAACAAAACGAAATTTAACTGTTTTGTCAGCTACTTTAGATCGTCGGGCCATCGATCGACATTATGCCGAAGCTTTGCGCGGTTTGTGTGGTGGGGGCCTTTTAGGATTGAGTTTGATGATGATAGCTGGCCTGTTAACTTCATTTTTATTCACCATTTTGGTTTATGCGGATTCGCATGCATGGATTTACTTAAGCAAACGAAGGTACTGTGATATAGAAAGGTTTAGTTTAGTGATGAGCAAGCCAAAGGGAGCACGGTCTACGGGGGTCGCAACAAATTGTTTATGAGTCGTTTGATTTAAAGAAATTTAGGGTCAGTACTAAAACTATACACATGCAAAATTATATTACGGCTTAATATATAAACTGTAAGGTATACTAAATTTGTCAAAAGGTTCGCAACACTTAATAAAAAAAGAACTTAAAACCCAACGGAGTATATTAAGAAATGTTCAGCCCGTAAATTTGAATCCAACGCTCTTTCCGACAAGAATTTTTAAACTTGGCACAAATAAAAATTAATTCTTGCAGGTTGGTTCAAATCAGTTTTAAACCTGAACAGGGCTTGCTAGAGCTTGTAAAATATACAAATTCTAAATCAAAACAAAAAGTATAAATCGTTCTAATTGTGACTCTTTTACTATATATTAAGCAGACCCTCATTGGATATTGACAAATCGGAGACGGCACCTTTATTCCCATCGAATGCTCCCAGTGCTAATATCTCACCGACCGCACCTCTACATCATACAGGAACAATAAATCGTACGCTACTACATCATCAGCAATCACATAGTGGATTAAGTGCTGGGAGTACCGGTACGCTGGGCAGTGCACGCAGTAATGCCACTACAACCACAGCCAACGGATTGAGATCAGGGTTCGCATCAAATCACCAACAACAACACCATTACCACCACCACCATCAACATCAATCACATGCGCATAAAATTAACACTAGCCTGGGCAGCAACACTAATACTATCACAGCGCTTAGTAGTAATAGTAATAGTGCTGGTGGTGCCGGTGCTAGTACCATCATTAATAGGCGACTATCACCTTCGCCACCACCCGGCTACGATGTTGTGGTGCATGGCACAAGGCATGGCTTTTTTATTTTTATTTCGTTTTTCTCATTTCACTTATTTTTATTTAGTTGAGGCATGTTTCTGTTACACTGCCGCCACCACGCAGCATAACTAAATAATCGGCTTATACAAAAAGTTAGCACTTATTTAAATTAAAAAGTAAAGGTACTTATCCCTCCAAAGCGTCCGAGTCTGCATTGAATCAAAGTTGCTTCATGCAGTTATTGCTGTTTTTGACAGCATTTTACACAATCAGAGAGTGCGATCTATGTTAAAGCCATAAATGGTTTAAACATATGCATAATACTGTACCACTGTTTTTGTAACTCTTGGTTACTGAGGGTGCTAGGTTTTTATAAGAAAATAAAATACTGAGAGGCCAGTTGAATTAAGAGGGAGGTGAAATACATAAAAAATATACAATTCAGAGGCACGGCAGAAAAAAGGGTTCATTATTTATTATACCATTCATGTCATAAAAAAATAATCACGTTATGATTCAGATTAATTGTGGTTTGTGTACTTTCTATTTACATTTATTTCAATTCCAACTCATCACCATTACCATTCGAGGCAAAACTTATTTATTGTTTTCACAATAACAGTTATAAACTAAAGGATGATTCCTTTGAAATACCGTTCTCTGTACATAACCATTAAACACTTTTTTAAAAAAACGAAAAAACTAAGTGCCCGATTTATTCTCCTTATAGATCTGGTCATCATACATTGGGCCGCCTACCTTCGCATCACCAACAATCATCATCGTCGTATATAAGTGGGCCGAATAATGGCAAATATGCGACGCTCAGTAAACAATGTAAGACTTTAGAGTCCAACGATTTTTACTGAGATTCGCTTGCCTGCAATACGCATGCAGGCAAAAGCATTACTAACCTTAACGGTAACATTACCTCGATAGGAATTAGAAGAAGTTCGCTCAAAAGTATATTTACATCTGCTACCCTACCCCGTTCAGCGGGTTCGTCGTTACGTTCGGTGCTGTCTTCACAAACATCCAATGCCGTATGTAGGTCTGCTGGTAACGGTTTGGATCAGGATGACGATAAAGATCCACGAGATGTCTCAAATAATAGTTTCAATCGTTTTGATCCCAAGTATATTAGCATAGGTCCCAAAGCAGTGCGGGCTAATAATAATTTAAATATGGTGGCAGCGGCCACAGGCAATAAATGTGCTACATTACGGCATGTGGGGCGTTATGGTGGTTCCTTGAAGGGTGCCAGTCCTTCTCCGAACTTACGCAACGCAAAAGTACCTTCCATAGCGACAGTATCGAAGGAGTACTGCTCTCAGCCTGAATGCCTAACGCAACCAGCACCGACCTATCCAAGCAATAATGCCGAAGTAATAACTCCCCAAACACAGGTAAACCAGCCACCACCTCCACCTCTACCACCACCCAAACCGAAAAACACTTTTACTGAAATACCAGGAACAACCGGAGTTGGCAGTTCGTATGCTAAAGAACAACTGAAATTACAATTGCAACAAATTCAACAACAACAGCAACATCATCAACAGCAGCAACCGTATCAAATACAAGGAATGCAACATACATCCATTCCCAACACTGTCATACAATCAATGCAACAACAGCAACAACAGCATCCAACAACTACGCATATATTGCCGGCATCAGCCGTATATAGTATTGAAAGCTCTACACTACAAAAGCCACCACCACAACAATTCCAAAGAGAAGTTCCGAAAGTTACACTGCCCCCACCATTAGACCCACCTATACCACTACCACTACCACCCAAAGCACCATCAATAGCTGGCAGACCTCTTCCTTTACCCGTTCAATCTCAGCCAACAACACTCCAAACACCACAATCAACACACGCAATGCCAAACCAACAACGTTCTCTTAATCCTAATTCTATTGTGAATCAACCTTTACCCGAAATACCTACTACTGCAGTACAGCACCAGCACCAGCAGCAGATACAACCTAAAATATCACCCCAACCATTGTGTGCGGCTAATTTAAATCCATATCGTTCTCTGCAAAGACCGCAAACACAGAAACTTCACATCGTGGCGACCAATGGTCAGCCAACATTATTACAGCAGCAGCAACAACAAACAGTTAATCAATTGCAGCCTCCCAGTTTGCCGCCGAAAAATCGCCACAAAACCTCTCCCAGACAACAGTTTAATATAAATAACGAGTTACAACAACAACAAATGTTACAAGCCCTACCACCAAAAATTAGTAGCAGTTGGCGTCATCAGCAGCAACAACAACAGGATCAAAGCTATGAACGCGAAAGAGATCGAGAACGAGAGCGCGATCGCGACAGACATGAACGGCCCAGACGTTCAGAAACTTTAGACAATTCTCAATCTCATATAGGCGGCTTCCGAGACAATTTATACGTAAGAAAACAGCATTCTTATGATTCGGCATCACAGAATTCATACCATCAACAGCCGCGTCATGCACCCACTACACTTAACAACAACTATCATCATATGACCGCCTCAACCACGGCCAAACAACACCAACAGCAACAATTGTTAGCTGATGCCCAACAACAAATGTATTATCGTTCACTGAAGCGGGGCGGTTCAACACAGATACAACCGCACAATGACATGTACTCGGTAACCGAATTGTAGGAATGCGCCTGCTGTGGCGGAGGTGTAGACGTGATGAGGCGTAATGTAGGCTCCATCACATCTGCTGCCTCAGCCGCAGCAATGGCCAATCATACCAACAACACAACAGTATCGAAGGATCAACATGTACCGTTGCCCTTGCCACCGAAAAAGCACCGGTCATCGTCACGCAGCCGTGAATCTCAGGAAAACAAGACTGCTCCACCACCACTACCACCACCACCACCACCATCATCATCAACATGCAACGCCAACACATGTGTTGAGCACGAGTACGATGAGTACTACCCAGGTGCTTATGAACCAACAACAAAACCCCCAATTCATCAAACGCAAACGCAACGGCAAGCGCAGCATTCAATGATTACATCGACTTCAACAAAACATCACCATCAGAGGGCTGCTACCTTCGATGCAGCTGATGCCCGAGAATATGAATTGCGTCGTTTGGGAAATCGTCGTTCCCAGAGTCAGGTGACAAATCTTAAATATCGGAATGGTGTCATCAATGTTATGGATCATCATCGTCCCGAACGTCATCACGATCGCGAACGTAGTCGTAGTGATCATCGTATCGCATCATATGCCTCGTATGACGACAATAATGCATTAATCAATGGTGGCGGTATGACGCATGCCTTCAGCACCACATTGTCTAATGGTGTAATCAATCACCATCATACAACCGAATTACAACAGCAACAGCAGCAGCAGCAACATCAACAACATCAACAGAGGCAACAGCAACGCCGCGAAAAAACATTCAAAGTATGATTTTTGGAGACGTCATAAAAATTTAGCCCCACCTCTGAGAGGCCACCACCGGTTCCAAGCGATGCTCAACAACGTGTACAAACCATTTATGTGGCTACATGGTAATATGAATGAAATATGTATGGGTGACTACGGAATGTTGAAGCCACGGTGGTGGTGGGTGGCGTTGGGTAACGGTTTTCACATAATAATTATAAATATTTGGAATTGTAACTCATCGGCGGGATATTGTAAAAATAAAATGGTTTTCAATAATATTTAGTGCGATTGAGAGAGAGAGAAAGAGAGAGACAACTCAACTTGAATTTTGGCTGTTTTTAGATATTTGTTTTCAAAGTTGCCTTTGCTCTCTTCAACTGTACCTTTTAGCAATTTTCGTCCAACAAACTGAATTATTTGCAATCTTAGATTAGCTGTTAATCTGTAGATGAAACAATAGTAGAAAAATTGTGAAAATGGCGTTGTAACAAATTGTGACTATAGATGATAATGACGCAGAACAACACCAACAACAACAGCAACAACACTAAGCACACTGTTAACAAATGTGAATTTTTAATGCTAGGAAATAATTTCAATATAATTTCAAATGGATTAAATTCTCTGTCTTTAGTCCTTCACTCTTTAGCTTCTTCTGTTGCGCTCTCTTTTTTTGTTATCGTTACATACTTAATGTACCTTAGAACTCTTCCCTTCTTTTCCTTCTTTCTGTCAGTTTGTAAAATGAGAATTGACCATGACCATCATCTTACATTAAGGGATCCATTTGTAAAAATGTGTTTGCCACATTTAAATGGGAAAATAAACTCTCCAACTTAACCGTGGGCATGTCTATTTTTTCTAATTTCATTACAGACCAAAGCATAGTGCGCGAACTTCCTTCGCTGCTTAAGAGTATTTTATAGACCCCGCCCCCTTCGACAAATTTTAATTTGGCCATATGCCTAGTATCTAGGTTAACCGTTTTTTAGGCATGCTCTATTCTCTCGAATTTTTCATTTAATTTTAAATCCATGGCTTTTCATCAATTGCAATTATTTTCTTTATTTATTTTATTTTTCCTTCACTTTAACGCAGTAGCCTTTGAATAGTAGTTTAAGGAGAGTGTATAATTATTATGAATACCGTGACACAAAGTCAAACTATTATCAACATTTTTATGACGTCTTAAAAAAAAACATACTAAACATAACACATAATGCATAAAAGAAAAACCAAAAAAAAAAATTTAAATTATGTAATGTAAACAACAATAAATTAAAGTCAACTAGCACACATACACATACATACATAAATATATATAAATTAATGTAGAGAATTAAAATAAAAATAAATTTACAGATATTTTTATACCCTACACCGTAGTGATGAGGGTATACAAACTTTTCCATTCCGTTTGCAACACACGACACACATGTGGAAGCGTCACAGAGATACCCTACAAAGCATCAAAATCTGAGTCGATTTAGACATGTCCATCCGTGTATATATCTGTTGCTGTCACTTTCATGCTCGTATATTTTGAAATATTGAGGTAAAATTTTGTCCAGAGTAGTTTCTGCGAAACTATATATATATGTAAATTGGCCAAAATCGGATGAGGCGCATGCCCACAATTGACAAATATAACTTTATATGCTACAAATATCAGCCTATGAAGTTGAAATTTCGTATATATATTTCGATGTGCCAAAAATAGGCGGGATCGAATAAAAGACACGCTAATTTATAAAAATCCTTTTTGTGCTGTATTCAACGTGGCAGTTGAATAGCAATACATAAACTATAGAAGTCGTAATTAAGAACATTCTACGCCTATTGTTTCGATAGGAAGGTGGAGGGTATTTAAGATTTGGCATAAGTCAAACTTGGTTTTTTTCTTATTTTTATATGTGTTTTTAAGGATGCCGTCATTTTCTCCTATTTTGTATGAGTTGCTCTTGAGATTTTTTATAATATGTATTATACAAATTTGAAGCAACACCACTCCACACCTTTCAGGTAAACTATTGCATTTATTTTACACAAAAAAATTTAACACATATAACGATTATATAATTTTCTCCACTTTACACATATAAACATATGTTTACAGAATATAAACATATACGATTATTACAATTATAAAAAAAGAATTTTTTTAAGAAAAAAAACACAAATTTTTTTTCAATAATTTTTTCGTTTAAGGAAAACAAGCACAAATTTTAAAATTAATGAACAAGAAAAAAAATTACATATACACCAACAAATTATCTCTTCTACTGTCTCACTCTACACAATTTGCACTCCCAGAATATACGCACTTATAGTAAACCTACCTACATACAAACAATATGCAGTAAATTAAAAAGTCACAATTTTGTAAAAAAAAAAGTAGTAGAAATGTTTGTTATTATTAGTAGAAAAAAATAAATTAAAAAAATAGTGCTAGTAAGTATACACAGCATTAATATAAAAACAATAGAATGTAGTCAAATGGAAAAAACTTCTCTACTTAAATCAATACAATGTTATTACACATAAAATTATTCCCAAAATTTAAACGAAAATATTGCAAAAATATGCAAAATAATTATAAATCAAAGACGAAACGTTGGTGTACACGAATCATGTATTTCTGCTGTGCAGATACAAATATTAAATAAAGAAATTACTTTATATGTTAGGACATGATAGACACCTACACACTCCCACACTTCAAACAACAACTGAGTAGTCCAAAAAATTTATTTTTTTTTTCGAATTTGCTTTTATGATAATATACAAAAAACAACGAATGTAAAATATTAAAAAAGAATATTACAACAACAATAACACTTGTCATTAAATAAAATAATATGTAAAAGTATAAAAAAAAATGACATAATTGGAATAGCAATCGGTTAAAAGTGCATCATTACGGTCAATTTTTTAGTTACGACATTATAGGTACAAAAGAATACATATAAACAGTGCAACAATTAAAACAAACAACATTCCAAGAGTTTATAAACAAACGAAAACAGGCGGGCAATCATAATCAGTATCCTACGCTGTAATAGTCTTTATCGTATAAATCCTCCAAATCATTCAATCCCGTCTAAATTTATGCCAAAGATTATAGACAGCATTGTTCCGAAAGTATTTAATTCTTTATTCTTCATTATTCGTTTTTGTTTAAAACCTTCCTAACCAATGAGACAGTGTATTTTTTTTAATGAATATCAGTTTTCGATTTAGTTCTAATTCAGTTCATATCTTTTACTCCTCGTTTTTTGCACTTAGACACCCCATCGTTTTTGTCTCGTCCTTAATGATGATTCTCTTCAAAAACCCTTCATATTTTTATATCTAATCAATAGCAATATAATCGATAGGCACTAAGTTTAATGCCTGCAACAATTGGTGTTGGGTATCTATTGCATCCGTTTATGTTTCAATATTCTTACCATTCATCTTACAATGTAATGATAAATAAATATCAAGCGAAAAAAAAACATTTTTAAAGTCTTATTGCAATATCTTGAACCTGAACAAAAGGTTTACATATAATACAGATTTAAATCGAATTTAAGTGGCATCTACAACTAAATCTATCCAGCAATATATTACCAAAAAATTAATTAAAGCTGATAAATTATTTATTGAATTAAAGTCCAAATGTTTTGAAAACTAAATTGAAAGGAAAACACACAAAAAACTCTACAAAAACCAAACATCTATTCTGCTCCTAAATAAGTAAGTGTTATAAGTAAAATTTTTATGCGAAATAAGAAGATAACTAACAAAAAAACAAATCAAATCAAAATGTAGAGCATACAACGAGATGCACATGTACGCACACGTTACCAACCTCTAAAGTAGTCGTTTTCACTTTTACAAAATTTTAATAATCGGAGAAAAGAAATCATAAAAAAGACTACCGTTTATTATAATCTGTTCGTTGGCCCAATTTCTAAACTAATTGCATTGTTACGCAAAATTGCCAAACATAAAAATATACATTTATTGTTAACATTTTATACTTTTAACTGAACTTTTTATAAACAGTAACATATGTATCCGTTACATGTTCTTGCCCTCACCCTTTACTACACCTGGGGGTCTAACTTAAAAATTACATAAAAAAAATTTTTTTTTTTAATTGTATAAAATTTTTAACACAAATATTTCAAGTAGATTAGTAAAAATTGAAACAAAATAAATATTTATTGATATAAAATAAAATAAATAAAAAACAGCAAACACTTCATAGTGTCTAAATATAAAACGACTGAAATATTGTCGGTCACATACAGAAAATTCTTTCTCTTATAAAAAAAAAAGTAATAGAAAAATAAAAATAAAAATGAAGTTGTTGTCGAGAAACATTACAAATATTACACTTAATTATATTATAGTATATTTAATGTAATTACAAATAAATAAATTAATTAATGCAAATTCAAATTAATCTGGAGATGATAATAAGCGAAATAAAAATCGAGGAAATAATCGAAAAGACCATTTTCCAATAAAAAAGACGAAATATATCTAAATAAAAGAAACAAATATAAAAGATATATTGTTGTTTATATTCCAATAGTAATACTCTGCATTTGAAAAATGAACAATCGAATAATTCAACATTATGAGAAATTAAATTTAACAAAAGAAAAGGAACAGGAAACCTATTTCACCACTACAAGTGTTTTAATATTAAATTCATCACTTCGTTTTGTAATTACATAAAAAATCAACTCTGGGGGCTTTAACTTTGCTTTTCCACCTTGGTCAAATCAACCTCATGAGAATTTATTAAACGCAGCAAGAAATCTAACACGTGGTGAGTTAGATTTCTTTCTAACAAAGACGGCCGTATGTATGATTTTAATAACATAACGCAACAAGGATTATATTCAAATTTAAAATAATAAATAATAAACATTTACATACTCACTCACCAGTAAAATTCAACTTGGAGCATAACCAGGCGTTATTACACTCCTAAACGCGATTATTATTTTATTGCGAACGTAACTACAGTCTTTCAAAGAGCATTCAATGTTCCTATTTACATTATATATGTATTTATTTTATATTCACTAGCTCTCTGCGGTATACCGAAACCGTTTTAATCTAGTAAAACACTTCTAAGCGATTTTAAGTAAAAAAAAAACGCGATTAGATCTAAGTCCAAACTAAAATAATTTTGTACGATTTTCTAAAACACTGATATTTCTTCTCAACAAAATCACCGCAACCGTTTCAACTGATTTTACTACATAAACGATTTTATATATAACCGATAAACTAACACTTGAAAAAACGAACGAATTTTATATATGTAGAAATTCTGCAATATATCAGGAACCTCATGCTGTTAATAAACGCACGCGCTCGCGTATTTATTAACGAACGTAACTACAGTCTTTATAAGAGAGCTTACAATGTTCCTAAATCACATTAGAATATTTAAATTCTTTCACTAACTCTCTCTTTCATACCGAAACCGTTACTTGAATACATTTTTTTTATTATATTGCTCTACAATGCACGAATAAATCCAACACGTTTTTACTTGCAAGAATTTTTTTCACAACATTTTTTAAAACCAAAAAAAGTTATTAAAACCGGCATTTTCTTAATAAAAATTATGGCAAAAACATTCCTTTACACTTTTTCAATGTTTTAGTAAAATAATATTTTAGTTTTCTTCTTATTAAATCGTTTTTTAAAATAATGTTCTAAATAAAATCGCAACACACAGAAAACACGACCATACATTATGAAAACCACGCCATTACTAAGTGAGGAGAGTGGTGAGAAAGCATGTATAAACTGGGTTGCTAAAACGAATGCGCAATTGGTTAGGGGTAAAATATTTAAAAGTATAGTGGTAATAAATTTGAAAGGAAATGGGAATGAAGAATGGGAAATACAATTATATACGGAAATGATTTATCAAAAAACCAACAATTACAAATATATTTCCGTAAGTACGAATATAATATCGTAAATGTAAATTATGGTAAAGACAGGGAAGTGAAAAGAATTTATTATATGCAGCAAGAAATCTAAAACGTGGTGAGTTAGATTTCTTTCTAACAAAGACGGCCGTATGTATGATTTTAATAACATAATGCAATGGCGATAAGGATTGAATTAAAATTTAAAATAATGAATAATAAAAATATTCACTTACCCACTTAGCAGTAAAACTCAACGTGGAGCATAACCAGGCATTATTACACTCCTGAACGCGGTTATTATTTTATTGCGAACGTAACTACAGTCTTTCAAAGAGCATTCAATGTTCCTATTTACATTATATATGTATTTATTTTATATTCACTAGCTCTCTGCGGTATACCGAAACCGTTTTAATCTAGTAAAACACTTCTAAGCGATTTTAAGTAAAAAAAAAAACGCGATTAGATCTAAGTCCAAACTAAAATAATTTTGTACGATTTTCTAAAACACTGATATTTCTTCTCAACAAAATCACCGCAACCGTTTCAACTGATTTTACTACATAAACGATTTTATATATAACCGATAAACTAACACTTGAAAAAACGAACGAATTTTATATATGTAGAAATTCTGCAATATATCAGGAACCTCATGCTGTTAATAAACGCACGCGCTCGCGTATTTATTAACGAACGTAACTACAGTCTTTATAAGAGAGCTTAAAATGTTCCTAAATCTCATTAGAATATTTAAATTCTTTCACTAACTCTCTCTTTCATACCGAAACCGTTACTTGAATACATTTTTTTTATTATCTTGCTCTATAATGCACGAATAAATCCAACACGTTTTTACTTGCAAGAATTTTTTTCACAACATTTTTTAAAACCAAAAAAAGTTATTAAAACCGGCATTTTCTTAATAAAAATTATGGCAAAGACATTCCTCTACACTTTTTCAATGTTTTAGTAAAATAATATTTTAGTTTTCTTCTTATTAAATCGTTTTTTAAAATAATGTTCTAAATAAAATCGCAACACACAGAAAACACGACCACACATTATGAAAACCACGCCATTACTAAGTCAAGAGAGTGGTGAGAAAGCATTTATAAACTGAGTTGCTAAAACGAATGCGCAATTGGTTAGGGGTAAAATATTTAAAAGCATAGTGGTAATATATTTGAAAGGAAATGGGAATGAAGAATGGGAAATACAATTATATACGGAAATGATTTATCAAAAAACCAACAATTACAAATATATTTCCGTAAGTACGAATATAATATCGTAAATGTAAATTATGGTAAAGACAGGGAAGTGAAAAGAATTTATTATATGCAGCAAGAAGTCTAAAACGTGGTGAGTTAGATTTCTTTCTAACAAAGACGGCCGTATGTATGATTTTAATAACATAATGCAATGGCGATAAGGATTGAATTAAAATTTAAAATAATGAATAATAAAAATATTCACTTACCCACTTAGCAGTAAAACTCAACGTGGAGCATAACCAGGCATTATTACACTCCTGAACGCGATTATTATTTTATTGCGAACGTAACTACAGTCTTTCAAAGAGCATTCAATGTTCCTATTTACATTACATATGTATTTATTTTATATTCACTAGCTCTCTGCGGTATACCGAAACCGTTTTAATCTAGTAAAACACTTCTAAGCGATTTTAAGTAAAAAAAAAAACGCGATTAGATCTAAGTCCAAACTAAAATAATTTTGTACGATTTTCTAAATCACTGATATTTCTTCTCAACAAAATCACCGCAACCGTTTCAACTGATTTTACTACATAAACGATTTTATATATAACCGATAAACTAACACTTGAAAAAAACGAACGAATTTTATATATGTAGAAATTCTGCAATATATCAGGAACCTCATGCTGTTAATAAACGCACGCGCTCGCGTATTTATTAACGAACGTAACTACAGTCTTTATAAGAGAGCTTACAATGTTCCTAAATCTCATTAGAATATTTAAATTCTTTCACTAACTCTCTCTTTCATACCGAAACCGTTACTTGAATACATTTTTTTTATTATATTGCTCTACAATGCACGAATAAATCCAACACGTTTTTACTTGCAAGAATTTTTTTCACAACATTTTTTAAAACCAAAAAAAGTTATTAAAACCGGCATTTTCTTAATAAAAATTATGGCAAAAACATTCCTTTACACTTTTTCAATGTTTTAGTAAAATAATATTTTAGTTTTCTTCTTATTAAATCGTTTTTTAAAATAATGTTCTAAATAAAATCGCAACACACAGAAAACACGACCATACATTATGAAAACCACGCCATTAATAAGTGAAGAGAGTGGTGAGAAAGCATGTATAAACTGGGTTGCTAAAACGAATGCGCAATTGGTTAGGGGTAAAATATTTAAAAGTATAGTGGTAATAAATTTGAAAGGAAATGGGAATGAAGAATGGGAAATACAATTATATACGGAAATGATTTATCAAAAAACCAACAATTACAAATATATTTCCGTAAGTACGAATATAATATCGTAAATGTAAATTATGGTAAAGACAGGGAAGTGAAAAGAATTTATTATATGCAGCAAGAAATCTAAAACGTGGTGAGTTAGATTTCTTTCTAACAAAGACGGCCGTATGTATGATTTTAATAACATAATGCAATGGCGATAAGGATTGAATTAAAATTTAAAATAATGAATAATAAAAATATTCACTTACCCACTTAGCAGTAAAACTCAACGTGGAGCATAACCAGGCATTATTACACTCCTGAACGCGGTTATTATTTTATTGCGAACGTAACTACAGTCTTTCAAAGAGCATTCAATGTTCCTATTTACATTATATATGTATTTATTTTATATTCACTAGCTCTCTGCGGTATACCGAAACCGTTTTAATCTAGTAAAACACTTCTAAGCGATTTTAAGTAAAAAAAAAAACGCGATTAGATCTAAGTCCAAACTAAAATAATTTTGTACGATTTTCTAAAACACTGATATTTCTTCTCAACAAAATCACCGCAACCGTTTCAACTGATTTTACTACATAAACGATTTTATATATAACCGATAAACTAACACTTGAAAAAACGAACGAATTTTATATATGTAGAAATTCTGCAATATATCAGGAACCTCATGCTGTTAATAAACGCACGCGCTCGCGTATTTATTAACGAACGTAACTACAGTCTTTATAAGAGAGCTTACAATGTTCCTAAATCTCATTAGAATATTTAAATTCTTTCACTAACTCTCTCTTTCATACCGAAACCGTTACTTGAATACATTTTTTTTATTATATTGCTCTACAATGCACGAATAAATCCAACACGTTTTTACTTGCAAGAATTTTTTTCACAACATTTTTTAAAACCAAAAAAAGTTATTAAAACCGGCATTTTCTTAATAAAAATTATGGCAAAAACATTCCTTTACACTTTTTCAATGTTTTAGTAAAATAATATTTTAGTTTTCTTCTTATTAAATCGTTTTTTAAAATAATGTTCTAAATAAAATCGCAACACACAGAAAACACGACCATACATTATGAAAACCACGCCATTACTAAGTGAAGAGAGTGGTGAGAAAGCATGTATAAACTGGGTTGCTAAAACGAATGCGCAATTGGTTAGGGGTAAAATATTTAAAAGTATAGTGGTAATAAATTTGAAAGGAAATGGGAATGAAGAATGGGAAATACAATTATATACGGAAATGATTTATCAAAAAACCAACAATTACAAATATATTTCCGTAAGTACGAATATAATATCGTAAATGTAAATTATGGTAAAGACAGGGAAGTGAAAAAGTAAGTATAAAAAGAAAATAATATTTCTGTGCATAATAAGAAAAAATGAAGATAATAAATAAAATTTATCCTATAGTGTTTTTTATGTATTAAAACAACGGAAATTCTATTTTATTAGAGATCATTTTTACATTTATTAATCCCTCCAAGATTCTGGACTTGAATTGTCTTTGCCAATGATTCCATTAAAGCCGGGAGTAGTGTCTAAACAATTGCGTTGTATTTCTTCATAGGTTCTAAAAAAGAAATTATCCCCATTATGTGGAACTTCATTTAACCATTCGAACCATAACTCCTCGGTTAACTCATTCGCCCCAGCATACATTTGATTCCGTGGTGTATGAAAGACAGTATTACGAAATTGTTGTACAACATCGGTTAAAGGAGGATGATAGGCAGTACCATTTTTAGTATCAATTTCTGGAAAAAGGAATATATTTACGGACTTTTTGTTCTCTGCATTACGCGATTTTTTCTCTTTTACTTCAGTAAACACACTATCCGTATTTTGACCGCTATATATGCGCAATTGCGAATCTTTAAATAACGCTCTTAAAATCTTATCTAAAAGCAATTGATTGCCTGGTGTAAAATCTAACCGTTTCGCACGATTCTTAACAAACAACACATTTGGATAGTAATTGGAAAGGAATGGTTTAACATCCTGTGGACGTTTCATTAGTTCAGCATAACGTATCAAATTTAGAAAGTTCATATTGAAATAATCATCCATGACAATAATTAACAAATGGCAAACCGACATCAACGTAATAATGGTGGTCAGATCATCCAATTCACTATGAGTGGTGTCCTTTTTATATGCATTAACCATAACGGGTGGGGTATCCAACAGAATTAAACGGTCTGACGTTATATACATATGAGTAGATTCAGTGCGTGAGCGAGAAGAACATTTGTTCAATTTCAATTTTGTGGGAAAGATAAAATCCTCCTCAACAAACACTTTACGATAATAATCGAAATCGTGCTGCTCATTGGCCAATAAATTCAAAATGGTGGATTTACCTACACCCTGAGTACCCACTACACCGACCACCATAAAGTCAGTGTTAGATTTTAAAAGCAACTTCTTGGCTGAATCTAAAATCAATCCAACGGATGAAATAATGGTAGCGGGTCGTGTCATTTGTGGAATTGGTTCAATAATAGCGTTCTGACGTGAAGCTTCTGAATTATTGAAGGTTTGTGTGGTTTCTTTAGTAATGTTGGGACTTTGAGCGGGACTTTGGGAACTCTTTGTGAATATTATGGTTTTTGTGGGTATATCTCCAACAGATTGACCTTGCATGTCCGCCATGGTTGAACTTGATGCCTTGTTTTCACATTTTGTGTCGTTTTTAGTTTTGAGCAAAATTTTTGGTTGAACATTTAAATTTTTAAATTCATTTGCCAAAGCTGCAGAACGCTTCTCCTCCTAATACGAAAAATTTATAATAAGCTTGCATTAAAAAAAATTCTTCTTTATGTAACAGTACCTTCATTAATTTTCTATTCCGCCTTCTTCTTTCAGACATATTATTAATATTAATAGATTTTTATAAAACAAATCCTAATTTTATAAATTTATAAAAGGCAAACTCGTTTACTAATGAAGAACAGCTGATTAAATAAAATCCCATGCTTTTTCTATAAGATATTATTCCCCTGTGACCGTGGTGAATAATATAACGATCAATATAAAAAATAATTTCTTAACTATTAAAGATTAAACATGGTTTCGTTAACATTTAAAGAAATATAGAAAATATAAAACGAAATAGATTAAATAAATATACTATATAAACATACTCAATAATTTACATACATCCCTGTATTTACGTACATATGTATATGCAACTCTGTTTAAACCCTGTACATTTTGCAATTTCCTTAATTCTAAAAGAAATTGCAATAGTTTTTTTTTTTAGTAAAATTAAATTCATGTGAGATAAACATAATTACTAAAAATGCCTTTAATTGTAATATCTGGTTTGCCGGCTAGTGGTAAAACGAAACGTGCTACAGAGTTGAAACAGTATTTTGTTTCTAAAGGCAAAGTGGTTCATGTAGTATCGGAAAACAAGGCTTTGCCTACAGCAGGATTTCACAAAAATGAATGCTATGCGGATTCACAAAAAGAAAAATTAATTCGAAGTGATTTAAAATCACAAGTGCTACGTTTATTAGACAAGGAAAGTGTGGTTATAGTAGATGGTGGAAATTATATTAAAGGTTCGTTATAATGTCCAAATAAAGTAAAAGAAATAATAATTCCTTTTTTTTTAAGGCTATCGTTATGAATTGTTTTGTGCCACAAAAGCGGCACGTACTACCCAGTGCTGTTTATATTGTGGCATAGACAAAAGACAGGCTTGGAAGTTCAATATAAAACGTACGGATACAGAAACACATGATTTAACAAAGATTTTGGATAATTCCCAGGTGCCTTATAGTCAAGAGATATTCGATGAGCTGTGTATGCGTTTCGAAGAGCCACATGGTAACTGCAGATGGGATAGTCCGTTGTTTATAAGTTTTCCCGATAACAAATTGGAATTTGATAATATATTTGCGGCTTTATATGAATTTAAGGCTCTACCTCCCAATCAATCAACACAAAACGTTAGTGTTTATCATATAAAATATACATATGTTTATTTACTTATTTTTTTTTTTACCCCAACTAGTTTGTTTTACTCGTTATTTTATTATTCTATTATAATAATGCTTCCGTAAAAAAATATCCGTTTAATTTAAATAATATAAAGAATTATATATATATAATTGATTTTTTTTCTACCATAAGGCTCCATTGAGTTCTACAAATTATTTATTTGAATTGGATCGTTTAACACAAGAAATCGTATCCGATATAATGGGTGCCCGTAAAATCGGCCTCTTGGGTGAGGTGTCTATTAAAAAGAGCAAAACTAAAGTGAACATACCATCCCAAACAAACGCCATGCAACTAAATCGTTTAAGAAGGCAATTTTTGAACTATAGCAAACTACATCCCACCACCTCTGGCAACCTAGACAATGTTCCACAATTATTTGTACAATTTCTCAACTCCAACTGTATGCAGCCTTAAAAATTGTAACAAAAATAAAAATGCACATAAATCTTCTTCAGAATGCGTCTTTAATTTCACAAAATAATGTTGAGGAAATAAAAAAAAAAATGTAAATAAAAATTCATTTCAAAGTCTTCTAAGAATGATATGAGTGGATGGGGTACGTGTTTGTGAGTGTTCGTGAATCTTTATATATACATATATACCACTACATTGAGAACAACAATTGTCAAACTGAAAACACATAGTTTGATGAAGGAGCGCGTGTATATTTGCAGTGATTTAATCAGGCCACAAATTCTTTAAAACCATTCCTTATTTCTTTGCTATATGAACCTCGCTGGGGATCATCCTCATCATCACCTTCAACATCATTGGCATCTTTCACCGGTTTACGGCATATCCAAAACAAGCTTTCGTATTCACTTTTAAGCATGGACTGGGGATTTTGTGCGTATTTAGTGCGTAGGCCAGTCTTGGACTTTAATACTTCAAATCCCACACAATCAATAATATGCATGAGATCCTCATAGGTAGGCTCAATACTCTGCTCGTTCGGTATATCACTAAAATGGTACAGCAATGGACCCAAATTCACCCATATGCCGCCGGGAATTAATATATGATAAATGGTTTCAATAAATTCAATAACGTTGTTGGCGCAGTCTATAAAAAAACAAGTGGCTACGCAGTGGTAACAATTTGGCGTTTGATAGACCTGCCGATGGAAAGAAATGGCAAAAAAAAAAATGAGAACACGAGAATAAAATGGAGAACGTTTACAACAAACCTCCAGAAAATCACCGGCTGAAATGGAGATATGACCAAGCGGCTTATTAGTGTTGGGACAGACATCCGGAAAACGTACAGCCGCCACTGGATCGGTATGTCGCAAATTATTAACATTCTGATGGACCCAGGGATACAAAATGTACATGTTCTCTTCTGTGCATTTGTTCAGGACAAAATTCGAAGCTATCAACATAAAATAGGAGAATTCATTGCCCTCACACTCGTAGCCCCGGCAGGCCAACTCATAAGTCAGTCGTCCTAAGCCACATCCCGGTACCAGAATCTTAATGTCATTTACTTTGCTACAGCAAGAAATCATACTCTACAGCATTAACACAACATAACAAACACTTAAAAAATCACCACTTACTACTCTTTCGGATCATAATAGTGCTCGATGGCTTCAATGATTGGTTTGTAGGATTGCTCTCGTTCAGTGGTGCCCTCAGCACTCCAGTCGCGCGCTATAGCTTTCAGTGTAGACTGGGCCTTTAAAATTTTAAAAGGTTCAACATGCTCATCAGACTGTTTTAAAGGTAGAAATGTTATAGGTAACCAGTGTCGGGTTAAGTTTCGCGTGTTTCATCACATAACGGAAACAACAACAACAATAGAAGCGACGAGAAAGGAGGGAAACGAATTAGAAACATTACAAAGTACACACCACCACCGTCTACCACCTTAACCTCACACGGTTAAGAATAATTTTTTTTGTTAATTTTTTCATCAAAAGCAACTTACGTTTTCCATGTCCTGGTGTCGTATTTTAGTAACATGACCATCCACATCTTTTTTTTTATTATCCATATCTCCATTGCTACTGCCGACCGAGTCCACCATATTATTCTCCATTAAAATTTTCTTAATAACTATTTGATTTTTATCTATACAGTCGCGCACCACATTCAAATGATGACGATACTTGGTCAACATTTTTTGGTGGCGCGGTGGCAAAGCATTCAAATAACCAATAGTTTGATTTACACGAGCCAAATAATATTTGCTGTAAATACACAAGTATGTACGAGTGTATCTTTGCTATATACACATGCTATTATATTAAGCTACACACCGATAATACTTTAAAGCAGCCACAATCTTTTGTAAACTTTCTCTTTCTTTTTCTTCTTCCTCAGGATTTACAATATTGGGCAGACCCGATGAGATATTGCTCAACGATAATAAGGATGAAGATGAATGATTACGGTGCATTTCCGCGTGGTCATTAGTATCATTATCACTTGTACTTGTGGCCTTGCTTGACATTTTCCTTAAACGCACGTTTTGCTCTGTTCTTTATTACTAAAATATCTAATCCCACAATATTTCTTTAGCATTAAACTATTTCATCATGACTTTCCTGCACTTTTTCCTTTCTCTCTGTTTTATTTTCTTTAATATAGGTTTCTTGGGGAAAGAATTTTAACAAAAAAAAAAAAAGGCCGCTAAATGATAAAATTTTACAAGAAAAAACAAATAGAATATGTAAAGCAATAAGCAAAAAATACTCCGCTGTTGGTTTTAGTCGAACTTCGGGTGATCTACATGTAAGGGTCGTGTCCTTGATTACAATAACTTGCAATAACTTTTCCGAGTTGGTGATTCTTTTTGTGATATATTTTTAAATGTACGATGTCTTTAAGCACATAATATATATAAGTTTATACACTTAAATAAGTTTTATGGAAATTTATATAAGCATAGCAAGAAAAATTATCGAATACATCTCTGTTTAGAATTGGCGTTGCCAACTTTGCAAATAATTTATATTTTATTCATGTGTTGTATATAGTGGTGGAGGGCTTAAGGTTTAAACACGTACTATGCACGATGTATTGAATGTATGTATATAAATACGCTGGAACATGTAGCTTGAATACAGCGCTGCAATTAATTGGGCCATTTGTAATTTAGTGCAGTACTGTAACAATGCGGCTACAGAGTATATGTTTGGGCCTTAAGTCAAACTTGGTTTTCACTTTGTATTATTTTGTACGTTATTGCAGTATTGTTCACGACTTGCTTATATCTATAGATAAGACGCCATTTTCAAATATAATTAATAATAGTCAAGTACAAGTCGCATTTTTAGTTTTTTGTAAGTAAAACGTTGTAAAAAATAAAAATTTATAAATTCTTTGTGAATAATACAAAAATGGCCACGGCCAATGTGGTGGCAATATGCCATGACGCAAATATAACACCTGCACGCAAGCGCAAGCGGTCTCAACAACGACATGAAGCTGAAGCAGTTAGTAAGGCCGAAAACGGACCGAAAACCTGTTTTACTAATGCAGCATTTAGTTCAACACCCAAAAAAGTTGTGGTTAAGAAAAAGTTAAGCTTCTCATCTAGCCAACTGAACATGGGAACATGTCCTGACGATTGCAAAACTACAACGAGAAATCCTTATGAAGTTTTACGAAAACCACCTAAAAAGAAAAAACGCTTAGAAGATGAAGAGGTGTGCTTTGAGAATCAAGCTTTAAACTTGGATTTCCCTGAAAATAAATTCAATCCTTATGAAGTAAGCAGAAATTATTTTTGCAATTCATTTTTATGTGATTTATAGAAAAAATTTGTACTTTTTTAGGTGGTACGTACCGCTAAACCTTTAAGGGATACAAATTGTTTCATAAATGCGGCCCTAAATCTGAAAATACAAGATAATTCCATATTGGGTAATCCCTTTGAAATACCCCGGTCCATTAAGCAAGAGCAGGAGACCGATAACAACTGCGATGAAACTTATAAATTAAAGATTGCTTTACCCTTCCCACCAACAACCAGTTATCGCATTGATTTTCAGAATGTATCGTTATCGCAACTAACTCCCAGCAAACTTTTAGCTGAAAAGCTAGTATTTTCCCCAATTTTACCGAACAGAAGACGTTTAGATGTTATAAGCGAAGAGTCCTCCACTGATATAGGCAAAGAATTGGATTGTTATCAATTGGAATTGGAAAATAGCATAAATGAAGCGAAAGTACGCAGAAATAATATAACAAAAACACCCAATAAAAAGCTAGAACATGAACAAGATGTTAAGGGAGAGGTCGAAGATATTTTGAAGGATATAAATGATCACAAGAACCCTTTTCTGGATGAACAAAATACAAAATTGGAAATCAAAAATAATTCCTCAAGTGTTACAGCCCTTAACGAAGCAGAAACTGAAACTGAATTTTCTTATATAGAACCCAAGCCTTTTGTAAGAAATTATCGTAAACCAGAAAAGCTTACATTAACAGTAAGCCAGGAATCTAAAGAAAAGGGTGACAAAAATAATGAAGAACATAATAAAAAATTAACAAACATTTTACGTAAATCTATACGTAAACTTATACCACAAGGTCAGAGTACACAAACAAATAAAAAACCTCCTCATGGAGACAATTGTAGGGATGGTGGTCTTATTGATACCATTAGACAGAGCCTAAGACGCAAGAAATCAGTAGAGCCAGAAAAAGATAAGATAACATGTAATGCAGTGGATGCCTCCATTGTGGATACAAGTGAAAGGGTGATGAAATTAAAAACGAATTTCTGTAATACAGATTATGCAAAAATCGAAGAATTGACCAATGAACGTAAATTGACTTTACGCAGCAGCTTGAAACGGTCATCACGAGAAGTTAAACAACAATTCATGAAGACTGTGTTTAATAAGAAAAAAGAGGAATATGAGTTTGGGAAGTGAAGAGTGGAGGGAGAGGGAAGCCTATGTGGCTTACATAGGTTAAACGATAAGTTTTGTTTTAATATTTAAACAATGCGTAGTACAGTATTTAATTATTTATTTTCAAAGACTTTTTGTACTCAATAAATTCATTGCGAAACTACAGAAATGATTGAAAATATGTTGTCATTTTCTATACTAAAGTGTATGATGTACGAGGTGAAGACCAAGGAGAGATGTTAATTGATACTTATAAGCAGACTAGAATAAGATGACACCCATTGCTCATCATCTGTCCCATACATAGTTTGCTAGTTAGAACCAAAACACATCTTTCCTTTGTAACCACCTTAATTTACTTGAATACCGTTTGCATAAGAGACCTTTTTCGATGCTCCAATGGCTTGTAAGAATGCTGGTAGATACTGGCCAGACGCCAATGTTCGGGATAGCCACCTTCTTTAGCCCCACCCCCATAACTGGTGAAGGGCGGCACTAAAGTATCAATATCGTAATTTCTTTTCTTATACGGTATACGGGGTTGTGGCACCACCAACACTTTCGGCAACACATGGTGACTATTCATACTGCAACCGCTGTCTGAGCTAATAAAATCACCGGCCGCATTATGATGTGGTATGCCAGCTCGGAATGCTGCCTTACAAAGCATACGCCGTGGGTGATCACCAATGCAGGTGTTGCGTCGCGGGCAGCATTGCGGTTCTGGTGCCACTCTATGACAAAATCTAGAACGAGCTCTTCGCAAAAAGTTATGACGTTTGCAGACAGGTTCAGCCGTTGTTATTGCTTTTGTAGTTGTTGGCATTAAATCACAATCATCGCTTAAATATTTTTGCCTCAAATTTTTATATTCTTGATTATCGTTCAATATATTCGGTGTCGATTGATATTGTTTACCGCAGCGATTTAAGGGAATGTTATTACGGCGACAGGTGTTAATCTCACAAGGCATAGGACGACATAAATTGGGAATATCATGAGTATTCGCTACTGGATCGAGGCGCCGTCCTGAAAAATCCAATTTACGTTTCATTAGATCTTTATCGAAAAATGTACTTTCCCCCAGAGTGTTATTAAAGACCCCAGCCGAACGGCCAGCACTAGCTATTGATTCCGCCCTTGGTGAGGTTTTGACACATGTAAATACGGCAGGGGCAGCCGATTCATTAGAACCGTCAATATGGGGAGCAGGTAATGGTTCTTGTTCAGGCGTATAATCCCAACAAATCGCCAAATCCATAGCGCTCATTTTCTTGTCAGGCTTATGAGCTGATAAAATGCGAGCATTGTCCGCATGATATGCACGTGGCACTACACCACTGGTGCGGGGACGAAATACTTTCATTTTGGTGCAATGTGTCGGACCTGCTTTGTAAGTTTTCACCCCCACCCCAGTGGCTATGGGTTCAATGTTCAAAGCTAGGCCAGGATTTGAGCCTGTAATCTGCAAACGGCGAAAGGCCGCATCTGTTAAACAATCCGGTAAGGGTTGATGATCCAAATTGCTTTGATGCATACGTCGCGCCAGTTCAAAATTTGAATAGGCCGGCACGATGGGTGAAGGACATCGTTCAGTGGGTTTTCCTGTTATAGAATGAGATCCTATCATTTTTGTCAACTCTTTGTCTTTGTCAATGTGTGATGTTTTTATGTCTTTCTCGCATAATTGAGGGGAGAGCGAGGAGTTCCTTAAAGCTGCTGTTTGAGGTAACGGTGTTGATAGCTGTACGGGCGGTATAGCGATATTTTCTAACTTTCTATCCGGTTCTTCCCAGTACAATTTGTTTAGTGGCGGTTTGGCTTCTTCGCAATAATCTCTCCGATATTTGTCCTCCAACAGCAACTTACGGGTGGAGTGTTGCTGTTCGAAGGGTGTAAAATCGCCCGGTACATATTCCAAATCGTTACACTAAAAGAAGCATACGTTTTGTGGAGATTGGATATTTATTAAACTACAAAGGTAAGAAGCAGAATTTAGTATAAACCGAAAACGAAATAAAAATTTTAATAAATTCTTCCTTTCTGGTACTGACAGCAAGGTTTGCAGGTGCATAGTTTGAGACAAGGTTGTGGTTTCTCAAGGAAAGAAATTAAAAAAAAAAATAAAAATAAATATAAGTTCAATATAAGATTTGTTACAAGTTAGCATTTTCCAAAAGGATGTCATAGAATGACCTTTTGCCCAAGGCTGCTTGTAACAGTTAACAAAAATATTTTGGTAGATAAGTACTTGTCGCTTTTCACATGGATGCAATTGATAATTTCTCGACTTATCGAACTTTAATATACGTTCGAGTGTTTCGCATTTCGAAGGGCATTGTGGGCTTTTCACTTTTGGCGGTACTATGGTGCCATCCGGACACGTGTACGTTTTTCTCGGATAGCTGGACCATTTATCCCGTCTCAGTAGGCATTCATTGTAATTATTGGCAAATTCACGGGTTATTTTATCCGGTAATTCGTATGTACTACGAAAATTGCCCCATGCATTACGATTTACTCTAAAAAATCAACAAACCAAGTATGAGTATACAAGGGAAAATTCCAAGAAAGCAAAATTTTTATTTGAATAATACTTCTTCGAGCAATCTAATAAGTGGCCACGATCATTGCCTATGAATTTGGGAGAACCTTTACGATTTCGAGGCCGTGGTGGGTACCACTTCGGCAGTTCCCAATTACCCAAACGCTTAGCCGTGTAAGGTTGTTCAAACTATAATAAAATATGAATATTAATAAAATTGCAACAAATACAATGAGGGTCGGCCACCGAGGTAACGTGCTATTTCTGAATCAAGGACAAGTTTTCATATCAAATGGTTTTTTCCAAATTTACACCAAGAATATTCCATACAGTATACTTGGCTTGTGCTACATAGTTTAGGTGCCATACCTCGACATGTAGGCTATAAGGAGCTAACATGATTTGATACATAGATACATAGATGGTAGGGCTAAAGAATTAGTGAGTCTATCCGTGAAATAATGTGTAACTTAAAATTCCTATAGATCCCACATAAGTTATTATATTACATTGTATGAAATTTAATTTAAAATTTATGTAGTCGTCAATTCTTTTGCAATTCTAAACAATGTTAGAGTGGTCCAATCGGGTTCGAAATTGTCACAGCCATTCCGTGCGGGCACATAGCTAGGGGGAAGATATTCCACATTTGTAACGATATATTTTTTAAAATATTTAGTAGACATATAGATTATGATGGATCGAAATTTGGGATGAAAATTCGAAGCTCTTTCTCGTAGAAAGCGGGTTCTTCTGATGAAAAAAGTACGTTATAACGGGATTATATAAAATCCTTGGCCCTTAGCCAACGATGCTTAAATTTAATAGGCAGCCGTGTGCCTAGGTCTGTGACGCCCCCTTTTGTTTTTTAGTTGCTTAAGGAATGAATTTTATGTGGAAGCTATAAAAACCCACAATGTATGTATGTGATGTATACAACTTTTCTATTTGTTACTTTTTACTAATTTTTTTATTTTTTATGTAATCTCCTTTCTCTGGGACAACCTGTTTGTTTTTACTTTTTTAATTCCTTATAATTTATAACATTTTAAGCCTCCTTCACAAACAAATTATTTAAAAAAAAAAAAATTTGTACAATTGTTGTAAACACATCTCAACGTATAGAGACAACCAACCCTCGGCCGCCCCCCTTGAACACAAAAAATTAGAGATTAGTTGACATAAACCTAAATATAAACATCCCTTCGAAATGGCCAACAAACAATTACCGAATATTTCAATGTCACTATAATGACATGTGTTAAAGGAAATCCTCAAAAGTCGCGGATTTATAAAATAGCGAAAAAAAAAAGTTGTTGCATTTCTTTGTTTCTCAACGGATGGTAAGACGCGTAAGATATATAGTGATGCTGACCACAATTAAGTTTTTTTAATCTTTAACATCATTTTCATTTTGGAACGTATGCCTGTTTACAAATCATACGGTAACATAATATCTTGATGAAAATGGTGAAAATTATACTTTCGAAAATTACATGTTGTGGCTGAAGGTGGCTGCTTGTTGACAGCCAAATATGATGGAAAACCATAAACGGCACACGTTCTAATCATGCACGCCCACCACACCAATGTTAAGCACACCTCTTAATATATACATTATATATATTATACACATCATCAACCGCCCCTTCGGCACCCTCACCCAGCTTCATCTCTTCTATAATAATTGTTCAATACTCGTAACATTCAAATTTACACTTTTCACACAGTCTGCATGTAATTAAATTTACACGGCAATTACACTTGTAATGCGATGTATGTGTCTTTTCTCTTTTGTTCTTTGTTTTGTGGCGTAGAGTGTACGAAGAACAAGTAAAAAAACTAAAATCTTCAATACCCTACTATGTAGATTTATTTATGTATTTTTTGTAATTAATAATTTTGCCTGTTAGACCACGCCCATTCGATAATAAATGTGGACACCAAATATCAACTTTATAGTTTTATTTTTATGATACATGAATAAATTTTTGTGGATTATGGGCGTGGATCTTGGCCGATTATTCCCCATTTATATAGTGGTCTACGTCCAGAAACTGGAAATAAATTGTACAAAATGAATATCTAAAGAGTTCGAACAAAAGACAGACATACTGGCAAACAAGTGTATATAGACTCAATTAGTGGTGATCTCCGGGTGTTGCAAATGGAATGACAAACTTTGCATACCCAACCCATCTTATGTGGAGTGAAGGACAAGAAATCATTTACACTTGTACTTTTCAATTGATTAAATGCGAGTGTTTGTGTGAGTGTTGATTATAATCCGTATAAAATTGTTACACTGGCGTTTAAGCATAAGTGGGTATGAAGAAAATTGATTTTAAACTCAATTAGCAACTGTTATAATCATTCTATCTGTATAATGGTTTATGTCAGTCCGTCCATTCCCCCTGCACTTATATATAATAAAGCCTACCAAATATATTATGAGATTGTCGGCAAACGTACATACATGCACAAATGGAGATAAAAATGTCGTAAAATCTCTGGGGTAACATTTATCACATATTTTTGTGTATTTGTGTTGCTGGTATTTGAGGGATTATAACTGCCAGTCAAAAAGTTACCTTGAATGTTTTCTACACTATTTTGCTACCGCTTGATGCACGTGTTCTGTTAGTTTTTTAAGTTTTTCTTTTTCTTGTTTTTTTTTTTTTTTCATATTAATTCTGCACTTGTTGTTTGTATTGTTATACAATTTTCAACCAGCAATAATACTATAGTTAATCTCCCACTATCAATTACACATCTTATACATTCCATACGCAACTAATTTAATGCTTGTCTAAACTGGTTACCCGGACAGAATCGATTGTATTTATGATGTTAAGCAGGTTGTAACAGATGTTTTTGTTGGGGTCAGTTACCATTAAAAGTTAAATTAAGTTAATGTCCTTCAACTGTTAATTCAGTTATCGACTAAAATTTGTCTTCTTGCTTCTTTAGTTTTCTTACTATCAATGAAGACTGACTGAAAGATTGATTGAAGTTTATCTACTAAGTATTTGTTGGTTGACCCAATTCTATAAAATATTTCGCGTGTCTCGAGTTAAATTATTCGATTTGTAAACTTTTATTTTTGTTATAAATAGAATTTCGTTACCAAGCACCAAAAAAAAAAAAAAAAAAATTAAATTAATCAGTTGCTACACAAGTTTCATTGGTTATCACTGCTATACTACTACAAAACGTAACATACTACCATAATTGTAGGGTATAAGAAAAGTCTTACAATATTATTTCTATATATACTGCATAAAAAAGTTACAGAATTTAATATCAATTACATGGCGTTCGCTTTGATACTCTCACGTTGGTTGGAAAAGTTGGAATTTGGTACAGACATATTTAGATCAGGTCGCTAGGGACAAAATGGGCCAACAGTCAACTACAATAAAAAAACTATCTCTTCGCCATAAATATTAAGCTAAAACGGTGAAAGCTTTTTATGTAAAATTGACATGGACTGGGCTCGCAGCTCATATGTCCATATTCTTGCCGAAGCTTCAAAAAACCGATTCAAACATTTCAGGTTATGATAATATAAAAATAAAAATAAAAAGAGCGCAGTTCTGTCATAGGTCCGTCGAGTCCAAAAGTCAAAACGCATCAGCACATATCTTTAAAACAAAAAGAAAATTATACAAAATACAAAAATTTCATTTAAGAATTCACATTTTGCACATATTTTTTTCCACACACATTTGATTTTTTCTATAATTCCAAAGAAACCACTGCTTTACCTGATTCGCACTGAAGTTAAATGCCATTATGTACCAAAAAAGGAAAATTACAAGCTCCACATATAAAGAATTTTGACTTTAACTTTTAATTTTTTTTTTTAACTTTTCTTTAATAGAAATTTTGATTATTTCCTGGAATTTCAAATTTGAAGTGTTGTAAAGGAATTACGGCAAAAACCAAACAAATGAAACTACAATAAATAAATCATTAACCGGTTACCATGATTATTCAAAATTACATTAAGGGAATGTTTACCGTACATACTATGTAATGTTTGTTGTCAACGGTTCACTCTGTTAGCCGCCAATATTATAAAAATGTTTAGCAAAATGTTTTAAAGCCTTGCTTGCATGTGTATTTAGCATAGCTATATATATTTATACTTGTCCTGCCCATATTCAGTTTATATTATTATTATACAATAACAACAACAAGAACAACAATAACAACACATTTTAGTAGACAATAGCATCTGTTTTGCACTCTGTTAACCAATACTTATATTGAAACTTCTTATTTTAGCAAATGGGACCACTTTTGGGGGACGTAAGTACATTAGGGTGGGCAGCAAAAATACTTTTTCGTTTTATACCCAATACCGTTTATGGCAGAGGGTATAGAGTAAAAAGTTCAAAATTAAAGTATAAATCAGTTCCATATCCGTCGGTCACTCTGTCTGTTTATGTAAAATTGTTCCCATTTTTTGAATTGGGTCGTTGAAATTTGATGCAAGGGTAGAACCCTTATATAAAGTTACATTCTCTTTAGAATTGAGATATTCATATTCACTGTCCCATCTATCGATGTAGTGGGTGAGCAACTCACTTTGGAATACGACTTTGTTAAAAAAAGGGCATGTTTGTAACTATGCCACGTCTTCACTTTAAGTTTTTAATAGTATTCCTCCTATTCGCTTTGGTCTGAACTAAACAGAGTTTTTTAGTTGTTTTACTATTTATTATATTTTTTAATACTTATATCACACGAAATGAAATTTGCCTTACGCAAGAATTCTTCTATTAAACTATTACTAAAAGCTTAACTCAATTAATGGCAAAGGTGTGCTGCTTATGGTGTCTCCAATATATGATTTAAATAAGCTATATAGCAGATGGCAAGTTTGAGTATTTCGATTTTGGATAATTTCTTATCCGGCGGCAAGGTGGGCAACAGTTTCCTTAGCTCGGCGAATGACACATTGAATGCCTCGACGCGGATGCGTTCCCGGGTAGCATGTGCGGTGCGATATTTTAATGTGGCGCGTCGGCGGCGACGTCTCTCTTCGCGGGACAAACCCACCAATTCGGCTGGATCCAAATGTGCAATGGGAGTTGTACGACGGCGCGGAGCCGGTGTTGGTGGTGGTATCGGTCTAATTTGTGGCGGTGTCTCACAACCCATTCGCGCCTGATACCGATTATCGACATCGAAAGCGGCATAATCTTGATTTTCCACATTGTTCAGATCGTGTAAATAATAACGCCCCACTGCAATATTTTGGGCGGGCATCATATGATGATGAGTCATGTCGTATACCATGATGAAGTGAACCTTTCGAAATTAAAATTAAAGCAATATTCAGTAAATGGGTCATGGATAAGCAAGAGAAGGAAATCGATTATTATTTCAGGCGTTAATTCATTGAATTTTATTCACATGTCCCTGTACTTTAAATATTCCACCCCCTTCGAATTATACTTAAACCAGTTAATTGCCTTATTTAGACAATTTATTGTTTTGTTTTTGTCATCGAAATGTCAAATATTTATATTTACCCTGCTAAGGGGTTAAGTGTGGTTCAGTGAAACTGTGCATCAGAATGGAAAGTTCTCTTCCAAACATATTTATTATGCTTAAGGGGGTTTTGGTTTTGCTTTTTATTTGAATTTAATATAAATATTGAGTGCGGTAATATTTTAACACCTGCATGTATTTGCTCTACGTAGTTGAAGGATATGTACTCGTATGCGCATCACGTTTTTCAATATGCCATTAAAATTGAATATTTATTAAAGAAACATATGCGCACTAATTTTTTACAAATCCTTAAACTCATTTGTATTGAATGTGATTGAATTGATTGATCAGATCAAGGAACATACCGATAATAGATCCATATAGGAATAATAAAAAGTTACCCTACACCATTTAATTTTACAAATTATGCTGCAATTACAATTTCGTTGCTTTATCAATAAACGCGAGATATTGTCGCAAGAGTCACTTTGTGAAATATTGTTATATGGAAAGGGGTTCTAAAAGTTGTCTGATCGAGGCCAAACTTGGCACAGCCAATTACTAAGCTAATGCACCAGTTTTTGGTCAAAAATATTAAGAATTGCGAATTCTTGCTTTCCGTATTAACTGTGAGTATTGTATGGACATGATTACACGCTTCAATAGTGTATATATTACACATCAGCTTGTAATTGTGGACTGATCTTGTCCAACTTAAACAGCGATCTCTGTGTGTAAAATATTGCACTTAAATTAATATTTCAAAATTTATGATTGTGAGACACAAGGACACACGGACGTATATGCTTAGATCGATTCAGTTTGTGATGCTGATCAAGAATAAAAGAATTAGATGCACTGATTATTAAATTATTAACTTATTATTGCGTTGAAAGCTTAATTAACAAAATTGAAGTTACAAAGTTATTGTTAAACGCTAACGTACATCATAATATTAACTAAATACATGTTTACCTTATAATTGAATAATTAATTCAAACCGACACCCGTCGAATTTGTTTATCCTTCAATTACACATTTCTTTTATTAAATGAGATTTAGAATTTAGTCCTTTTTATGCACTCGTTATTGTCATCATGACAAATTCCAATTAGAAACTATTATGATTAAAACAACTGATAGCATCTTTATATATGCACTTGAAATGGTGTTTGGATAAGGGTTGAAATATACCCTTGTGGAAAGGTAAAGATGCTGTCCAATAGCAGAACGGTAAACAATTGTATGTTAAATGCGTAACAATTCAAAATGGCGCCTACTAACTCCGCCTTTAAGAAAAAATAAAAAGAGAGTAAAATTTTCTAAGAGCTGTAGCAGAGACAGAGACCTCTAACAGAGACCTCTAAATATCAGAGACCTCTAAATATTTAGAGGTCTCTGATATAGAGACGGAGTCAGAGACTTCAAAATATATTTAGAATATATTTAGAAGTCTCTGATATAGTGAACGAAGATTACAAAATAAATGTCATTATTATTTATTAATAGTTTAATAATTGCTTAATTTTCTCTTTACAGAGATAATAAAAATCCTTTGTAAAACATGAAAGCATAATATGTATTCATTTATGTTAAAAGTCGTTATCTAATATAAAAACCATGCATGAGTGGGATGACAGGTTTGTTATCATTGTCGAAACTACAGCGTGCCACAACAGAACGCATTATGTTTTGCAAAAACACAGCGTGTAAATAAAATATTTGTTTTTTTTTTGTCTTCCATTTTGTAATTATATCATATGTTTACATTTTGATTAGTTATTAAAATATTTCTTAATATCTGTAATAATTTTACAAAATAATGCCCTATAGCCGATTGTTAATGCCAATGCAAAGTATTTTCATTCAGCAGTTACGCTGTTATGGTAAACATAATAAGAAGTTTTTGTATAAAGATGGTGTAAAATATGGAAATATTATTTACTATCCAAGGTAAATAATAAATAAATAAAAAAGGAATATATTCATAACATTGGAAATTTTTATGTAGAACACCTGATCACAAAGATCCTCCAATAAAACCGGCAAAACTGTTCCGCGTACAACGCATTAAACCCGTCAAAGGTAATCCGTACTGGGAGAAACGCCTTTTGCAAGAATTGGGTTTGGATAAAAAAGCAAGTGATTTTACTGTAGTAAAGAATATACCCGAGAATAATGCTCGTCTGTGGAAAATCAAGCACTTGATTAAAGTAACACCTATAACCTTTCCGTATGGTGAGCCAACAGAGAATGACATTAAGTATACCTTTCTAAAAGAAAGCGGTGAATGCATCGTCACCAAAGATATTGGACCCGTTGAGGAGAGAATAGAAGCTTTGGAAACATTTGAAAAAGACATAAAACGTTTGGATACCGATTTGTTGAGAAAAGATGCTCGCTTGAAATGGTTAAATCCGTGGTAGTGTTTTTTTCTTTTATTCTTACATTGTGTATAATATATAATAATAAAAATGCAACATAATAAAGTATAAAATTTAACTGTGTCTTTTTTCATAAGCATAGACATGGACTTTGTGGTCTAGTTTCTTGCAACCAGATTTCGCAAATATACCGTAGGTTGGATCGTACATAACAACTGGATCAATGATTTCACTAAAATAAAAAAAAAAAAGAATATATCTTTACAGGCACACATAGGATAACGAAAGAAGGAAACATTTACTCCATTTCGTTTATAGTTAGCGGGATATTAAATCCTCCGAATCTTCTCCATTGGTATGCAACGCATTTGTATAAATGTGATTTTTCTAATGGTAAAAATGGTATAAAGTGATCTATAACGTGCGTTTCAATCATTCTGCTTTTTTGAAAGCCTCCTTCTAAATTGTATGCAGCCTTCGATAAAATTTGCTCGAAATCACCCAACTTGGTGTCTTCTCGTAAGGTGCCTTCTGACATAAGCTTACCCAATTGTTCGGAGATTTGAACGCCTGCCGTGTTGGAGAGAAATATAAATATGGACTTGCTTAAGTCCATCCGATTGGAGATGGTATTATAATTTAAAAGACTAGTAAGAGCATCAAAAATGCCTTGAGGCATTTTATCTACCTCATCAAATATAAATAAAGATCGCGGACACTCTTTTACAGCATTGCGTACTATAGTGTCGATGCGTTGTATATAATTATTAATGTGATCGGATCTGGGAAAGTCGGCACGTCCCATGAACTTATGCACAAATTTGCTACTCGATCCACTTGAATACAAACTCTCAGCTATCATGTCTGCGACATAATTTTTACCTGTACCCGGAGTACCATGAAAACTTAACACCAACGGTTTGCTGCGATACTGATATTGGGCACGTATTGCCCGTGTAACTATGGTCTTAACAATGTGTTGTCCATATACATTTGAGTCTAAAAGCTGATCCAATCCTGTAATGTATATGCTTTGTTATTATCAATTTTTATGTAAAAGCAAGCAGACTCCATCTTACTTGCAGTATTAAAGGGTATATCTCTGTCAATGCAACATTCATTATTTTGGCAGTAGAAATAATTTGTTATACTGTTAAAGTTCCAAATGCCGATACCAGCACCAATAACTCCTATGGCTGTAAGAGGATCAACGAATCCCAGAACACTTGTTGTACCAAGTACCATAAGTAAGTGAATTACAAAATATTTCAAGTAAATCATGATTTTCTTTTTTACTTCTTTCTAAAATGCGCGGCGGTCTTAATTTCTCATTAAAATGTAAAATTCACGTGATCAAGCACTAAATTAATTTTGCAAAATTTTAGAATGCACCCTATTATAAAAACTCAGCAATAATAAGTTGTAGAATAGAAAAAGATAATGCCAAATATAAGTTAAGAAAGATAGCGAAGCGATACTTGTAAATATTTGATTCAAAATGTTACGCTTTTAAACACTCTCCATATTTTTTTTTGCCACAAAATTGGTTAAGATTACCATTTTGTGTTTTTATCTAGAATTCGTAGTGTGACGATTTATTGTGAATTGTTCAGTTAAACAGCTTGTGAATGTTATTTGACGTAACAAGAAAAAAGAACAACAAAACTAAATTTAGCTTAGGTGTAATTTTAGATAACACCCACATCAACATCTATAAATGGTGGATGGGGCAGGTATGGGGCTAATGTATTTCGTATAAGCTTACAAGTCATGTTTAAGTGTAAGGTTTTTTGTACATTGTGGAAATGTATGTTATCTGACCACGTCCATTTATCGAAATCCATAAATTTATTATATATAGGAAACCTCAACTTCATGTGCCAATCTTGTGGCAGATAAATAGATATTTGTCTATTGTGGCGATAGTTTTGTTTTGTTCGAAATCAAAATTCATTTTATTTAGTTAATTGTCCATTGCCTGCTGTAACATTGGTTTGAGTATTGTTTGCAATAGTGTATGATCTTGTCCGTGTGTAATAATGAGAATTTTTTGTGCTTTTTGAAAATGGCATAAAGCATCTTTTGGCCTATTTTTATGTAGTAGAATTTTCCCCATTTTCAAATACAACAAACCAAGCAATGGATTCCAAGCACCGTAATATTTCCTGCAAGTAAAGATATGCTAGAGAAATTTATAGCTGAACATACGAAATCCATAAGACCTACTGGAAACCAGGTATTAGGCGTGGTCCAAACACTAAAGCATCCGACCAATGGCCCACCTTTATAGCTGCTTCAAATGCAGCATCCAATATTTTTATAATCCATATATTTAACGGGTGCACGTAATCGTCCAGTCGTACTAAGCAAATTTTACAAACATCTAAATCTAAAATTACATTAATCGATACTTTTGTCTTGGCATTGTATAGTAGGCATTGATTGTACGGATACTAACACGTAACATCTTTCATGTCATCTAATTGATTTTTAGTGAAACTCAATGCCTCTTCATATTCAGTGCGGTAATTGGAACTTACGCTGGCGTTGCAATAAGCACAATTGTTTGAACTGATATCTAGAGGACTTAGACACATTCTATTGGGACAACGTGCTGCCAGCGCATCGATCGTTTCTTTTGTATCTATACATCTGCTACAACTACACCAAAAATAATAATTGTCTTTTAAATGCTGCCGCCTTTCCTCCTTTGTATTCAGCAGATCAATATAACTTATGAAAATCTTAGAAAAAAAGTGAAAGCTAATTAAATAAAAAGCCACAACGGAGAGGTTTTATACCTTTGACCAATCCAAACATTCCATATCCTCTGTAACGTGTATGTGCAATGTGGTGCCTTCAAAGGTGGCCACAGCATTTGGTTGGCAACTATGATCCATTATCGAAACACCCAAGTAAATAGCTGTAGCAATTGTATTCATATCGTCATCGAGTATGTTGAAACCATTCGTTATCAACTTGACAACGCCATGTGAAAATAACACAATATAGGAATTGTTTAAATGCTAGACTAGACTAGTGCAAAAGTATTACTCTCTTACTCGGCCATAAATGCTTAACAATTCAATTTGATTTGGTAACACCACGCTGCTCTTTTCCATCATTACACTTAAAACCACATGCAACGATTCCAAATGTTCCACTCGTTTTGGATCATTTTTTATTTCCTGATAGTCTGTAATTATCCGGGTGCATTACCATTTTATATTAAATTTTATTCATTTCACTACAAACGTGACATTAAATCGAGAAATTTCCTGTAACAGGTATCGGCATAGTAGCCTTTCTCTAAATCACCTCCATTCTGCAGCTTTAAAATAATGCGGCATAGCATACGAGCAGCGTCCGGTACTATACGAGGATATATATGTTTCAATAGGGGGCATTCCAGTTTATGCCAAGGCCAGGCTTGCATTTGGCAAGCTCTGTTGCAGTAGTACACATAATTGCAATTGGAACATTTCAATACTTTAGTTCTGTAGAAATTAATTAATTAGTTTTCGATTCAAATTTTATTTGACGCTTACTGGGCGAGACAGTTATCACATCTTTGTTGCCGGTATTTGGATTGTAACACATAAACAAAAGGTTTTTCAGTTAGTATACGATCACCACGTTTAATATTTGTTGTCGTTTTCATTGCCATTATTTACAACAAATATGGAAAATGTGAATTTTTGAAATACAAAAATACAATTCTAAAAGGAACACATTTATTAGGGTGGGTTTTTCATAGGGAAGATCAACCATTTGTGCTTATTACCTGCCTGCTAATTATTCATATACTTGCTGCGGTCGCCTTTTTTATTTTTTCATTAAGCATATGTAGCGCTAGTTTTATTTATAGTTTTGCTAAAAGCACGAAATTTATTTATAACTCATACAAGAATATAAATAAACCCATGGTTCACAATTTGGTAATACACTAAGCAGCTGTTGTGAGTTAAGCACAAAAAGAAATTTTTATTTGTTTGCCGTATCTGTTTTTAGTAATCAGCTGTCTTTTTTATTTTACTGTTAATTAAAGAATCGTAAAAAACATGCCGTTTCTTTCCTTCAGTTCCGTTATTTATATTTCTTTTGCTTTATTATTTCTGTAGACTGGAAAGTTAATAAAAGCTGGAAGAGAAAGCCGGAGAGAAAGTATTTGTCAGTGAACTCTCTGCTCTAGTTTCGATGTGTTGTTATTATTATTAATAGTCTAAAAAGCAACAACATTGGCTGGAAAATACTTGCGTTAATATACGTTATACGTTTTGGTCGTGTCAGTCGGCTGCATTCATTCAACTCTGTTAGAATAACAATATTTTACGGTAGCGGAAATCTGCTCAACGAACGCGACATATTAAAAAGTATCAAATCAAAAAAATTAGAATTAAAAAAGCTCCCGTTATATTTTTCCACAAATAAATCCATTTAATAAATTTGAACAAAGTCATCAATGAAATGAACTGAAATACAGAAAAATATTAGCGCAAATTGCTGGCTGTTAAATTAAACGTGAGTGTGTGTGTGCGTGTGTTTTTTGTGCTTAAGAATGGATGGGTAGAGTATGTGTGTAGATTACTTTCCATACCAAATATGACACCACCCCTAAGGAAAACAGATACAAACAGAAATGATTTCTTTCTCGATTCAATTTAAATTCTTTGAATATATTAATTAAAACAACAAGAAAAACAACAAGCAAAAGACATAAGATATAATAATATATGAAATTTCATAAAAAATAACATAAACTGCTCCACGAGTTATTTTTTTTCTAAAAAAAATTAAAAAGTACAATAGTTGCGTTCAAATAAATGCTACGAACATGAATGTATTTCTGGTTAATTTTTAGACAAAAAAAAAAAAAAAAAAAAACCAAATAAGAGTAAAAGTTAATTATTGTCATGATGATGACACGCTTGTACGGGCAGTTTTCTCTGCCATTACTACAAAAAAAACTAAAGAGAACAATAATAATAGTTTAAACAACAATAACAACGGTAATTGCACCGAATTGCCTAGAAATCTATTTAATGCAAAACCAGAAACAACAACAACACCAAATGAAGACCGTATTCAATGCTACACAATACTGGTAATTTATTGAGAGATTGTAATTGGTTGTTGTTGTCGATGTTTTTTTTGTTTTGTTTATGTTGGTTGTTGCTGTAGCTGCCTTTGCCTAAAAGCTTAAAGTTGTAACTATCTAATAAATATATAAAATGGCAATCAAGTAAAAGGGTGCAAAGTGCTGAATTTCTACTCATCCTTATTGGCTTGCGTTGCGTGCGCTTTTATAAGATAATTAGTGTCATTGACAAACCCATATGTATGCATGTCGGTTTATTTAGCATAAAATGGTACTCCTGGATTTTCAAAATTTGTAAAATAACAACAACAACAACAAACGACTAAAACCATTTTGAGCATTTTTATAAAGACATACAAGCAGCGTTTCATTCACTGAATTAGGCACATGCGGTAAGCAAACATTTGCATGTACACACACACACCTACACGAATTAGCTGAATATATACATTTCACTTATCTCTGTCGCTCTTCCTTTATGGCTTACGTGGTTTACTTACTGCCAACTGGAATGTTTTAACACGACTTTTGTTTTCCTTTCGCTTTTACTCTAGTGCTCTAATTATGATAATTAATATTTGGAAATTTTATATACATACGTATGACAAACCGTACGTGCACTATTATTGAAATTTTACTGCGACTTTTTCAAATCGAATTTTAAACGCTTTAAGCTAATAATATAAATACTTATAACTCATACGCCCCGAAGGCCATTGAAGACAAAAGAACATTTTTTCTTGAACTCATTCATTTATAATTGCAGCAGTAAAATTTTCAGTTGTCCCAACTATTTTTTACTGAATCACAACAATAATCTCTTCATTATACTGGGGATACCCCTTGTATTCAACTTGTAGTTAACTTTGTGTGAATGTTTGTAACTCCTAAACTAGAAAGATCCATCTTCTATTATTCTGATTGAATCGGAATTATTATCTAAATCGATATAACTACGTCCGGCTGTTTGCAATTTGTTTAGATAAATATTTGTGTAAGCTACAGATCTTAGGTTAAAGGTTATTTCAAGCTTTTTTCTAGTAGTTGAAAATGTATAATAAGCCTCCACCAGAGAATTACTGCTATTGTGCATGATTTGAAATCATATATTATTGAAAAAATAGTGTCGCCATAATTAGGATTCGGTGATTATTAACTGCTAAAAAGGCTCATTCAGTATTTTTATCTCTCATTCACATTATTTTCTGGCCTTTGTAAAAAAATTGGCCATAATTATAACCTTCCATAAATATGTAATACATTTTCATACTTGTATATTATGTAGGTAGAGAAGAAGAAGCCTACGTGTGTTTATATGTTGCACATGCTTTATTATACTCTTTTACATAATTTTTCTTTTAACATCATTTCAGGTTTTTTCATTTTCCTTCCTTGCTTCGCTTCATCTTGCTAATTAACCATTTTCCTATTGTAAATATCTTCGTAAAGTGCATTTAACGACTTTGGTTGTCCTTAACTGTCGCTACTCGTTGTATTTATCGCTTTTCGACGACTGTGCGTTTTAATTTTATTTGGCATTTCATAGAATATACCAACTGTTATTGTTGTAGAGTTTAGATATTATTGTTGTTTTCGTTGTTGATTAAATTCCTTTAGTTAGTCGAGTTTTGTGGTTGATGCTTTACTTATCTGGCCTAAGTCAGCTTTTCCGTTTGCCAAACAGGATTTGATGTTGTTATTGTTGTTGCTGTTTTTTATGAGGCATCATTTGTTTATTCTTCCTTGTTTTGATTTGGCTGTAGTTCAACTAAACGAACAACTTTAGCTGATTTAATAGCATGATAATACTAATTGACCCAACAATTTCTTTTCTTATGGGAGGGAACCTTGTTTTGCGGTAAATCACTTTCACGATCTTAATACGATTTTCAAAAGAATTTCAAACACCCATAAGTGCTTTAGTTTAAAAATGAGCCAAATCAGTCGGAATCTCTGAAACCACATTGTGACTAATTTTGCATAAGAATTTTGGCCTGCAGCCTTACAAAAACAAATTAACTCATGAACTGATCATTTGAAGCGCTGAAACTGAAGTTATGTTATGTTTGACACACTTAACGTCCTTCCGTAAAAGCAAAGCGACACCTTCGTTACATTCGAATTTAAAACCCTTAGTACATAAATAAATAAATCAGTGCTTGTAATAAACGTACACATTAACTCTGTTGTATTCTCCATATCTGTAGAATAGAATATCTGTGCATATGGTATAAAATTATAATAATGAGTCCACGAATATCTAAACGAAACACTATTGCATTCTTCTAATGGTGGTGATTTCAAAGTTGAGTGCAGGGTGTATCCTGGTGTTTATTCGCACTGTCGCCGCTTGAATCGTATTTCCCAAGCGTTTTATTAAAACGTATAATTTAAACTTTATGACATACAGTGAGTGAGTGTATGGTAGGGGTGTGTTAACAACACACCACCGCATAAAATTGCTAGCACTCTTAATATAGCGTCAAGCTTTTTAGCACGTTCCTACATATGTATTTGCCGCAAAGTGTCGTAAATTAAGCTTTTCGACATTTGATGTTGGTTCCAATTTATGCAGTGGAGGCCAAAAGGCATGTGGTCCTACATAATAACAACCACATGCAGCTAATATGCAATAAAATAATATGCAGGCAGATAAACACATGTACAAATATATATATATCTGTGTGTGTACATGATTTTCGTGTAAAGTGTTTACGTTGCAAGTGTACGTTCAGTGACTTTGGCTAGAATGCCTAAGTGCTCAATAAGCATCGTTAGACAACACTCGCAAATATGTACACCTACACATGATACTAACACCAGTTGTGGGGAAATGCCATATATAACGGCTTATCTGTAACATTCCTTTATTACACATTTTATGGCTCTTAAACATTATTCCAGCATTGTGTGTGCCTGCGTCTTTTAGGAAAAATATAAAACAAGTGTTGACGTTAGATGGTGTGCTAGCAATATGAAATATTGTATATGTACGCATCCGTGTTCGTGTACAATAAATTGAAGCAAAATAGAATATATTTTAAAATCAGTTTTTACTTTACATAAATATGTGCAAATGATGTGAGCCAAAGGAATTAAACGTAAAAGCAAAATAAAATATCTTCTATTTTCTATAGAAATTAAAATAAATTAAATAATTGGAAATTCTCGCAACTACAAAAAGTCATGTAAGAAAAACTGTCATAACTTTATAAAAGGCTACGAAGTATGTATGTTTTTGATCAGCATAGAAAGCTGACATTTGGTGCAGATACTTTTAGTCAATGCCGCTTCGTTATAACTAAGATGGAAAAAATACATTGCCATGTCCACATTCGTTATAAAAATTGACTTGGGAATGTGGAATTTTATAAAAATGGGCATTGTCAGAGAAATCGGTTGAACCCACAATTATCGAAATCTATCACAAAAATGGTCTAAAATAATAATTCGCTTTATAAAGTTGATCTAATAAATTAATATTTACTAATTATAAACTCAATTAAACTATATTTTCATATAACTTGACTTCATGTAAACTGTTGACGTATGAAAATTTTCGATTTGATTTTCTAAAGGAAACTAACATTTTGTTTACAAACATGTATAGGTGTATGTACAAATAACCACAAACATGACACATAGTATGAAAGCGTTTAAGCTGTTGCTGTTCCTTCCTTCCTATTTTCCGACCGTCTTTCCGTCCCATTCTATACAAAAAGTTTTGTGTTTCATTATTTTTTACGGTAACTGTGGTGAAAGATTTTTAGTGTAATAGTTGTAACTCCAGAATGGCTAAGGAGAGAGGGAGAGACACTTTTTTTGTGCCATACTGCTCAGAACGCTAGACATATCAGTCCGTGCGTTTTTTTGTTGTTCACACATTGTTTTACGGTCGTATTAGGCACAACAATTGATCTATTCAGTTCGAATTTGGTATTATATTTATAATTATATCATACGTAGAAAAGCCAATAATTTGATATCAAACACGTTCACAATTTACGAAAAACCGTACACAGTATGAAACTGATTCGAAATATATACGCATTTGTACGCCCACTGCGGAGGTATTTAAGATTTTGCCTAAGCCAAATAATTTGGGTTCTTTTCTATTAGTTTTTTGTTAAATTTGAATTTAAACTGTTTTTGTCAGTAGCCGTCTTTTTACATATCCAACGTATACATATAAAATTTGGTTATGTTAACTAGTATAGAAAAGCTATGTAAGTATGTGTGCATGTGTGAATTTTAATAAAAACACATACGTAGCTTAACTACGAAAGAAGTGGAGGAGGGTAGTAGGGTGTAAGGGAAAGTAGAGTTTGACATAAAATGAAATTAGTTTTCATTAACTAAACTTACAAAATATTGTACATATTATACCACACAGCACACAACAAAACCGTCCAAACTCTGCACATCTGTTAATATGTACTGAAGTAGATTATATGTATCGGGTATTACTTTGTAAATATGTACTGGACAAAGCATATGTCGCTTTGCTAATGTCATAGTGCAGATGGTAGAGGTTTATGTATAGTATGTAATGTGATTGGATTACCCGCGTTTGTCCTTTTCCTAAAGGGATTATTTTTTTTAAGTCTGACTATATGTTTGGTTGTAAAGAACATATTTGTTTGCATGACCATGTATTTGTACATATGTATATTTTTTATTAATAAATTTGAATTTAATGATTACTGAAGTGGTTAGTATGGTGTTATGTGTTACATTTGGTTGTTTTATTAATTTATTATTTTAAATGCTGTTTTTAATATTTATTGTTCCAGTACACTTGTCGGAAGTATATTAAACGTATTTTCAGGTTTTATACAATAAATAAATTGCGGAATAATCAAAGTGATTTTTTTCTCTGAATACATTTCTCTCGCGAAGTGGGTTATGTTGTACGGGTTGTTATGGTATGCTTTTGTAAATGTTTGTTGTTCTTAAATAAATTAAAAAAACTGTGATTTACATTAAAATACTTTTACCTAAATGATTAAACTATGTCCGTATGAGTGTCTATATTTTTTTTTTTTAATTTTTTTTTTGTTTTTAACGAAGACCATCTTTATAAAAAATGGATGGAATTGGATTACTAAGTTGCCTTGTAAATATCAGAAAGGGAATCCTGGAACTTTACAAAGCATATATATTTCTGAAATCTGAACCGATTTACTAATGTCCACAACGCATAACAGCGTTATACGTTTCAGAGTTGAGAAACTAATCCTAAATTTCAGAAAAAAAACGAAAAATTGTTGGCCCAATTTCTCAGATTGCTTTTTAAAATGGGCAAAATTGTTCAACCGAATGTTCGAATTTTGAATATTTTGATACAAATGTTTGGTAATTTTTTTTTCTAATTTGTAGAGTAAATTAGGTCGCTTTTAACCAGTTCTAGTTTTTCATTTAACTTTTTTCTTTTTTCCATTTTGGTTTATATGTTTACTTTGCTGTAAATGAAGAGCATTGGTTTTATAGCTTGCTATAAAATTGTTCCAATTTTCGTTATCGACCACTTGACAAAGTATTTATTTTTTATTTTTTATTTATACGTTCGTAAATTGGCATTAAGGTAGGAACGAGCAATGTAGAGAACGAAAGAGATATAGAAGAAGATCTGAATTGTGCGGTAACCATAAAACCAATGAACCTTAAGTTTCCTCACTGATACTATGCCGCAAACACCGAGATTGCTTGTAATATCTTATTGTTGTTGGTAGGCATGATATTGACACACACACATATATATATATATATATATATATATATATACCAAATTGTAAAGGTATTTTGCTTGTTTGCTTTCAGGTATTGATTTTTGATGCTACTTTGCGGTATTGAAACTTCATACCAGTCATCTTCACTTTATATAACCATTTGGTAATCTCTCTTCCCTTTACCTGTTTCAACTTGTAGGCCCAGGTTCTGCCTTTATAGGATGTGCTGTGCAATTTTTTTTTTATATCAAGAAGGATTTCTCAATTTTATCAACTATCTGTGTAAGTGATCTATCGGCTGAATTGTTTCATCCAGAGAGCACAGAAAGAAGAAGAAAGACAAAGAGGGAGAACAAAGATATATACCTCTTATGTGTCATTGTTACAATGGAAACATTTTTGATAAAATTTTTCAATTTGAGTGAATTCTTTTCCTATGTTTTGAATAGTCGGGAGTGGCTGTCGGTTTGTTTGAAGCTAAAGGGGTTGTTGCTCCACATATTAAAAAGGTTCCATTTCTAATACTAGTAGTGGAAAATATTTGTTTATTACATTTTGAACTTGTCATCTGACGCTTTGGACATTAATTACACCCTTCATCTTAAAAAGTATCCCAAGTTATTCCGTTTGTTACAAAAAAAGATGAAGACTTCAGTCACATAGTACAAAAATTTCGTACAAGTACCTGATGCTACATTTTATATAAACGCCACATTTAAAAATAAGTTTTTAAATGATGAAAAACGCAATTAATAATTCTTTTTGGCAAAATATGGTGGAGAATAGTTGGTTGGTTTAATCATGGGTTGGTTTAAAAGCTTTTCCCATATAATGCTTTTTCACAACGTAACTTTTGACTCCCGTTTACTAATCCAACTACATCGATTATAGCATAAATCCCACAACCTTTCGTTAGGTTTTTATTATACAAGATAAATTACACAAAAAATTTGTCATCGTCATGATTTTAAGCCGTTAGTCTCGTTTCTGTTCAATTAAAATTCTGCCTCACTTCAGTCTTTAATTTAACTTGCCTGTCACCGGATAATTTAATATTTTATCATACAATTTCCCTTAAAAACAAAATGATTGTCCGTCATAACTTGTTTTAGAAGGAACATAATTTTTTTTTGTTTTTTTTAACAACAACAATCTTTTTGAGGCCACTTACTGCCAACCGGAATCTTAAGAGTTTAATTGCAAAGCGAATAAATTGCATGGAAAAAAGGAGAACACCAACTAAAAAATTAAAACGGGAAACTAACAAAGTACATAATAAAAACAAAAACTACCAGGACGATATGAAATAAATTGTAGAAAAAAAGAAAAGGAAGATGAAATGAAATAAAACAAGACGAATTACGTAAATTTCATTTATAACGCTGACAGCAGCCCTCAAATGTAATAAGCATGAAGGGGAAAAAATACATAACAGAGAACTGCTTGAATATAAAATAAAGTGTCAAAATAAATAAAATTAAATGCAAGAAAACGAAGTTGATGATGATTACGGTGCAGCACACTTCAAAAACAATCGTGACCCCCATTCACATAAAGGAATTATGAACCAATTTGTAAGGCGCTTCCAATAATTGATAATTGATTATTTGGTACGAGCACAACAATAATGAGAAGAATGAAATGAAAAAAATACATAATAATAATAAAATTCGTTTCAATGAGATTCTCACTAATTTCATCAATCCAATTCATTGCTCTGCCATAGAGGCTTAATGCCTTAAGAGGCTTAACGGATGCAATTGAATGCGTTCGTTTTCATTAAGTGATTTTCGGTACTTTGAGTATTAATATATTTGACATTCATTAAATACCATTCTCACACCTCATTTAGTAATTAAATTATTCAGTGTAAATATGTGTATGTAGGGCGCTGAAGTTACGTTCGTTTCTTTTTGAATTATTTTCTGCTCAAACTAAGTTTTACTAAATTATCCATATAAATATTTACTTTCAGTAGTATATGTATAGTAAGTAAAACAAGTAAGTTTAGGTTAAACCTTACCCTCCATCCTTCACAACCGTAAACAAGTTATGGACGTGGTAAGTACCCGATTACGACCTTTAGTAGTTTATATATTTTGTGCTAATTTACGAGTCGAATTCTAGACCAAATGTAGTTTTCTGTAAATTGTGGGCGAGGTTGTTCTACAATTACGCCCATTTTTAACACATCGATGGAAGCCTTTCCACCAATTTCACTTTTTAATTTATTTATTTTTTAGTCAATTGTCTATGAAGTTTTCTTTTGAGTGTTGCAACGTTCTATTAACCCACTTTGGTGGGTGGTGTAAAACTGCCTCAAATCCAATGATATTCTATATAAATGTTTGTGCGCTTAGTTGGGCGTAAATTCATTTGCATACTTCTGTCTTCATTATTCCCCCCATTAAAATACAAAATATTAACATACGAAATCGCACGTGTGCCTATACCTATATTTATTATAATTTCCCTTATTATTGTGTGTTCTTATAAGAGTACTAAATCAAGTACTCTTAGTTGCCTACCATTAATCAATAAATTCAGCATATATGGTATTTATGTCACATATAGTAAATGGTTAAATAGCATAACTAACCTACGTGCGCTAGGTTATGATATGGATTAAATGTGAGCTAAAGTAATTGAGGAAAAGAGAAGAAATGACAGACACAATAAATGATTATTGTTTCATAGTTCAAGTGTGTGTGTATACAATGTGAGCATATTAAAGTTGTCAAATCGTAAATAGAAGTCTGAATTTTTGGTTTTGTATAAATAACAACAACAACGTTTACAACTATTCAACTTGTTGTGAAGTTGTCATAGCAACAAAACCAAATAGAAATTATATTTAAATGTTTGCACATGATACGCATATATGGAAGATATAAGTGTAAGTGTTTATTTAATTAATTAATATTTTATAAAATATAATTGTTATTGAATGTGTTGTTTTCGTTATCTCACATGCTGCTAAACTATTTATTTGGTAAGATATGAAAAATATTCCGTAAGACAAGCCGCAATATGCACAATTGACATGGGCTTGCTCCACTACTAGTTTTTATTGTTAGCTGCATTTAGCAAATAACAATATGTAGAGTATGTTAGGCTTTATTGCAATAAGTATATAACTACACGCATAAATTACAACTTTCTCTCTGTCAGAGAGATATAAATAAAATTGTATATATAGGGTAGGGTACTGAGGAAAAAGTAGAAATTAAAATATAATCCTGTATAAAATTTCATGAACATATTTTGTAAGGTGAACATAATTTTAAAGTGAACCATAAGGGAATATGTTAATGCAATACCGAGAAGAATTATGAATCATTTGCTATAAGAAAGGAGTTTGTCGAAGTTTGTCAAGCATATTCTTAATGTACCCACAAGTGGTATAAAGTATAAAAATTTTTAATTTTACTGATTTTCTTGATATTTCACTAAACTTAAAGTAGCCATATAATTTTTTCATATTATTAATATTTTGCTTAATATTATATTACGGGGATTTTTTTTATAGTTTTTATATTGTCTTGAAGACGTTCTTTGTATGGTATGCAGTGAAGGCTTTATGAATTTCTTTATTAAAATGAAAGTTAAGATGTGTGTTTGTGTTAACTTACCTTGTATCCTTTTACTTTACAATATTCATGCTGGTACCACATACACCTCCTTGTAGAGAATGTAAAAAGTATATGTGCCAACCTTGAAAAAAAGAGAAAACATTTTCATAATGCCATTGTCAACTTGATATCCAATGAAGAAATATCTTTTTTCCATTATTATTTTCTCTTAAATATACAATTTTATTACTCTTATTACATTGTTGTTGTTATTATTATTGTTGTTATATTTTTATAGTGAATCGTTTCTTACCAATCCTTTCATGTGTGTGGTGTTGTTAAGTTGTGTGAGTGACGGCCACTATGAGTTGGCATGAGATTGTATTTATTTTTATATATATTTCATTGCATTTGGACGTTTTATATACTTTAACATATATTTACATGAATATGTATAAATATGCAACTATACAGCTATAGAAGAAGGGTGTGATAGTGATTTCAAATTATTATTGTTTTTCATTTTTCTCATTCCACTATTTCATACATATATGTAAGTAAGTATATATATGTTTCTTTCATTGTTGTCTTTCATTTTTTTTCTTTTTGGTAACCAAGAAAACATAGAGAGGATAAATAAATAGAAAAGTGAAATAATTTAAGAAAAAACATCGGTAACAAAAACAACATTTAAATGAACACTAACGTGTATATATACATGTCAAGCATAACGCGTACATCGGCTTTTTGCGGAAAACAATATATCAAGTTTGTGTGACTCTTAAGCAGCAAAAACCGTTTCATTTTCAATTAAATCTAAATCGACTTAAATATGTCCGTCTGTCCATGTATATTTGTCTCATTTTTAGAGATATTTAAATAAAACTTTGTACAAGTACAAATTTGTATTGGCCTAAAAAGGAAGCCTATGGAAAATGCATCAAATTGGACTATTTGTAGAAGATCTACACATTCGAGACCTGTTTTATTGAAAGTTTTTATATTGCATAAAATTGAGATTCTCAATATTTTTGGATAAAATTTGATGAAGAATGGGTTACAATTTGAAACTGATTGAACTGATATTTTTAGAATTTCTTTCCGTATAACGGTATTTTGCGAAGCGGCAATGCCACTTAATTATAACATAAATACTAAGTGGTGTAGAGAATTAAATGTTCGGGCTTGACTGAATATAACATTTTTGCTGTTTTTTTTTTTGTCTTTTTTGCTGCTGTCAAGTTATAAATTCTTTTTGCTTTATATTCCTGGCCTGTTGTTTGTTCAGCCCGTTGTACATGCGTTTACATGTACATGGAGGCGTGTATGGTTTGAAGAGTAAATGTACGATTTGTATGTAGTTCCTTTGATTGTGTGTTTTTATACCAAACAGTTGTTCTTTTGTTGTATAAAATATATCTTACACACTTGTGTGTTTGTGTGTGTTAAACAATTCCATTTACATGTTATTTCTTTGTTGATGTAAATTTTTTTAATCCGATTAAATATGCACTTACCTTTAATTGAGTTTTCTTACACTTGTCTTTTTTCCTCTCTCTCTCCTAATAATAATATAAACCTCTCATTGTTTCTCTTAGCCAAGTTTAGTCAATTTGAATGCATTAAGTTTTCTAATGTATAATATAAATAATTTGTACATATACATATATATAATTTTTCACTTTTATTATTAGGTTTTTAAAACGGATCATACGGTGCGTATAATTGTTATTTTATTTAAGATGTGTAAGTAAAACACTTTATATCCCATGAAAGCTATTAAATCAAAGTTCTAAATTTAAATGCATTAAAAAAAAGATCCTTGCAGAGAATTGCTCTTTTACGTTTAAAATGAAAAATAAATATAAAAACACTTGAAATAATTTTAAATGGAACACAGGTTTTAAAAGAAAAATCCAAACCAAATATAAATGTAGATAAAAATATAACACAAGTATTAGATACATTAGAGAATGAAAGTGAGTGACAGAGATAACACTGAACAATATTATAATAATACTCGAGGGAGTGATAACATATATTTACCATCATAAATAAACAAAAGATGTGTATGTTTGAATATATGTATACAAGAAATACCCAAACACACATGCACAGACTAACAGATGCTGAAAAGTTAGTATCTGTTGGCATTTATGTTTAGAATATAAAATAATTGCTGTGAGATGTGCATATATCATACAATACATGTGTGTACATATGTAAATACATATGATTCACACATATATTACACATTTATAAAAATTATAATCGAATTGTTAATCTATCATTTATAAATGCTTTTGAACATAAATAGAAATAAAACAAAGAGACAACAAAAACAAGAACAAAAACCATAAATCTGGAGAAAATGAAAAAATATTTTGTTGTATTTATACGAGTACGTACTTATTGGTATATGTATACATTTTCCTATAATATACATATATGTGGAATATTATTTTGTCATATGAAAGATTTTGTGTTAAGTAAAGTCAAATAGCAAACAATTACTTACAAACAATACCAATATATTACCTAGCAAGTAAAAAATTGATTTTTTTTTGCTAATTAAGAATATATATACCTTGGTGAGTGGTTGTTGGAAACAGGACAATAAACTTAGTTTACTATCCATCTTACGTGAAGAGTACCACAATTACATACATACAATACCAATACACATGTGTATGTATGGCATTTAAATGTTTACAATATATAAAATTTACATAAATAAGATCAAAACATTCAAACATGAACAATTACAATAATAAAAATACACATACACCAATACATTATTGGTTTAACAGAATGGTACATTCTGTGCTTTAATAAACTGAAGTAGTCATATGAACGAAATCGAATTGCAACGTTAAATGTAACGTTGTGTACTGTGGCTGGAATAAATTTCAGGCCAATTTCTCAATCTTTTACTTAACAATTTCAGTATTCAAAAGTTTTTGAGGTATTTCATGAAATTTAACAAATGCTGTTGAAACTGACTTGAAACTCTATTTATAAAAGAATTTTGACACTGTGTAAAATTAGTTGTATTCTGGATATATTACTATAATTATTTCTAAATGGTTTAGAAGATGAAATTAAATTAGAAATTAAGATTTCAAATGAAAATAAATTAAGTAAATTGGAAATTGGCATAAAATTCAAAACACATATTCAATTAACAAGAAACAGAACACACATGTATATATTTTCACATTCGCTTCACCTGCTTCTACCCTGTTGCAGAAGCTAATTCAATAATATAATATTAACATAAATATGCATGACTGGTACGTTTTAGTAGTAAGCATACCTCTAGCCATGCATATAATAAATGCTTGAGTGCATAAGTAATATGTTCATACATACACGCACATGTTAGCTGGAATAAAATAATTTTACTATGTACACATGCTGACAAGAAAACATAAAAAACTGGGGTTTTTGTGAGGGTACCTTAAGTATACCAATTGTGTATGCATACAATACATACGCATTTCTGTAAGTGTAGGTATTGTGTAAAATTTCATTCAAACATAAATATATATGTTTGTTGGCATGTGTACATATAAGAAATGTAAAATGAACTCTATTCGGCTTAAACCAAATTTGGGTTGGCCTTTATTTATGGAAGTGGTTTGTGGGCGTGACACATATATATATATATAGAAATGCGCTGTTTCATACATCCTTACTGTTACATTCTACCTGAATGATTCAATTTTGCAGAAAAGTGTATTTTTTGTACTTTATGGGCGTGTCCTATAACTTAATTTTTTCGACAAACGGACAAACGAACATCGCCAAATAGTCTTAAATTTTGATATTTATACAAGAGTGAGGGCGGTTAGTAAAGCTTCTTTGTAGTTGTTTCAAACGTAATGATTGACTTAATATACTGTCCCATATAATAAATACGTTGTAAAAAGGTTTACCTCACAAATGCAGTTGAATTGAGTTTGTTTTATGAAATCTTTGAATTGTTAAACATTGCATTTTCTATACATATATATAATAAAATCAAGTCAATCAATTTAAAAAAATATTCTCTCCCCAAAGAGGAGTTGAGTCAGAGCTGCATAACAGAAACATTCTTCAAGTATTTAGAAATTCGATGAAGCATACCCTCGCCTTTAAGCAAAAGGCACTAAAAGTAAGTGTAAGTGTAATGTTTCTTGTAAAAAAAAAGCTGACGTTAAGATACTAGAACATCATGTGGCACATATCCATGTATATGCATTTATGATGCAAATAACTTCAAATAAAGTTTTACTTCATATGCAGGAGGTATCTTGTCCGTCTGCTGTTGACATTCTTACTATTATTGAGCTAAAACTTTTTACTTTCGGTTTCTGTTCCTAGGTCACTTTTAAAAATTGTCAAAAAAACTGAGCTATGATGTGGGAATTTAGTGCACATATTTATAATTATGCATCGATATGCCAAAAGTGGTAGCAGTCGGATAGCATACATGTCCACAATTTATAAAAACCTTACACACAGCATAAAACTTGAAAATTTGTCCTAAACATTTACAAGTGTTTACTTGTAATCTCTGGTGTTCTCGTTTCTGCATTCTCTCATTTCTGATGAAGTGGTTTTTGATTGTTATCCCATAAAAAACTGCTTTAGTTGACAAAATCATAAAATTTTCATCGTCAGTCCTTCGGCAATTATCGAATGATACTTGTCTTCTATTAGCATATACATATGTAAGGAGGTATTGTGGATAATATGTAAATTATTTCATTATCTAATAGTTGCCACAGTTTATTATAATCATAAAACGTTTGACATTTCTTATAAAAGCGGGTATAACTACTTAGTCGTATATTTATTTATTTAGTTAAAAGTTGCTATTTTTTATAATCCAACACAAGTTTTATAAAATGTTTCATTTTTGTCTTTGACTTCAACAAAGATTAGTAAACTAAGCACTTAAGTGAATGAAACTAAAAGGACTTTTAAACAACTAAGAAAACTAAATTTAGTTCAGACAAAATCTTAAACACCCTCCATCTACATATTAGGTCGTGGCAAGTACATAATTTTGCTTGCTACGTTTTGTAGCGTTTGTTAACCGAGCACGTCTATTTTAGATTTGTATCGTTTGTGGGAGTGATTTTTAACCAATTTTGCTCAATTTAAATAGAGATTCAAAAAACACATAATTTAAGCTCAATATCTAAAAATTTATAACCCTGAGAGTGTACGGATATACATGTGTGGATTGGTTGATTTTTTGATGCTGATCAAGAATGTGTACACTTTCTGGGTGTTGCAAAAGGAATGACAAACTTATTATGTTATATGAAGGGTACCAAAAACACTTGTATGCGATTAATTCCATATAGAGAGGTTTTGTATGGTTGTTGTCTAAGGCACACAAAATATCATTTTTCCATCTACAGTATTTTAAGTACTTTGGTAAGGGTTTGGTCTTGAGGTATAGAATAAGATAAGAAAGATAACGGCTTGGCATTTATTATAACCTTCAGCTCAAGGCTGGTCAACTTTGTAATTGCATTTGACAGCACTTTATTAATCTCTTTTGATGGTACAATATATTATACATATTAGAAGAAATATTACATCTTTTATGCCATATATATAAATGGAATATCAAATGTATAATGAAAACCACATATATTGTAATGTCTGTACGTCCTGTTGTTTGCTTGAGTATTTCCTACTAATGCTATTGCTTTCTATTTTTGGAAAATTTTCCTCTTTTCTTTTTAAATGTATGCTTCTCTAGTTCTTCAATAGTCATTAGAATACTTTTCACTAGTTTTGTTACCGCAATCGTGGTAGCGCTTGTTGAACATGCGGTTTTATTTGAATTTATACTTTCAACTTGTTTTACAGTTAAGAGTTGTACAACTCATTGTTTATTTTTCACTTTATTCGGTTACACTTGTAATAACAAGTTAACTTTTATTTAAAACTTTTTGTTTCGATGGTGTTTATAATATTATAATTGACAAACTTGTTATGAGAGTACAAAACGTGACACTTTTTTTTGTCTTTTTTTTTCTTATTTGTTATAGCAAAAGTGACGAAAAGTGTGTTTTTAAACCATTAATACACAGCATTGTCTATTGTTTGAGAAATTTTCTTTGGGGGTATGAGGGTAATAACTATAAGTACAAAAAAAAAAAAAAAAATGGAGGAAAAATATTTTTTTACCGAAGCGTGAATTAAAACTTTAAGCTGTTTTGTTAAGTTTACTAAACTATAAAAACAGAAAGGAACATTCCAAACTTTATGTACAATAGTAAGAAAATCTCTTTAATTCTGTTTCTTAAGCTCCCTTTCTCTTTTGTTTTAAATGCACTTGTGTTAAACATTTAAAGTTTTTCCTTTTTTTCACTGTTGTAGTTAAATTTTGAGTTTGAAGTTTTGCCAATGATTTTCCTCTCCCTCTTGCTATCATTATTATTTTATTTATTTTTTGTTATGATTTTGATGTTTACTGCAAGAATGTTGGCAGTGTTATACACAAAATTATAACAAATCCAGCATAACTGTAATGTAAATACATTCTAATTGAAAAATAATGAGCTCTAATTCTTCCTCATGCACCTATAAGCAACTTCTTGAAAAGAAAAAAAAATGCTTATAACATTTTCGTAAGGTTGTGTTTTTTAGGTTTAATGTAAAATTTTATGATATTACACCATAAAATAATGGTAAATTGTATTTGTGAAAATGTTTGTCACTGCAACAAAACTATCACTTCCTTAAATACCGATCGATATATATGTAATCTATATATGATCTCACAAGATCTCTTTCTCTATAATGCTATATATTTAAAATAAATATTTATATGACGAAAATTTGTAATTTTTAATATATATTTCATTTTGTTAAAGTTTAGTGAAAAATTGTTAATGCGTTTAATAATTGACTATGTCAAATTTTAGAACAATCCAATACGTTTTAATATATTTTTCCATTTAATACTTATTTGCGAAGGGACTTGCTATAACTAAATATAGCATAAATTGTGGTGTACCGTATTAAATGGCCGGGTGGAACCAGTTATAATACTTTCACTTGCTCTTTTATTTTTTAGTGTTAAAAACACCGTTCCTCTCTTTAGTTCATTTATAGAAAATTGCCTTCACTTTCAATACTATGGAAAGCGTATTATTTTTCCCCATGAGTCTAAAAAATAACATTTTCTTCTTTAAAAGTTGTATGGTTTTTCTTTTTTTTGCTTCTTTTCCATACAGCTAATCTGCTTGTAAGCAATTTTATGCAAAACCCGTTTATAAATATTATATACGTATAAGAGCCGAGGTATAAACCTAAAGAGTTTTATTACTTTTATTAATTAGTATAATATATTTTTGTATAACCTTCTGCTTTTATTAATTTAAACAATTATAAATTTCTGGCTCAACGGGGCGTATGATTACCTTTTGATTAAGCTTTATTTTTGAACTCAAGGTTATGGATATATTGCAACTTTTACAGGGTCTTATATTTTTATAAAGTGGGCAATATCGACTACCTTGCACGCCTACAAACTTTTTTTTTCAGATTTCGCTTATAATTCAACTTTAAGGTGAAGTGTAACATATATTGAAATAGTTTTTAAAAGTAAACGTGCCACGTTCAAGTTGAATATATTGAGTATCTCATAATTATCTTAAACCAGAAGGATGTGTTATGTGTGTTTTTATTAATTTCATTCCATGAAATCGTTAGATTATTATGACTGTAAATATTTAGATAAGCTTGTGGTCTTAAAATATACATGGAATGTAAAGTTAATAAGCAATGTGAAAGTGAACAACAGTGTTATGACTTATTATATAAGCATATTTCGAGTTAATATTGCCTGAACATTCATTTATATACATGAGTGCATAATTACATTTCCGCATAGTAAGCCTATTAATAATAAAGTGCTAATCATTCCAGTACCGAAATACCGAAAATTCCCAGTAAGTTAACAACGTAAGTTCTATATACAAACTTTTTGATTATTTATACGTAAAGCACGTATTTTGTATATTTATTAACAAAGGAGTTAAGTTATGCAAATCTTCAATGCATATGTATAATATCTAGTCATAGCTACTGCTACTGTTTGAATTTATTTTTGTTTATACTCGTATACGTACGTTTATAACCTTGCGTTACTTATTTCACAAAAACAAATATATAAAAATATTGTTGTTCTAAAGCATTTTTTTGTTTTAGACTGCTATTATTTCCAGTGTTTGCAATAATAAAAAAGAAAAAAATTCCATTTTATTCCTGTTCAATCGATTGCTGCTAATGAATTCTCACGTACTCACGTTTTCAACTTATGATGCATTGTTTACACTATGATTGCTGTTGCATGCGTCTTTTATATGCTTTGTGGCGTTGTTTCACACTCGGTTTTTTTCTCTACTGTTTTATGATTAAGGGGTAGCCAACATAAATAAATTGAGGTTATGCACAATAGGTGGAAAGAAGGTGTCCAGCAGTATACAACCTGTTGTTAGCATTCTCAGGACCGCTAAAATGTATATGTTGAGTTGAATTTATTCATAATATTAGAGAAAATCTCTTAAGTCACACGCATAGTAGACTTTTTAACTCAAAAAACTACCTATTCAAATCAAATTTTCTATTTGACTTGTTTAAATTTCTCTTTTTATTTTTTTTTTAGCTTCCAGTTATGAAATTGTTGCAATTTTCAAGGGAATTACGCAAGCCTTAGCAATTCATCATCATTACTGTATAAGCTACGTAATAGGAAATGCTTAGCGAAAATCTATAATCCCCTGGAATAAGAAGGTTGTGACTTTTAGCATTTTCATCATTCTCATCCTCGTCATCATTATCAACATAGAGTTGAGAAAAGAGTATGAATAAAAAACCGCCATTACCTATAACAGCCTTTATAGGTGGAAGTGTGGTTCAACCGCCCAATACTACAGGTATTGGAGGACCCCTGCAAAGCAACGCCACCTCAACACCAGCGTCAATGTGTTTTGCTACTCCCGTCAAAACCGACAAATCCCGTGACCATCATATAACTAACTCATCAAACAGCGGTCTTTGTGGTTGTCACAAGGCACCCAAATCACATTGTATATCGGCCATCGGTAAGTGTTTAAGTACTGGAGTCACGCACACACAAAATTGAAAACTTTTTCTTCTTCTTCTACATTGTAATAAAAATGAAACTTTTGGTCATTTATGAATTTGTCTTTGTAAATAATTTTTCATCTTTTTCGGTTTTCTTTTTTTTGTTACGTTTGATGACAGGAGTTTTATTATTAGTTTTGGTATATACGGCTTTGGGTTCCATAATATTTATGACGCTGGAGGGGGAACTTGATGATGGCAATTCCTTAGAGACAGCTGTAGCTGCCTCAAAACCATATCCGCGTAACGAGCTGGCGAATGCGGAAATAAGATCGAGGTAAGTGGTATCTACTTATAGAAAAAAAAAAAAAAAGAAACTTAAATAGAAAATTGAAAAAAGCAATTGAAGAGGAAAAGAAAAAGCCGGCAGACAATACACAAACACATACAGACACAAATTATTATAAAGAGTCTGGAAAAATATACGTCTGTTACAACTGTTGCTATCTGGTTTCCTCCCATATTTTTTTCGGGTCGACTGCTTATTACCGAAGGGCATTCTTCGTACCAGTTTCAGTTTATTAGCAACAAATTGGCTTTTGTTGTTACAAGCAAGCGTTTGAGAGTTTTTTTTTTATCATTTTCTGGTTCTCTCTGCGTTCATTTATTGTAAAATAATTTCAGTTGGTTTTTTTTTGGGTAAATATTTATTCACATAAAATTCCTTTTACGGTAGTTCGCTGTGATTTTATTAATTTTTGATTAAATATTGTACTATTTTTCCATTTTGTTTTTGTTTTTGTTTCGATTTTTTTTTATGAAAGTTTACAATTTCTGTAAATAAAAACGCACTCTACTACTGTTGTTTTCCTTTTTTCCTGTTTCTTTTCCTCACCATTTTCCATTACATGTAACAATTATTGTTTTATATATTTATGGTTATTTATAATGGAAATCATTTTAAATTTGCTTTACAGTACAACCTCTTGACTTTGTAGCGGAAAGTGAAATTCTACAAATTTTACACCTAGCCAACAGTTTTGTTTATCTATGCATTCAGTTTGTGTTTGGCAAATAGTTCGATTTGTTTGATATTGTAGAATATTAAGGTATTTTAAGGTATAAATTAATATTAACACGATGTGGTTAATAATTGGTTTATCCATAAATCAAACAAATAAAATATTTAATCTTATGAAAGTAATTTTGCATTAAATTCCTGTTATAAGAATTTAAATTAATTTTAAGATTTTGTGGTAAGACAGGAAATTTAATCTAGTTTATATAGAATATATCAGTAGCTGAGTGGGCTAAAGATTTTTTTTTAGTAAACTGTGCATGATGGGGGAAACGCTTTCAAATCTAGAAGTAAAGCTTCTCGTGGGCAAAAAGCATACAGAATTAACTTAGCCTTACTCGGCTACTGTAGGGAACTTAATGAACATGTTCACTAAATTTATGGAGGGTGTCATAATATACCTGTCATGCCTAAAATTTACGTATGACATAAATGTAAAGGGCATCGTAGTTTTGATTTGTTTTTTGTTTTTTATTTGTTTCCGAACTAGGTCAGCTATGTTTACGAAATTAAGTAAGTGCTCTGGTATTACAATTAATTAACATGTTTCTCATATTTGTTTTAGAAGTTTTTTATTGTGGAAGAAAACTACAAAAAAAAAATTACTTTTACTTTTAGTATTCAGTAGTGATTACAAACAATTTGTAATATTTTTTCACAATAAAAATAAAAATAAACATAAAGAAATTACAAAATTGTTAAATATAAATTGGAAAAAAATACTATTTTTTGTAGGGAAGCAGTTAGGTGTTAGAAGTTAAAGTAATTAAAGTAAACATGGCTTAAATATGTATAAATAAACAGTGCGCGTGGTAGGTACATAATTATTAATAAAAGAAGATAGTAAAAAATCGAAGCCAACACATAAATATACGCTTAATGAAGAGCATTTGAAAAATGTCTTAATCATGCCATTATCATGTCTTAGAGTACAAATAGAATCAGATTTGAATATATGCAAGGGCATGACTATGAGCAATATACTTAAGTTTAAGTATGTGTCCATTAGAGAGAAGAATACTTAGAGCTTACTTGTAGGAAATGCATTCACTTCATTAACAATCAGCATCCATTTAAATTCTTATACTTGTACAAACAATTATTATAATTGTGTGTGAGTGTGTTTATATGTATATGTATTTAAATAGCTATATCTAATTGCTGTTATCCAATGTTAGACCACTTGGGTACAATGTTATGCAAACATAGAAAACATTCGCCACCTTACCGTGCGGTTTCTTTCTGTCCAATCCATAAACATGTATGTACATGTAAATGTATAGTATATAAGAGTAAATGTGCACTTGTCGGTTCACCAAATTGTCGGTCTGCCTGTTTGTTGGTTAGCACTGCGTGTGTGATATTTTAGCTTGTATTTGTATCTGTAGTCTCACACGTATATGTTATGAATTGTGAATTATACTGTTTACTCAAGCGTACATTTTTGCTATAATTAGTTGTAATTATTTCTTGATTGTTAGATGTATCAAAACTTTCCCTCTCTCATCCCGGTATTTAGATGTGTCCTTGCCTAACGCTTGTGCCTTTGGTTACTCTGCAAATGATTATTTCAACAATTATCAGTTCTCTCAACATCAACAGTTAAGATTTTCATTCACAACATTCATTACCCAAACATATCCATACATATATACTAATTGTGTTTGTATATGTGTTGGTACAATATATTGTACATGTAAAAGATAATCAGTACTAATTGCAATTATTGGCAATTTTTAGTTTTGTACTCATTATCTGTTTTTATACATATGCTTGACCCAGCGTGTTGGCATGAATGTATGTTTGTAAACGTATACCGTTTAACTACTCGTTGTTTTGTAATAAATTTTCAATAATTTGCCAACATTTACACACTGCTTGCGTTAAGGTTGACCATTGTTTATTAATTGCTATTGAGTGGTTGTGGTATATATTGAGTGAGCTTCAATAAAATGGCGATTATTTCAAGTATATACTAATTCTTTCATTTGAAAACCAATTTTGCTCTAAAAATAATACATCGCCACATTGTTATATAATTTGAATCTGTTGGTCAGATTGAAGGGATTAATTATTTTAGAAATAATTCCACTTAGTAAAATTGAGCGAAATAATATTATCCGCATGCATTATAAGGTTTAGATCAGAAGCTGAATATAAATAACGATTAAAAGTAACAAAATTACACTTGGCTTAAACCGTATACGTATTTAATATGTAACAAGTGTTTGTTAAATGGTAATAATGTCTTTGAATATCAAAAAATGTAAACATATGACATAATTATTAAATTAATAATGTCCAAATTAAAAAGGTACCGTCTATTAATGATGTTGGCGTACAGCTGGACAATAAACTGACTTTTAATGCTTATATTAACACTATATGTAATAGAAGAAGCCAATAGAACGTTAGGCTTTATTAAGAGATGGTCTAAGAAGTTTCTGGACCCATATACAACCAAACTTCTCTTTACCTTTACCCTACAGTTGAGTTAAAAAATGACTTTTTTCTTTGCTACTCAATAACAAAGAGCATTATTAATATAAAAATATATCATTCCCTAATATATAAACGTACAGGATACCCACGTTATATTTGGTTTAACACAAATGTAGATTTTCTACTTTGTTAACTTTTCATACTTGTTTACAACCGGTTGAACCGTCTATTTTGATCTTGTTATTTTTATTTATTTATTGTCAATTTATACAACACACGCACACATATACAATTATATATAATTTATTCATTGCAAATTTACTACAATATTATAATTCACTATAAAACAAACACAGTATATATGGGAAAGGTTTATTATCAAAGTAACTTAAATCCACATTTCAAAAACTTTAAAATTCGAACAGTGTATTGACAAATATTACCATTAAAATAGTTGAATCAAAATGTTTAATAAAATAGACTTAAGCTACTTTCAAAATAATCTGTTTTCGTATGTTATTTCAATTGTGTGATAAGCCTATGGGCTTATGTTATTAAGTATTTTTTCCATTTCCATATTCCACTTATTTGTAAAGCAAAACTTAATTGTACAAGCAACCATAAGCTTTTTAAAATGCATACAAATTGCAAAGCTGTTACAATAATTACAATTAACTTATGTGCAACATATAATTAATGATAAAATTAATAATTTGGTATGTAGAGGGACTTATAAAAGCGGGCTATTAATAACAATACAAATAAGTGAAAATGTTATAGTTGGTCACTCCTTAGTTCCACAAATTTGGCTACCATTCATTTAGTTGTATCAGTAAACAGTTTTCGTTGTTGTTTCGATAATTACATTTAATACTAAAACAATACCTCTCCATTATATATATATATATTGGGAAAAATAGAATTTCATCCTTCTCTTCTGTTTTGTTTTATATCCAAGGAATGTTTTATTATCATTACTGGGGTACAACTAAAATTTGTTACATGTGCTGTTAAAGTTGGTGCTTTTTAAACACATATATTCACACACTCAATCAAAACTGTGATGTTCCCTTCGCAGTGCCAGTCAATGCAGAGATGACTTTCATGGGAATGTAATCATTTGGGTATCATCACACATACACAATATAGTGGAGAGACAAACGTAAAATACAATAATAATGAAAACAACAACAACAATAGCAACGACAGTAACAATCACAACCACAATATACACCCACACAACCAATGCTGAAGAATTTAGTAGTAAATAACAGTAAATAAAAGTAATCCCATGAATTTAGATGAAACTAACATTTAGCTAGAGACGACTACCTCCATATGACGATGATGACGACGACGACGACGATGTACAATTGCATTGTAAGCGAAAGGAAGGAAAACGATGTGAAAAAAGATTATGATAGAGAGAAAGAGAGAGTTATAAAATGCAGACTAATGATTGTTTTTGTCTCCGGTTTTATATATGTACGTGTAAGCGTCGTTGTCATTTCTAGAAAAGTATGAAAAATGTAAATATATGCATTTGTTGTAAATATATATGCTTACTGCGTATTTACATATTATAAAACTTTCAGAAAAAATAACAAGAACAACAGCAACAAAACAGAAACAAGAATTATGCACGACTACTTCTCATCAAGAGAATTTTACGAAAAAAGAAAACTTCTACAAGCACATCAAAAAATTTTACTAATATACAACACACCCACACATACATATAGCAAAAATGTCAGATTTGTTTATTGTAAATAAGTTGAAGAGAAAGCAATCGAAGAGTGTGCGATTCAAAGCCCCTGCTTTGTACTTATGATTGTGCTTTTGCTCTTTTCAAGTCAAGTGCACTGGAGCGTTGTGCGGTATTTAGAGATAATGTAAAATGTGAAAGTCTTGCATGTATTTGTATTGATAAAAGTATATATATATATAAGCCACTAACTAATATATATATATACTAAGCGGCAGCCATTATTTTGGATTGTTTATGCGATTGAAAATTCTAAAAATATAAGCTTTATTATTTTGGGGTCTCTTAACAGATAATTAAAAAAATATTTACACATAAAGTACTTACGCCATTTTAAGATTGCAGTATCGATTCAAAAAGAATAAACAAAAAGACTATAATTAGCTCTGGCGAAATAAATATACAAATTGGAGGCGCGGCAGATACGTGATTACACTCTCCAGAGGTGTACATATTAAGTGTATGTTATCCTACCATGCCCATTGTTTTGGCACATTGAAACATACTCTCCAACCTTTATAGCATAACTGTGAAGTCATCGATCTAGGCATCAAATACGATATGGTTACTTTCCTTTTTAGTATTGCAAATGGTATGGCAAACCTAGCATCTCCTTTTATTCTTAAGTGACGATTATAAAAACAGATTTACAAGTTTTCAAAAGTTTAATTTGTCTAGAAAGGTAATATTTTTGAAATAGCTGAATGCATACACCCAATCAACCTAAGTAAATGTATGTATGTGTAAGCAGCTTTAATAGAATTAAAATTGTTCCCATTACATACGCCTATATGTATGTATGTATACAACTTCAGATAGTTTGTAGTTCAAATTTCTTAAAATTAAAATTGCTTTTTTACAGCCTTTACTTAACTGATTTTATGTGCATAAGAATGTAGGTTGATATACCCAGGTATGCTTGTTGTTGTATGTGATTTAAAGCATCTGTTGGTTGGTTATTATGCATACTCTTCTCGCTTTTACTCTTTTTGCCTGTTTGCCAGCTTGCTGCCATACTGATTACAAGGAAAGTACCATACCATAAATTTACATTAGTAAACTTGGCAAATACCTTGTAAGTCAATATGCAAACAATCACGTACATTACACTGCATGTATGTTTATATTGTAAACTAACATTTAATAAACCTATGCACCTATAAACATACAGAATATGTGTGGATTGTATCAACGAATTGTTACGATTGACATTTATAAAAGGTGAAATAAATTTCAATTGATTGTGAGTGAGAAGAAAAACAAAACTCAAATGTACGTTGTTCAGGCGTGTCTTTAGAAATTACCTGAATATCAATAAGAAAGAAACATTTACTCTGTACGGTATTGTTGGGTAACGCGATTGCTGCTGTACTCGTACGTTAATGCTTCATTGGTTTCTGACAGTCATTGATTCGATCTGTCTACTTATCTACTACGAACATCTCAGAAACGCTTATTCAATTATATTAAAATGAACTTTAAGAAATTGATCAACTGTTACATAATGTATTATAGAAGTATTCATGATTTCTGATTAAAATTGATCTTCTTTTTCTTTCTAGAACGGTGGATCGGTTATGGTCAATAACGGAAGATTTGAATATACTTTACAAAGAAAATTGGACCCGTTTGGCAGCACAGGAAGTGCAATTATTTCAGGTACTGTTATGTATATAAATAATGTACTTGATTAGCATTAAAAGTGAGTCTATCTGGCTACAATATACTCCTCACTGCGTCCGTTTCCACACAAATTGAGATATAAAGTTTAAATTTTGAATAAATATTAAAATATATATAGAGCTGCTATCGCTGTACATAAAATGGGAGAGTTCGTATAACAGACGCGCCCACAATTTAGAAAAACCATACTTGACATTGCATCTGACATGATGTTGAAGAAAGTCAAGTACTTGCAACGCCCCTTATTTGTGTGTAGATTAGGAGGGTATTTAAGCTTTGACTTAAGCGACAAATAACATTTCAATTTTTTTTATACATTTTTTGCAGGATACACTTTTGCGTTCGGTGCGACAATCTAAAATTTATCAGCCTGGAATGCAAATAAATCCGCCCAGCCATAAATGGACTTATGCCTCAGCATTCCTCTATTCACTGACATTAATCACCACAATCGGTAAGTCGACATTTCTTTCTGCATTATTAATGTGGAGTTTTATATTTGTTTGAGGTAGTTATTATTAGCTATCAAGCGCTTTGTAGTTTCGCTCGAGACAAACATAATACAAACAAAATATCGAATTTTTTTTTACGTTTTTAGGAGTCTAAACTTTACATACTTCTACCACACCTTCTTACTTCTTTTAAAGGTCATATTATGCCGTTTAATATTTTAAATTTTTCTCCATCATTTCAGTTCAAAATCTTTGCTCGTTAATTATAAATGGCCTAACATTATTTACACTTGTCAAACATTTAAAAAGCTTTTGCTTGATAACTTTTTAATGTGAAAAAAAAAAAACAAGTGAAAATGTTATAGTCGGCCAAACCCGACAATTGACTACGTTACAAAATTTAACTCCACAAATATGCTTTAGTGGTATCAATAAACGCGATAAGATATATCGCCATGTATCTATATATGGCAAAGAGTTCATTGCTTCAGGCTTTGCTTTTGAATTGATCGGTATAAATGAAGGTGAGTGTGCCAGTTACCGTTTAGATGTTACAGGCAACCATACAAACTTGTTCCACTTGTGTATAAAAATTGCTTAATGAGGCAAAAGTTTTTTCTTCTCGAGTTATTTATCACGCCTGAATTATTTATAATTTCTAATGAATGGTGATTACAAACAGGTTACAATTGCAAATAATGACAAAAGTACCCACCAGAGAGTACGAAGGCATCTGTGCTATAAGTATCTAAGATTTGGCTAAAAGTAATGAGAGTTCTTTTCAAATGTTAAAGTTAGATAATGATCTCTAAGGTACAAAGTATCAAAAATTGAAAAATATCACTCATACGCCACGTGATCCAAAAAGGTTGACATTCTACCCCAATACCCCCACAGAGCAGCCCAATATAAATTTTTTATATAACTGACTGAGACAGTTTTGTAAAAAAGTGATGCGTTTTATTTCATTGTTACATTGGTGGCAAGAGTATGACGGGTGGTGTCAGTGTCAAGTGAAATTTAATAAAAAATACATAAAAAATAAAAGATAAGGAAACGAGTAATAATACAACACGACAGTTTTTATCTAAACTGACAGGTTCTAATAAAATAACAAACACTTCCAAATACACATATATGTTGTATATATAGAAATAGTTGTAACACTGGAATGCGTATGACGTAAGTGAACTGCCATTAGTGTGTTGATAAAAATGTATTGGCTTAGATGACAAAGCAAAAGTCGATAATAATAGAAACTTTGTTTATGTTTTCAATTGTGTAAACTCACTTTACCTTTAAAGGGAAAAGTATGATAAATTTGATATTCCGTTGCCAATTATCAGAAAAACACGCCCAAAACTTACAAAGAACTTTATTTGGCTTAGAATTCAAGTTGTTACTTAATTCGTATTATACAAACTATGCACACTCGCGGTGTATATACAGATATGAAAAGAATTTAAATTTGACCACATTTTTTACATCTGCCACACCCCTTTTTATATTAATAAATATACTGGCATTTTACTTCTGCTTCTATAAAGAATATACTTTTTCGCTTTATCTTAAATAAAAGGAATATCTGAAGAAAAATTATTGGTTTGCCTTTGGGGGCTTTAAGTAACAAACTCTTCACAATTTATCATCAGTAAAGTAACGAATAACGAGTGAACAAAAGGAAAAAAAACATATTATAAATGATAATCAAATGTCTCTTGGCTTCGTACGTTTTGTCTCTTGCATATTGCCACGTCATTTTATGCATGGCTTTTTCCGGTTGACAGTATTCAACCCAATGGTTGTAAAAGACATACCAAACCACATGCTTTATATAAAATAGAAAAAAACAAGTAAGGAAACTAAATTTGGCTTAGGCCAAACCTTAAATACCCTCCACCCCCACAACGGTGGGCGTGGAAAATATACATATATATATATATATGTTGCCTATAGTGTATGTATTACGTATCAGCTTGCAAGTCTTGTTTTTTGTTATCCGACCACGCTCATTTTTGGCACATCGATGAACGAAATATTTAGAATAGAAAATTTTAAGTTCATAGGCCATTTTGTGTGTGTGTGTTTTCAACGCTTATCAAGAATATATATACTTTGTAGGGTCTCTAACGGCTTCTTCTGGGTGTTGCAAACAGAAGAACACACTTAGTATACCCTCATCACTAAGGTGGAGGGTATAAAGAGATTGTTCGTTGTTGCTGTTAGGTTTGCATACAAGTTATCAACAATGGTTGGAGTTGTATTCTCCATTTCTTCAACGTATTCTTAATGCTTAATATTTAATTCTTCCTTTTAGTCAAGAAATGACATTTAAGTTAACAAATTTTTATGATGGTTTATATGTGCTTTATATGAATGTATATTTTATATACCAGATAAGTTATTTAATATCTTTAAGGACTAAACTTGTTGGTAAAGCGAAAACAAAACTTGTTTGAAAAACAACTTAAAAACAAGTAAGAAAATTACTTAGCTTATGCCAAATCTTAAATACCCTCCATATCTACGTACAAACAATGGACGTGGCAGGCAGTGGCAAATAATGTTATCTAATACTGTATGTATTTGCGTTTAGAAACTAGAAATATCTTTAAGAAATATCATACATAGATTTACTCACTATTCGTTGTGACAATACGATATAAACCGCCACACATTATTAAAAAAAAATTATTATCCGTTTATTATTTTGACATAAATACTAAAATTGTTAAAAGTTTCACATGTCAAATTGGTAAATCAATGCTTCTATCGTAAACTATTATTCGCATATCACATGAATGAATGTATAGGCATGCTGTTTATATCTTATGTACCACAACTTGAGATAAATTTCATCGCTTTGGCATACAAGTACCTCTATAAACACTTACTGACTGATAACGACAGGCTTTGTGCATATATATATGTGTGAGCATATTTACATAATGATAACAGATAGGCTGTGTAAATGAGCCTTTATGTGCTTTTACATTTACCACCGAGTTTTTAACTAGAGTAATAAAACTTTCTCCTAAAATTTCATGCGATTGACAACCATAATAGCAGAAATAATATTGTTGATAACAACCAATAACCACAACACAAAAGTCATTAACATGTGTGTGTGTGTGTGAGTGTGCGTGTATGTATGCGTATGACTGCTATTAGTGATATAACCCACCATTATAAGCATTAATGGTGGTTCACAGTTCACATTTGTTAACCGGATTTTCCAAAGTAGTGTTGCATGTGTTTTAATATTTATATTAAAAGAAATCAACATTTGACATTTAATATAAACATTCAATTGCAATTGTATAGGAAGAATTGTCAAAAATGTCAATCAGCCGTCAAGATGTTATTGCAAAAGTCAAAATGTTGAAAACTAAATTGATTTAAAGAGAAACTCAAATAGCTTGTATTATTATTATACCCTACAGATAAGATGGGGGAAACCTTAGAATTGCAACACTCACTGGGAATCGTTAAAGACCCTACAAAAATATATATTTTTAATTACCATCAACAACTGCATCCATCAAGACATGTATGTCCGTGTGTCCGTCTCTTGTGGTAATAAATTTTGAAAAATGCAGATGAAGTTTTAGTTTCTTTAACGCTATTTAAATTGGGCAAAATCGGTCAAGAGCCACAATCGACAAAAAATTGTTCATCTACCACAGAAATCGGTTTAGGGAGTTGGAATTTAGTACAATAATGATTATAGTTTGATGGTGTTAGATTCTAATTTAGTGAAATCGATGAAAGTTTCAACGAAAGATACAAAAGACAAACACACATACTTTTATATGCACACATATGTATGGCATAGTTTACTGATATACAATATTTATTGCATGTGTATCATTAAGGAATTGATAGCCAAATTTATTTCTTTTTCATATGTTAAAAATCGTTGGTAATGTTTTCTTCCGTTACAACTGATACTAATCTTAGGATCACAGCCGTTATAGTTATATGAATGGTCACGTACAGAAATTTACGTTATGATAGAAGTATATACCTGGTCGAAAATTTTAATAATAATATTTATATGCATTATCATGAGGAATGATTGATTGATTGAGTTCATGCATGCCGGTATTTATGCGTTTGTGAGATTGTTTTGCCCTTTTCTACTACAATGTATGTATGGCCATATGTAAAGTAATGCTCTAACATTGTTACGTTGTTGGCCGTTGTTGTCGAATTATTAGATTTTTTTGTATACTCTACACATTAATAACACAAAGAAAAAATTGAGTTACTAAGTTGGAACTTGTTATATATATTTATAATTTCATTGAAGGATATTTAAGATTTTGCCTAAGACAAATTTAATTTTCCATTCAATAGATTGAATATCTAATAATAATATATTCGCAAATGTGAGTGTATGTTTGTATATTTAATGCATACATATATAGTCATACATAAATGTATTAATGTGCATTTATAATACAAAAGTGTGTCTTTAGAGCTTTGCATATAAAAATTATTTTCCATTTATACACTAGTACGTATGTATTCGTATGCCTGCAGATGCAATTTTCATTTAATTTATTCGTAACTAATATTTTGGGTATATATTGTATGCCCACATGTATGTTATGTGCATACAAGCATGTGTATGTGTACATTTGCTCACATTCTTCTATTTACATTCTTGCAAAGCCTCAGCCTAGTGTCGTGCTAGAATATTTGGTACATACTCATATGTGTATAAAATTAAATTAAACTTTAATCTGGGTTGAAATTTCCAGACTAATAAAATGCCTGTAAATGCATGTGCATTAAAAGCTTAAGGCAATAAAATATTTTGCTCAAGCAAAGATTGGTGTTGCCACATTATAAGATGACAACGTTGTTAAATAATTATAATCTGCAGAATATCACAAATTGAAATATTTTTTTTTTGTTTGAACGGCTTATGGGTCGTATAAGTGTTGTTATTGGCTATTTTTGTGGGAATTGTCGAAGAAAAGTTTGAAAATTTTTACTTTTCTTTTTTAATTTTGTTATATACGAGTTTTAAGTGATTCGACCCGCATGAAATAAGTTTCATTTAATATATTAGACAGAACTTTTTTTTTTAAATAAATTGAATAAAATCCAATCAGTTGAATTCAGTTTGTCACACTTTGGCAGATATTTAACCGTGTTCACTGCATTTGTACAAATTGAATTTTCACATGTCAAATTTATTCACATTGAGTATGTACATATTCACTTAGTTATACAAACATCGGGTGTTTAAGTGGAAATGGTCAACATAGAAGTACAATACAACAACAATACATTCAAGTTTTATTTCATGAAATTATTATTATTATTGTAGTGGAGTTTTAATTGAACTTATCAACTGAACACAATATCAACTAAATGTTCAATATTAAATAATAAATTATAATAAATAGAAATATTGAAAAAACCACAACAAAAACCTGACAAGAATATTTGAAAGCTGAATGTGTGAAAATTATTAATACATTTGAAATAAGAAATTAATTGATTATGAATGTTTTCATAATTCTAAATCAATTTTATAAATATGAAATATTATGAAAAAATAAATGTATATGTATGTAAGTATGTTGCTTAAAAGCTTGGTTTAAGTACCGTGTATACGAATGAACTTAATTTATGATTGTTGTTATGGTTATGGTTATGTTTTATTACATCCATTCAAAAATACTGAATATAAAAGAACTGACTTTTTTTTTGGACAATTGAAATATTTATTACCGTTAGTAAATTTCAAAATATATTTTTGTTTTTTTTACTCTCTTGCATTGACACTGAGAAATAGTGTACATAGGGAAATAGTACGAAAAGGTAGTGGATATGGTTTTGAAGGCCTTTTTATATCCTTTTTTATATATATGAGAGAGGAGGTATATTAAGTATATTATTTCATTTGCAAAAGATAAGAGAAGGCTTCAGAAACCTCTTAAAGTACGTATGTCCTTCCGTTTCTTTTTAAAAACGTCACAGACGTAAAGTTTAAACCACACCCACAATCGACAAAAATCAGCGTACAACTGGACTTCAAATTTATAATATAATAGAGCGTATTAGTGTACACGTCACGCCCACCATGTAGATAAAGAGGACATTTAAGGTTTCATCTATACCAAATTTAGTTTTTTTACTTCTTCTAATATATGACATGTTCTGATTTTCCCCTTAAGATATATTGTTATTTGTTCTGACCACAATGCATAAACAACACAAACCAACATTTTTTGGCCACATTGTATTGGCCATGCAGATGACGTCTAAAAATGCATTGAATGTCGTTCATAGTATAAAAATTTCAATGCTCTGCCATTGGAAATATTTATTTGTTCAATGAAAACTTTATACTCAACCTATATATCCTGACTAGTCAATTGGAAAATTTATAGATATGGTGTCTCGTCCCATACTTTTTAATACTTTTTTGTTATGTTCGAAAGTATGTGTATGTTTCATTGCATTGCATATACATAGTATGCAAACATGTTCTCGTCTCTTTGGGTTTTTTAGTTCTTCACTATACATTAGAGTTTCCCCTTTTAATAGCCGGCATATACGTATATTCTCATTGTGTTTCCTGTTCATTTCATTCAATTTCAATAAAAGGATGTTACGTACAATACTTGTTTAACATTTTTCTAATAACGAATTAATGTTTAGAAACATTCTTACTGTAGCTTATCTTCAATTGAACCTCTTATTATTCATTTAGATTCTGACTTAACCAAACCTAATTGACTACATAATTTCCAAAGAAAAATCAACTTTTTCGTCTATACCGCTTTTTAAATTTCAAAGATCCCTTATTCTGCTCATCTAACTAACATTACTTATACTTCAGAACGATAATTTAGTTGCAGCCAACACAAAAGCAACAAACTAAGATGCTTCAATATAATTACTAACTAAGTCTCGCCGTTCGCATTTTAGTTCTTAAGATGTTCATATGTTAACTATATTAGTTTCAGATGGGTGCTGTTATTCTATTGATTCTTTAAACATTACAAACCTCAATAGCTGAAATTTCATAAATCATGTAAGGATGTTATGGAAATGACATTTTGTTTAGACAATACATTTGCATTTGGATTATAGTACAATTCGTACTAAATTGTTTTGCCTATCAAATGCATTGTCTATAAACCTTTTTACTTCTCTGTTTCACATAATTTTATAAGTTGGTTATTTTGAAAGTGGTACAAATCCACTTTTCTAAAACTTCACAATTTGGAAAATTTTAAACAAATATGAGACCAAGAGAAAAGCTAAATGTATATATTTGTAAAATTTTCTTAGACCGTACGTTTATGATACATACAAGTACTATACAAACAGCTTAATTTATATCATTAGTTTTACTAAATGTTCTCGTATGACCATTGATTTTACTTTAAACTGTAGCCCGTATATGAACAATCATAGAGTAAGAGGGACGGTTGGATAGATAAAGTAAAAGAAGAATGAGAAGAGAGTTGAAATCATTGTCCTTATTATAGGGTTCTTTTCCTACATATGCATGTCAACATAGGAGCACATACATAAGGATGCAATTGTAATTGTATGGAGACTATCCTCTTTCATTATTCTTGCATTAGTATAAGATTATCTTATATATATATATGTACACTTTTATATTTATATTGTCTGTAAAGTGTCATGAGTTGCCATCCCATGTAATATATATAACTGCTCTTTAAACATGCCAAAGAGTATGTTAAGCAATCATGATTTATAGGTTACGGAATATAATGAAAATGTCCTTTCTTATTGTTATTGTGAATTGTGAGAAGTTTTAAGACTCAACTAATCTGCTTTATATATATAGTACAAGTTTTGTAACTAAACCATCCTTAAATTCATATTCATGCACTCACCCATTCATGTTTCTGTTAGTTGTTGACAATAGAATATGTTTTTCAAACTAATGCATAATTTGCATTATGTCTACATTTTGTATGCTTTGCGTTCATATCAATAGAGCCCTCCTTTATATTATATGTTACTATTATACTGATTTCCTTTCTCTTTCTGGTTTCAAATAATTGGTTAGTATTAATATTAGATTCGTTTTTTTTATGTCATTATTCACACTTGTCATAGTCAAGCACATTCTGGGATATGATGGTGTAATGGTGAATATGATTGTATATATGTAACAAATTTAATTTTTGTAAGTACCAGGCACGGATATTAATATTGTTAAATTCAGTTTCATATCTCGAAGGTTACAGTAGACAACAGACAGTTACAAGGGTGGATAGGTCCAGGTCTACTCAGACTTTGAGGCTGATCAAAAATATATATATTTTGTTGGGTCTCTGAATCCGCCTTCTTAAAATTGCAAATAGAATAACGAACTTAGAACACCTCTCATCTTATGTGTAAGGTATAATAACCAAGAGTTCACGATATGTCAACAAGGTTTCCATTTTTATTTCATTATGTTGTTCGGACCTTCTTTCCATCTCGCCAAGCTAACTATTATTGGCAACATATTTATTAAACATTTATGGATAAACCAAATGTTATTAATTTTTATTTACGTTGTTTTTATTGTTTCTTTTGTGTATTAATTACATGACAATTTTAATTAATTTTTGCAATAAATTTTTTTTTAGTTTTTTTCAGCCTTGAATGCATGTAAATTTTTTATAATCAATGTTTTTACACGTGTATTTAAGAGAATACATAAAATGAAAAATGGATACGTACGTACCCTATTGAAAATATCGAACTTGAAGGGAAATACGACATGTATGCGATACTCTACATTTTAAAGTGATTTTATTCGTACAACTTCAGTTAATTATAGAAATGGTAAGAGGTCCAATTATTATCCTTTTCTATACTACTCTTACAGGCGTTGTAGGGGTCACCAACCACCTCCTGAATCTAATCTACCATTTTCATTATATTGATGGCTATAAAAACTATGTATGCACTGTGTGTGTATCATATTAATACTGAAACTTATAATAATGAATGCTTGCCATCATTTGCATTAAATGCCGCCGCATAAATTAATTTTTTTTGCCTTGATTTCATATGGGCAAGTAGTGTTTGCGTAATTTGTTTGACATTATTAAAGCAAAATATAATTACATTGCTTACTCACACCTATACAAACAATTTTGAGTATAATTTATGATTACAATGATTACAAAATAATGTAATATTGTCGCACTTAATGGTTTCTCATTTCTAAGTATTGCACTCTCTTTTTTTATTGTATATTTTTCACTTCACTGACTACAAGCAACTTGGTTGAAATAATTTTTAGTGGTTAACAAATTTCCATTTATAGAGACACATCTTTGGGTGTGAGAAAATCCAAGATAATCGATTATTGCACCTGTGAGGTGAGACTTGTTCAATTTTGTGTAATATGCTGATGCGTACTTTTTTGAAATAAGTGAAAACTGTGACCATCGCATACAATGATGTTCACTTGAACTAATTGCTGCTAAGTTGCAATAAATACTCTCCATTGACATGAAAATATTGTATTTGTGTGTGTAAACGCTTACAAGTTATACTTGTATGTGTGTATGTCACCATTCATTATTGCTTACAAATACCCACCTAAGCAAATTTTTACTGCACCACTTCCTGCCTTCTGGGATATAAAAATGTTCAAGCTTGTAAACTTATATATTTATTATATGATCTCTCTTCTCGATATTAAACGCAGAGACCAGCCATTGTAATTTTTGTAGTTATTGGGGTACCTGAAGTCTTGTCCTGAAAGTTGCAAATACAATGACAAAGTTTGCATACTTCTCAAAGTATATGGAGAATATAAATAAAGAAAACAACAACATGTACACAAACAAATATCAATATTTAAATATATTTAAATTAAAATTAATTCCAACAACCTCCTGCCCTTATGATGTACATTTCATGTGTTCACGTATTTGTGGCCGGAAGTATTCGGATGTCATTTCGTTTTTTCATTATTATCAGTCACGCTCTATTACATTCAAAGTGTATGTTGTGTAGTATTTTAAATGATATAATAAGTTGTACGCAATATATATACCCTACACAAAAAATATTGTGTTTGTGCGAGTCCTTAAAACTCTTTAAAGGTAAATGCCAGATTCTCATGCTGATTTGAACAGAATACTAAGTTTGTTATTTTGTTTGTAATACGGATAAGAAGTAGTATATATATGTATATATTCTTGATCATTATCAAAACCTGAATCGATCTAGCCGTGTCCGTGTTTACTATGCCATTGTCCTTTATAGTAGATACCATAATACCACATATTCGTCCCTTATTATTCTCAAATACATTTCACAATTAAATCAGTAATGTTTTCATTTTCAACTTAATTATAAGAAGCATTCACATTAAAAGTTTCCGCTAAATGAACAACTAACATCACACTCATCCCCATTTGAATTGTAGCAACATATTATGTATGTAAAATATGAAGAGCAACACTTTATGCAGTGTATCGAGAACCGGAAAAATTTTGTTGTAACTACTTTCCGTTTTTCCACTCTGTGGTCATGTACAAACATAGTGAGATGTGAGTGTTGGCAAAAAAGTCACCGTGGTCCCTTCCACATTTGAACATTCTAACCGCAGAGGAGGTTAGGCGACATAGAAAACTACAAATACAATAACAAAACTGTTCGAACGAGATTCTTAGAATGTCTGGTTTAGTTGAAAAGCTGTTAAGCTTAAGTTGTGTTTTGGAGAGTGCACGAAGGCCAACAAATGCTGCAAAGCCCTTTCTTAATTAAAGTTCAAATTTCTGTATACTGATTTTCTATTGCTTCCTTTTCGTTCTTTTTTTTTTATTCTTTATATTAAATGTTATTCCCTAAGTAACTATGTCGTTATCCTTTTACAGGAATGTTTGAGTATTTGTTGCAGTTGTGGTTAGTAACCAATTCTTGATTTTGAACATTTTATTCCCTGCATCACTTGTGGCAAAGGATGTATTAAATTTGTGTGGATATTTGTATTATATAAGTGGTAAATACCATGATCACCTTCAGTTATATGGATTGATTCAGTATCAAAATTTAAATCGATTTAAAAATGTCCGTCTTTCTGTCTGGCTGCCTAAACTAAATTAATTGTAGCATAATTTGTGGAGCTAAGTGGTGTAGGGTGTTAAATTGTTGAGCTTGACGAACATTTTTATTTATTTTTGTGCCACCGAGAAGGTTAGAGGAATTAAAATCTTTGTCATTTTGGCTAAACCATGAGGATGGGAATGTTGTATTTGAATTTAAAAGAGTTTAAAAGACATTTAAAAAAGCAATTATTTGCTTGTTTCTTTTTGCAGGTTATGGTGGAGTTTCACCGCGCACTCAATGGGGTCGTATAGCCGCCTTGATTTATGCTCTATTCGGCATACCCATTGTTCTGTTATATCTCTCTGCCATGGGTGAAGGTTTGTCGACTGGTATGCGTTGCTTATTCCGTAAGGCGCGCTCCAAAAATGGTCATTCATCTAACAGCCCCGCCAATACTACTGCCACGAATACGAATAAAAACAAATTAAACAGCGAAGTGAATAAAGCGAACAGCGCTTCAAGCAAACATTACCATCACCATGCTGTTAAATTAAATAATCCGCATCCTTACGGTACATTAACGAAACAATACCATAATACGATAGCGACAAGTGCATCACCTAGTGTCCCCATCTCTATATGCGTTATGGTGCTGATAAGCTATATTACCGCGGGCGCATTATTATTTCACAAAATACAAAACTGGAGTGTATTGGAGGCATTGTATTTTTGTTTCACGTCACTGGGCACCATTGGTTTTGGTGAACTGGCTCCTACGGGCAATCTGCCTTTATATTTAGCTTCCGCTTATATACTGATAGGTATGGCCGTGGTGGCCATGTGCTTTAGCCTCATACAGACTGAACTGGTGATGTGGCTGCGTAAGTTTAGCGTTCAAGATCATGTTATGCCACAAACGGAAGAAGTTGCTTTGGTATCGGTGGCAGTTACACCCAAATCATCTTGACAAAGACATACTGCAGATTTGCTGACAGGTGGTGGTGGTGTTAATATTCCAGCACATCATCATACCATGTTTTTTGGTCCGGCTCATTCCTACAGCCAATACAATTCACTGCCACGCCGTACGCCCATGAATTCTGCATTTCAGCGTAATACTCCCATTAGGCGATCAGCTGGTATACCTGAACATCACATTGAATATTTTGTGCCGCGCAGTGTTAGTGAATTTAATTTATCGGGTGTTGGTGACTTGGCCTTGCCGCCACCTAGACGTTGTTCACCCACTGTGCAAACCAATGGCATGCCGCATAGTCTACAAATGGGTCCACCACAAACATTGTTATGTGGTTCTCTGCACGCACCACCACAACTACCACCAACAGCTACACAAATTGTCATGAAGCCGCGAGAAAAAATGGTGACTTTTGAAGATGAACCGAAAGGTATGCTATCACCACAACAAGCTGTCACTAGTGGGGGTACCTGCCCGCATGGTGTGCCCACCACACCACGCAAATCCGTCCCCAACGTTAACCTAAACAGTGCAGCTACTGCAGATATATTCATGTGACGAGAATCTCTACGATGACCCACGCTAAGCGGGTTGTTAAGTGAAACTGCTAGTGATGATATGTTTGGCTTAACAAGCATGAGTGATATGGAGCCACTGACAGCGGCCGCGGTAATGGGTGGAGAGGGTGTTGGTGTGGATAGTGGGTCTAACTCATTGGCTGACAGTCTTAATGATTTGAAAACGAAAACTACTCCCGGTGATGTTATACGTGTATAAAAATAATAACAACAAGAACAAACTGGTAATGACGACATTTTCTCAATTCACTGCTAATCATTCTAATCACCCTCCAAATGCATTACGTGTAAATATTTAACGCATCATAAACAAACAATTAACAAAAAAAAAAAAAAAACATAATAATTTAATGTATATACCCGATACATACATATAAGTAAATACATTCCATGTATTATTGTAAGTTATTCACACCTACCCAATTAATGTATTCAGAATGTTTTATAACATAAAACATAGACGCGCAAAAAAGAACAGACGTTGAGTTATTACGTGTATGTATATATGTATGTAATTATGTTATTTTCCGTTTTATATCTTTCTCATAAGATAAAAGCATATATTCCTCATCAGCATCACTTTTTAAATCGATCTATTTATGCCCGTCTGGGTGTCTGTCTGGTTCTGCATTTTACCCGAGATTTGATTCATTATAACATGTATGCTTTTATTTTTGTCCATCCGTCTGTCTGTCTTTAAGTCTGCATTTATACTGTCATTGTCTTAGCAAACGTATTTGTATATCCTTATAGTGCTTTAACAGTCAAATTAGAGCTCTCAACACACTCTAAATGGCATATATTTAGGTATTTATCCTTAAAAATGCACCATATACTTTGTCAATTTGAACATTAACAAAAGCACATGTCTTGCTAATACATAGAGTAAAAAGTAAATTCAGTTTCTATAATCCTTTGTTGTTGTTTTTCAACAAAAGGTGCACTGTCTTACAAATTGTATGGTTTACCCAATAGTTGTTGGATATGCATGCAAATATGTTCACATAACTTGGGCTTAATGTATCACTGACACACTAATGAAGACACCAACAAAGGCTAGTTGTGACTGAGTTAGCAAAGCTGGGATAATATGTAGGAATGTTATGCGGTCGCTGGTTTAAAGTGTTACAATTTTTTAGGTGACTGGAATAAACAAAAGAAGAGAAACGCTACTATGTGACAAAACATAACAAAAGCACTGTTGCGGTATTGTTTCTTTTCATTTCCCAAGATGATGATAAATAGCAATATCTGTGAGAGTTGATAAAACATTTTAGCATATCCACTGATAGTTTTTAAAGAGTTTATTTATGGTGTGGGTAATAATATATATATTGAGAATCCATGTTACTCTGGTTGCTTTAGAGTTGAGCACCATTTCATACTATTAAAATTTTTTATTCAAAACAACCAAAAGGATGCATTAAAGATTTTATTTTTGAACAGCATCATAATCTGAATCGATTAAGCCATGCCCGTGTTTCAGTTGATTAGCTGCACACAGTTACAAAATTTACGTTATTAAGATAAAATTTTTAGTTCGGTTTTTATTTGAAATTGGTCAAGTACTACGTTTTTATTTTCAAAAACAAGGCTGGATAGTTAAAAAATATGTAAGTATTTATTAGGTTAAGGCTACTTATTTTTCGATTTTTCCAAAAAACTTCTTTGCAAATCTGAAGTATATACATATTAAACGAATTTCAAGCACTATTAGAAAGATGTTACGCCCTCTATATCAAGGTAGAGGATGTTTAAGATGCGGCCTAAAATGAAGTTAGCTTTACGTACTTTATATTAAATTTTTCTCATATTATAATTTTTTTTTTTGAGTGTAGCTCGAGTACACGTAAAAGAAATTGTGAAACATTGCAGTGGACAAAACATTAAAAAAAAATTAGTTTAGAAATAAATTCTAGTTAAAACAATAAAACCACAAAAGCAGTGTCCAAAATGTACAGCGATTGCTTATAAGAAACAACATTTGTACATACAACACGTTGTCACACCTCCACTACTGTAGTCTAAAAGCATTTTATCAATAATCAAAACTGATACAAATAGTTATTCTACAATAATAATAAAAAATCACACAATATTATAAATATATAAAGTTGTTGTCATTTTTTTTTTCATGAAATTTTCACATACCACAAAAAAATAAATATATAAACACAACCCCATATAAATATGACCAAACAGAACACCAGATAAATTAAAAACAAAAAAAAATAATAATAATAATGATAATATTAAATAAATAAAAAGGAAAATGTAGCAAAAGATGAATTTATTTAAGGAAATAATAATTTTAAAAACAAACCCAATACCCAAATAAAATCTCTTTGTAAACTTTTGTAAACAATAGAATGACACTCGTAATGAAATGAAATGCCAAAAAATATTGAATGGTTTTAAATAACGCGCGTATAAATTTAAAAAAATTGGCAAAAAAAAAAAACAGAATTCCTAAAAAGCCCCAAATAAATATTCTCTCTAACATTAAATTTATAACTTTAACCACCCCTTTCGCTCCGATATTTATTACTGTACTACTCTGTGAATATAGTTAAACATATATTGATAAGAATGCCAAAAAATATTAAATTAAAATCAAATATTACGGTAATAAAATAAAGTAAAATAAAATAAAATGAAACAAAATTAATTTAAATGAATTGATGATGATTAATATTAAATGGTAACAAAATAAATGCAAATAATAAACAATTTGAATCTCATATAGACCTTTTCTTAAATACACTTTACATAATTATAGGAAACTATAAAGAAGAGTAAGTAAACACATTTAAACGAATATTTATATCTTGCACCACTGGTGTCTGTCTATCCATGTGAATTTGTTCGCCAGCTGCAGGTCGCAATTTTTGAACTATACTCATACGCTGGATTAAGGATAAAGTCTCCCCGTATAAAAAAGGTATTTTTAAAAAATTCTACTTCGTTTTTCTCATGATTAATAAATAATTGCAAAGAGAAGAAAATGTATAAAGTAGAACAAAACGCACCTAAAACTTTTACTTTTACCTGGGAGGTGTTTTTTTATCACTTTGCTTATTTATGTGTTTTTATTCTCCTCCCAACATTGGTTATCGTTGTTTTTAAGTTTGTCCTTTTGTTTAAATTTAGAAACCTAAACATCCTCTCAGGTTGTCAGTTTGGTTTTTTCTTTTCTTTTGCTTGTATAGGTCGTTTTTTTACGATTATAGTAAATATCACAAAAAACACTTACGTTCGTACCCATAAAACATTGAGTATGTATGTATGTATGAATGTATATATTATGAATTGTATGTGTGACTATATAAGTATATTGGTTTTAAAAGTTGTAAAAAAAACTTGAATTTTTTCCCCTTGTATTATACAAGCATTACAAGTTGTTGTTGACGGCCTTGAGATGTTGTATTTAGTACTTGTACGTTATGGTTATGTATATAATGTTATTGGGTTGTAAACAAATGTTCCTTCTCCTTCTGCTTTTATACCCAATCACCACCCATTTGAAAGCATACACTGTACACACATGTATGTTGTATGTGGCGACATTTAAAACAATGTAATATGCATTAACTCTATAAAAGCGTAATGGAGAGAGAGAATTTTTAGCACGGGTGGTATGAAATGTGAGAGAAAGAGTTGGCATGCAAAGAAGCGAGATGTATTTATCATATTATGTGACAAATAAATAGCGCATGTAAGCGAGGTACACATGTTTATATAAAAATATATAACTGTGAATGTTAAAGCATCATAAATCTGTGCTTAGCTACTTAACAATAACAACAACAATAACAAGAAAACTTTGCCCCAAATATTTATATACTTACAAACTGTGTACACATGTAAAGCTTATTTATATTTAATGGTTTGCGTTAGTTTTTCACTTTTTGTACAATATTAGTAGTAGTAGTAGTAGTACCTTAGAGGCTCCAACCACAACAACATAAAGCCTTATAAATAAACGTTGATTTTGCTTTTTTCCATTCCATTCACTTTCTTTATTTGGTGTGTTTGCATAGAGGATAACGAAAAAAAAATATCTCCTCTTTGACCTTAACAAAAAAGGAAAAAGAGGCCTCACAGACCTCACACATGAAAGAAAGTCGGACATGGACTTCCTTGAAAAACACCCCTCACGCTACAAAACCAAAGCAAATTGCAATCATACTAAAATTAATTTAATTTGTTGATATACTGAAAATAGACATAAATTGGATGCCGTATATAACCAAAATATTATTACGCTGGCAGTTAAAGTGGATGGTGGAAGGTGGAAGGAGGGTACCTTCGATTTGGCCTCAACGATAACTTCGACTGATAATTTTTCTAACATTCTTTATGTAAACAATCGGTTTGAAAAAGTAGACTTGTTAAAGCCAATCATCAAGGTAAACAAATATAGTTTGAGCAACACCAAAAATTCGCCAAATTTATTAAAAAAGTTTCTCGTTTTCGTCATCCATCTTATAACGTCCATTTCTGTTCAGCTCATAGTATACGTATATATTCCCATGAATGCCCAAAACAAGAAAAAAAAATATTATAAGACTTCGTTTTTATGAAAATTTATAACCTCTGTGAATATATATGATTGATGAGTTCGTGTGTATAAAAGCATTTAAAATCATACAATTCATTGAGTTTTAATGGTCTCACACCAACCATTTTTCAATTTCCGTTAACACTGCCAAGTAATGCTAATGCGTTTCTCTTGCTTTCTTATATAATTTCGATTTCTTCTTGTGATGGAAGAATAACCGACAATCCATTTCCCTTACAATCATTTTCATTACACTATATGTTTCATTTATGATTTTACACAAACCATAACTGTGCCGAGTAATGTACAGTACAGTAACGCAACGTTACTTTTTTACACATTTGTATAAACATAAAACAAGCATAAATCATAATAAGGAAGTTCCTTAACCAATTTCACTTCTATTTTGTTTTATATCCACTACCATGGCCCAAAGACAGTATTTTCACTTTCTTACTTTAGTATATATGTAATAATAAAAAGTGAAAATGTTATAGTCGGTTATACCCGACAATTTATTAGCCTACACTACTGAGTTCTGCAATTTGTGCTTTAGTTAGTTGAGATGTAAAGGGTTTTTCAATAAGGACATAAAAATTTTGTATTCGGAGAAGTTACGGCGGTTTTTGAATTAATTTGATCTTGTAGAAGTGTAAGCCAAGACCTCTAAGCACAATTTTACACAAACTTGTTCCAAATATTCCCAATTTCTGTAATCGGCGTAGAATTGGCAAATTTGGGACATTTTGAAGTGAAGCACTTCGGTACTTCAACCGGTGCGTTGGCTCACTAGCTTAAGAACATCCAATAGTGTATATTTGATTGGAATTCATTCGGAATGATTATTCCGACCGCAAATTTAAGCATGCTCATTTAAAGTTGCGACCACCGAAGCTTTAAAATTTTATGCAAAACTGAAGTAAAAGTTCATCTAATAAGTTTATGTCAACTTTTATGTAATTTCCAAAATTTATGCATATGTACAACACATGAAATTACGTGGGTTATGTTATAAAATATGAGAATATAAATTCTCTAATAAAGAAGTTAAGTGGAAAAGGCGTCTTCTTACACACTCTCAACATAGTTACCTACATATGCGCGTTAAGGAATAATTAACAAAAACAGTTAATGAAATATTTCCATACTAACTGCACTCACACACACTTGTGCATTACATATTTTTGTTTGCTCTTACACCCTTTATCTTCATATATGTAGTAATTTACATAGATGATAATGTATTATGTGAACAAACGTTTATCATGGAGCATAGTCAACGCACCGGAGAGGTCCTCATATATAACTGTCACACCCAGGAGACATAATGAAATTATGTCAAGTGTCAGGCAGACGGTATAAACAACGGCTGTATATTGTACAATATAATCTACACCCAAATAAATAAACATGTCTACTTAGTAGCAATAAAGTTAGTTTTATTATTTAGACATTTTTCCGCAAAGATAAACACCTTTAGCTGAGTTTGGTTATTCACTTTTTTATTGCACCCTGCTCTTCTTGTGGCCAAGAGGTATTTTAAGTTTGTGCGGATATTCGCAACTCTTCAAATATAAATTTGAATAATCATGTCCGTCTGTCCCTGTAAATTTGTGTACCAGCTGCAATGAATGAATTTTTGACCTGTTATGTAGAATTTAAAAAGGCTTATTCGATTTGATATTTCAGTTAAGTTGTGCACGTTTTAACATAATTTAAATTATCCCATCTTCACACTTATTTACATACTTCACGTTCACTTTACTATACTTCATCTACTTGGTAAGAATATGAGGTAAACAATAATAATTATTTGTAGGCAGCCAAGCAATGTGTGCCAGTGTGGGTTATATGAAACGCAACGACGTTGTATACAATATGAAGTTGTATCATAAAAATTGTAAGGACGCACTGCCTTTGAGGTGTGTGTATATGTGTTTGTACATTGTATTATTCCCTTGAGTACAGTGTAACGTTATTTACTTGATTGTGTGTGCATGTGTGTGCTTATGGTATTTTTTATTAGATTATGGTATGAGTAAAAATGACATTTCAACAACAGCGTCTACAACACCGCATGCTTATAATTGTTTTTACAGCCTGTTTATGTGGCGTTAAACTTGAATTGTAAGTTTTATGAGTTAATGAAGCATTTAACGATCATATCTAATAATTTTACAACAAAACAATAACGCAGACACGTTTGTTCGGAAAATAAAAATTTTAAATTTCCAAATTTAGCAGCTTATCAATAAGGATATAACAATTTTCTTTTTAAATAAAAGACAGTATAATTGGGAATAATTGATATTGGGTTGAAATTCATTCTAGGTACAGTGCACATGTTAAATTTGACTATGAAATTCAATCCCGTTTATGTAACAACCGCGAGCAATTTTGCAACGATCGATTGCAGCCAATATTATTCCAAAGTAATATTTCGTTGTTTGTTAAGACTATACTCATAATTTACTCGTATAGGGATAATATTACTATAACTTATTTTACTTTATTTGTTTTTGAAATTGCCGCTTTATTTGCAGTTTGTTTATATACCACCTCATGTGTTGTTTTAATTATTATTTTTTTCCAATTGAATGTTAGTGTGAGCATCAACCACACCACTTCCTGTTTAGTGAGCAAAATTATTTTTTACTATTACGATTTTCTATTACTATTCCACTCAGCTCCAATAATAAATAATCACATTAAAAACAAACAAACAAATAACAAGGAAAAACAAGACAAAAAACTAAATTTGGTTTAGGCCAAATCCTAAATACCCTCCGTATCTTTGGAGATACAAATGGAGGGCTTGGCAGAAATTTCTTGTACGACCACTATACGAACATACGTGTCTAGATATAATTATAATTCTAAAATTTAAGTTAGAACGATTTGTAAACTAAAGCTTGAAACTTATTTAATGCACCTAGATTTTACACTACCGATCAAAGATATACATACATTATTGAGTCTCTGGGGCGTTGCAGTTGTATGTAGAATGACAAGCTTAGTATTCTCTTCTATTTAATGTGATGAGTATAAAAATATGCAATTTTTAAGTAAATTTTTCCATCACCTGTCCACGCAGCTCTTCTACTGTAATTGTGATGCTTCTTACAATGAAACGAATCGTAATAATTTGATGACATGAAAGTTATCGTTGACGCGCTCCTTTGAACAGCTTAGGTCAGCATATTTTTACACTGTTGCGTTAAGTTTCATTCCACTTTACGGTTAGTTTGTTATTTACAATTTTTTTCATGTTTTCATTTTCGGTTTTCTTTCACCTTCGCCATCTCAAATTTCTTCTTCTCTTCATTCTTTCTACCTACCTACCTTTGCTACCTACATCTTACCTTCACTTGCGAAGTGTTTCCGTGATCATTCATTCAGTAGCGTTTGCATCAATTGTGCAAGATTTTCTTGTCTTGTTGCTTTATTTCTTCTTCCTTTTCTTCGCCTTATATCTCCTTAACGTGATTTTTGCTGCCATTGCGTGTTAATAGTTGTTGGTTATCATGCTCAGTAAAACTATTGTGATGATGATGGTGGTGACGGTGGTGGTGGAAATGAAGATAATGATGTTTATTAAGATTGAGAATCATTTACATTTTGCTGTATCATCGACCTTTCTGTTGGCAGGAGTATTATTTTCACTTACACGGGGTAAGCAAGTGCCAAAAGTAAAAATATTTTGCCATGGACCGCTAATTATTAATGAAATTCTTAAATGTATCTACAAAAAAATATCGCGATGTTTTTAATTTTTAAAAAGCGCAAAGTTTTTAAATTTCATGTCCTATTTCCCAACAGCTTTCTATAAGAAATTAGGAGACTTTTGACAAAATTGAACATTTGTCCAGGTGTCCATTCCAACAGCCAAAGCTTATTCGATATGTAGAATAAAAATTGTTTTAAATTAGAACCACACGTGATGTAGGGTATTATGCAGAAAACATTTTCAACTTGACTGTCTGGCTAAATGTGAAGAAAATCATTATGTTTGAAAAAATTTTGTGTACTTGTCGTGACATCACAGATTCCTAAATAGATTTAATGTGGTTTATGTGTGGTGGTAGGCGTTGTTGTTATTATTATTATTATTATTATTGTTTTGAGGTTTGCATTTTCTTTCTCAGCAAAATTGTCATGAACCACCCCACCAACAATGCGCGCAATAGAAAACCGGATATACTGATATCGTATATTCTCTGTTATTTGTTGTTGTTATTATTGTTCTTATTATTACATATATATTTAGCTTTGGTTTTTTGTTTGGTTTTGTTACGATGCGATTTGTGTCAGTTTTAATGCGCATTTGTCGACAGGTTTGATAAATTCAATTTATGCTCTAATTTTATACCTCCGTCATACACTCACTGCAGGCAACAATACAATCACCCATCTTTTCGCCATTGCTACTGAATTGTGTGTGTGTGTGTACAATATACAATATACCGCTATGTATTTGTGATTGAGTTATAGTAGCTAAGGCTGAGAGTGAGCGGCTTCCCTATTTTGTTGATGCTCCGCTTTGGCAGTTCACATATTGAATTTCCATATGACAATAACAATGAACAACTTTCTTTTACAATACGAATGCACACGCTTTGCATATTTTTCTGTAAACGTACAAAAACCTACGTATATGTATGTATTCATCTAAATAATGTTTTTTTCATTTTTGGTATCATGAATAATGTATGGTTGTGTTGTTTTATGGATAGAAATTTTTCAGCAAATGAAAAACTTCTCTACAAAGTTATCTCCCACTCACATCTCATATTTAGTCATAAAATTCTAATACTCTAACATGCACCCACAAACACAAGTCATACCTGTGAATCTTTTTAAACATTTTACTATAAAATATTTAACCTCATCCTTATCCATGCAGTTAGAAAAGTGAAACCGCCTTTAGCTTCAGCTAAGAACAAACAAAAAATAAATTGAATAGAATAAAACTGCACTGCAGTGCTGTGCAAGCGCATCGAATGAATGATATTACAATTTAAATGTGTTTTTATGGTTATAGTATTACAAGAAAGAATAAAAGCATGGATAACAAATACAATAACAACAACAATGTCATCGCAAAAATTATAATAGGTTTTCATACTTTTATACAGTTTCAACAATAAAAATCATTTATTTTCTTTTAATAAAAAAAGGTCAAACAGGGATGGTGAACAAATAATTGTGTAGGGGAGAGGACTAGAAAATGTTTTAGTTTTTGGTTAAAAAAAATCTTATTACCACCACCCACATTCAGTAGCCCACAATTCTTGATTATTAACAAATTTTGCATTGATTTAGCTGTCCATCCGTCTGTCCATATGTACAGACTCTTACATTCAGAATAGTCCAGCGTTTAGTTCGGTTTACATGCTGGTGTCATTATTGGATCTTACTTATTCAAAAAATTATTCATTTAGAAGCATTCATTAAGAACACCTAGGCTGGCTGTAACGCACAGTTTTTAATAATGATTAAGAATATACAGATTTTGTAGAGTCTCGGACGCCTTTTTGTGCTTCTTTAGCATACTTTTTCCAACTTGTGTAGATAATCTAAAAAAGTTAAGCTCTTCGTTAGGTATGAACAGAATTGTTTTTGTAAAACACTAAATATACTTCTCCCAAAATTGTTGTAATCAATTGTTCGTAAATGATATGTATAATCAACATATTTTTGCATAACATATTGTACTCTGTGTATATTCATAAGTCTGCCCATATTCATCAACACATATTTGGCAATTAGTTTGAGTGTAAAAGCTTGAAATGCATTCAATTATTTATTTATTTATTTTTTGTCTGTTTTAACATATTAGGGTCATTTTGTGAATATACAGTTTAGAGGGAGGGTGTTTGTCCGGCATATGTTCAAAGAGAATTGATTGACCGAAATGTTATAGCAAAGTAAATGGTAGCAATAACACAATTCATACAAAAACAATACACAAACACTACACACAATCTACATACTGGGCACTGCAATATGAGAATTTTATAGTTACACATATACACATGTATAATGCATCCATTTATATGTCTATCTATGTACATATGTATATAAAAGCATGTCGTGAGAATTAAAACGTATTAACTCCATTTGTGAATATATGCTGTACGTACGTACGTATGTATGTATGTTTGAATGCGTTTGTGTGGGGAATAAAAAAACCATGCATATTCTCGCGCCGTTTATGCTTTAATATATTTTGTTGTTGGTACATATAATTCAGCAGCAATACTGCTCTTATAAAGTAATTCCGTATGAATTTGTTTATATTCACACTCACACTAGCTGCTAGTCTATGGCTAGGAAAAAAATGTTTTTTTTCAGGTTTCAATGTAAACATTGTGTAGTTACATCCATGTATAAATGTATTATTATTGTATGTATTGTATATATGCAGACATTCGTAATTTTGGTTGAGTTTTATAAATGGAGAAGCTTAAGCTTCACTACACTCTGTGTGAACTCGATTGCATCGAAGCTGGCTTGGGATATCTCTGCACGCTATTATGTATTATGCGTTAGTGTTGTTGATATTGATGGCGCTGATGGTGATCATGATGATATATTGAATTGTTTTATTGGCATCAGCACATTTTAATACCATCGTGTATAGTGTTTGGACTTGTATAGCATTTTGGTGTGGTTTATTCTCACCGCACAATTTTTTTTTTTTTTTATATTTCTTTGAGTGTATAAAAAGAGTTTCCCTTGTGATGTTAAGTGAACAAATTTTAACCGTAAAGTAAAAGCAACTAGAACACAACCTTAATGGTAAAATAAAGAATAACAATAATGTGGAGAAGAAACTTAATAAGCGGTGTTTAAGTAAAATTTGGCTACAAATAAAAATAAAAAAACTAAATTTCGTTTAGGTCAAATCTTAAGCAGCGCCCAAAATCGATTAAAATCTATTTATCTGCCACAAAAGTTAAGCCAAGAAGTTCGAATTTGGTGCACATATTTTAGAGGGCGTACTCATATACCTGCCGCGCCCACCGTTCCCAGATGTGCAGAATATTTAAGATTTAGCCTAAGAAACCTTTTTTTACTTATAATGTAGTATCTTACCAAAAACCATTTTAATATACACATATAGTAAAAAATGCACTTGACTGTATAGTTGATCATTTATTATGTTTAGTTGAACTGCTTTCTATGTGGCTTTGATTTTGTTCTCTCCTTCTCTCCTTTTTGCAAAATAATTGATTTTATCTTGCGTTTGGAATTTATCGTCTCTGGTTTTTATGTAGAGACAGTTAAAAGTAATTTTCAATTTTGCACCATTTTCAGCGTTCTCATCATCTTCCTATCATTGGTTAAACAAAACAACAAAAGCTAACAAAAACAACAACAATAATAATCAAAACAGGACTACATAGAATCACCAGTCTCAACAAAACAATAACAAAAAAAAAAAACGCTACAATGAAAATTTTTACACAATTTTTCTTTCTTATCATTAGCTACGTATCGACAGTAATAACAATTACAACGAAAACAACACTGACAACGTTATAATCTAAATCTCTTTTTTAAATTATCACTAACAATTCTAACTTAGAATGTAGGAGAAGTTTACGTTAATATTTTTATATCCTCCACATAAGATAAGTTTGTCATTCAAATTAGCATTGCAAAGCGGTGAAAAAACTGTTACACGGTAATGGTAAACTAATCTTAATAAACTCACGTGCAATCTTAAGTAAACATAGATAATGTAAATATTTAACGAAATTTTTGTAAAAATTCCAATTTGTATGTATTATGCGTATAAAAACAAGATTACAATCTCGAAAGAGAATTTCAATTTTTTATATTATCGTCTGAACTATTTGTGTTAGCTTTGCTCCCCGTCTATATGTACTTAACTTTTAAAACGAACAAAAATATAAAAATATGTTTTTGTGTCTTATCTCGCTTTTAGTTTTCATCATGATTCGGCACGTATCATACATAACCTAACATTCTATATACAATAGATGACTGCATTTAACTTGTATTAAATACAAAAAAATAAAATAAAAAAGAATTCATTCATAAGACATGTCCTTCATAGCTCGTAGAGCTCAAGCAATAAGTAAACGAAAACATAGCCTGTCCCTATCACGTTACATATCAACATCTACAACATATTGATAAAATGAAGCTTAACCCGTCTCAACCTATTACACAGAGGAAAGCAAAAACAAAAAACAAAAACAAGAACAAAATAGTGACGTGATTAAAGAGGAACTCACAGTGGAGGAAATTCCATTCTTTTTATGTTTCTCAAGTTTATTTTGCACCATATAGGAGAAAACGTGCTTAAGAAAATAACATCAATTGCAAGGAGAAGAAGACCTTGTCTGTATGTATTTGATAACAAACAAAACTAACACTTTCGGGTTATCACATGAAATCTTAGAAGATTGTGAAGAAGTCTTAAAATTGTTTCGAAATAACAAACATATAAAATTTATTACGATAAACATTCAAGGTTGGAAAATTCATAATAAACTATATAATGAACAAATATAGAGTTCGGTGCTACGCTCAATTTGTTGAAGCGTTTGTAAAACTTAGAAGGAAGTGAACAATTTGGAGAAAGTTTTTTGTGAATTCTGAGTGTGTCTGTTATATGACCACGTGCACATAAGCACATCAAAGTAAGGGTTTCAATCTTATTGCTAAATTTTTGTGGCAGATATATATGTTTTTGTTGATTGTGGGCATGGATCTCAATCGATTTTGCCAAAACTATATAGCAATATATGCATCGAGAACTTAGTATAACTGTCAATTAACAAAGCCAAAGAAACAACAATAGTTGTGTTGCATATTATACAAATGTACAAAAACGTCTGCGAGAAATTTCTGCATATATAAATAAAGGCAACATAGGTATTTGTTTAGTTATTTGCTGAATGTGAAAAGAAAAACACACTATTTCGTTGACTTTGTATTAGTTTGACCTATGACCTCGACACAAATATTCTTTAATATATTTAAATCGTTCTATATTATTTGTTGTCCCCTTTTTTAATTCCATCAATGGCAAGAAACAAAATGTCAGTCAGTCCGCTAACCAATCAAATGTTTGTCTCTATACACGCTGTCCACCAATTGATGCTGATGAAAGTGAATGGAAAACCAAAGTCTGACCAAATATTGTGTAACAACTTTTAAAAGCGTCCAAGCACAGACCTGTACGTATGTATTATATGTGCGAACATTTTTTCAGTTGTACGCATAGAAATATTGCCCCAAGTGTACATATTATGGTTGTAACGTCATGGTGTATATATGTACATGTGTACGTATGCAAACCATACATAAAACACAGCAATAATAGTTGCAACATTGTAGCAACTTTGTAACAACAATAATAGTGGTAATGATCAGTAGCAGCTTTTTTTCGTACAGCTTGGCCTACTCTCTCTTGGGTAAATATTGTTTTACAGCATAATTGCGTGCTTGTATGTAAAAGTGACTGAATGTGAAAAGAATCGAAATGGTTGTGCAATGCGTTCTCATGTATTTATTATATAATTCTGTGTGCTGTTATTTGTAAAAAATGTATTTTAAACGTGACCGAGAATTTCAATTTTACTTTCATTTATTCTTACGCCCTCAACAGTGCATCAGTATTATTTCCCCTGTTTGTGTTTATATTTGGTTTTTTTTTAATATTGTTGTTGTTGTAATAATTAATTTGCACATGAAAACTTTTTAATTTAAAGTTTGTTACTATACCGAAAAGGATGGTTTTTATATTATTATATTCCGATGCTGATGTTGATTATAGCCAACAGCACTTGTGGCAAAGGTTATATTAAGAGTGTGCAGATGTTTGTAACTTCTAAATGCTAAATGCCACACCCACCTTAAATTACATTCTTCGATTCAGAATTACTTGCTGAAATGATTCATCCATGTCTGTCTGTCTCTCTGTCCATGCAAATTTGTGTACAAGCTAGGTCTACTTTTTCAGTTATTTTAATGAAATAATTTGTGAAGCCAAGTTCTGTAAAGTATTACATGGTCAATTATAACCTATTATAGCAATTCCTTTTTTCAACAATAGAGAGTATTGAAATACATTTCTAGAGTATTTTTCAGTATATTTTTTTGCTTCCGTGTGAATGTTTTAGGTTCTGCCTAGGATATATGAGTATACGAGTATATTATAAAATTTTACAATATTCCAAAAATTAATTAAAAAATGTACTTTCTCGTTTTGTATCATATAATACACTATCGATCTGATAAATCACACATTATTACGGTTGGTGTCTTTTAACGAGACTTGTTCAAAAGTTTTATTTCACTGTTCATTAAAACGAACAGAAATTATTGGTTAAAAACTTCTTCATTGTAGACTACAAAGCCAAACAGTGTGACTGTTTTTTACGCATTTCAAACTAATGCCGCTCATACTTGTTGTTGTTGTGGAACTTCTGTACCATTTTTCATGCTGACTTGCATAAAGGTAAAGTTTTAATTTCTTCAATTGAAATTTTTTTTGATCATTTTGATCAAATCATTTACGAACGCATTCACGTACAATACGTGCATATATGTGGTTTAATTGAATGTAAATGTATTGGTAAAGACACAGACACAGTTTTGAATCAATTTTCAACTTAAGTGAACTTTTTTAAAGAAAATAAATTTTTTAAATGTTTATGGTACGTATATATAAATACTGCCACATACGCGTTATATGAAAAATGTTCTCACTTTCATACCAAACACATACATAAAAAGTATCTACATATTTTATCAGTAGAGGAGGGGGTGGTATTTCATCAAATTATTGGCGAAGGTTTTCGGTTAAATTCAATCATTACCGAAAAGACTGAAATTTTTACTAATTGTACGTATATCCACATAAAGTTTAAAACAACGTAAAAACTTTGAATCTCCTCCACATCTGTAGATTTAAGATTTGGCGTGGCACATCGATGGATGGGGTAATTATAAATATTTACTTACGTAATTATAAATATGTACTCTATATAGGATTTCCTTTGATTGTGGCTGTGGCTCTTAACCGATTTTACCCGCTCTAAAATTTCAGCTAATATATCTCAAAATTAATGCCCGTACGAATACCAAAAATAGACAGACATGTAAATCGACCTAATTTTTTTTGCTGATCAAGAATATATATACTTTTTAGGGTCTCTGACGCCCCTACTTGGTGTTGCAAATGGAATGTTAAACATAATAAACGCCCCACCTTATATGGAAGGTATAAAAAGTAAAATTAAAAGCAAAAGATGAAAATACTTGGAAACATTTCATTTATAAATGGTGTAGTTATTAAATAAAGAGAAATTTCTTTGGTATTTCTAGCATCATCTCAACAGCTAGGAGAAAGAAAAATGTATATGTAAAAATAAAGATAAGAAACTGTGTTCATAAACCAATCATATGTATGTCACAGTCACGTATGCTTTTATACGTAAAGGCTGCTTTACCATAATATTTTGAAATGAAAATGAGAATACACACACAAAGTAAATAAAAAAAAATAAAAATAAAGATAAAAACTACCCACACTAAAGAAATATCAAGGTATTGAAGAAAATCATTAAATGTGAGTACAAGTTGGAGAAAGAGGAGAAGCAGTGTACTCGTATGTATCAAAAAATAAATTAAATCGAGGTGGGCACGGACTTGACTTGAATGGGAAAGCACACTAACGTTTGACGTTGGCGGCAATAACGTGTATTGTGCTGTGACTTTGAACTATATATTGCGTGCATGAATGTTAGTGAAGACATATGGATAGTTGGCTTGGGGGAATAGTGTTTGTGGGCAGAATTGCTCTGCGTGGGTTGGTTGTGAATGAAAAATGTTTGTGTGTGAACAACTAATTCAAGTACGTGTCTTTGAGGGTGTGTGCGTGTTTTTGTACATTTTCACTATATTTTTTTAATAAATTTATATCCATGTGTGTGTGTTTATCTTTCATACATTGAACGTGAGAAATGTGTATACGTGTGTGTATGAAAAAGAAACTAAGAAAACATTTATTTGTGTATATGTTGTAACAGTGAAGCGCTGTGAATAGTTTGTCAGGTGTAATAGTTTTCTGCTTTTCTTAAAGTGAAAAACAAGAAAAAATAGTTTCAGTTTATGTTTCAAGGTGTGTTCGTTCGAATATTTTTTTTGCGACCAACCAATTAAGCGTCATAGCATGTTAAGAGTTGTTTTTTTATACAAAATATATATCAAAGCCATCACCTTAGTAGAGAGTCCACTTGTTAGTTTATGATTCTTCCGTTGGCAACTACTAAAGTGAAATATTTAGATTATTGAATGTTGTGTTTTGAAATGTGTTTGTCGAAACCTCTTTATATACCAAGTTTTGTTCGAAATTCCATATTAAACAAGTAAAAATATCAAATACACTAATTGTGGGGGTGGTCTGATGATACCTTTTAACCCTATATGCAAAACGAACCAACATTATTTATAAGACCTGTAACACCTTCTTTTGGTTTTTACAAACATAAGACCAAACTTAGTGTACCTTCCATCTTGTGTGGGGTGTAGTATTTACGATTTGAGATTTTATTGTAAATAAAAGTGAACAAATATATGAATGTATAAATATTATTAAGTTCCATCTTTTGGCATTACTATTATCAATGTATGCGTAGCATAAAATTCATACTCTACAAATAATGAAATGAAAGTTAAACAAAAGAAATATAATTTCCCCATCCTTTAGATGTATGAGTAAATCAGTTGAGTCCTTATTTTAATGCTATCACAAAATCATACAAAAACTTGAATAACCATCAATATCACCAGCGCTCAATCTCAACCTCAGTCTTAAACAAAATTAAGTAAAAAAGAAAAAATAGATTCGGTTTAGGCGAAATCTTAAATACCCTCGGCATCTGTATACAAACAGTGATCGTGACAGGTATATGATTACGTCCTCTAATGGTGGGGTAGGTAAATTGTGGGCATATTTGTTATTCAATAACGCCCATTTTTCGTATATCAATGGTTGAGGTAATTATGATTTCAGATATTTATTTTTGTGGCACGTAAATAGATTTTTTTCGATTTTGGAGCGGCTTCTAACCGATTTTGCCCAATTTAAATAACAACCTGAAATAGAAGTGTTTGTGCAAAATTTCAGCTTAATATCTCAATATTGACGACCTTGAAAGTGCTATGAACAGACGGACGTACGCAAAAGGAGCAAAGGATGGCAGTACAACGGATATCAGTTCTCAATAGTATAGAAATCTACAACCATTTTAAATAAGATGAAAAGTAAACAAAAAGCACCACAAAACCTCAACTGTGCTGCCTCGTTGGGTCGTTTCTTTTTAAATTTTATTTAGAAATGCTAAAGTTTTTAAATTCAGGAGACAGCAGCAAAGAGAAGGAATAAATAGTAAGCCGTCGTTTTGCAGGTGCAGTGAAAAACTAAAAGATTTGAATAATTTCATTAGTTTATTATATATGTATATAAATATGTACGCGTATTTCTTTCGTTCCATACACCAAATGTTCGCTGTGCCATTTGCAACCGTTAAAAATACATTAAGTATAATTTTTTGTAAAGCACAGTTCAAATGAGTCAAGGGAAGCCAACCGGAAATGTAAAAGTGCGTAAAATTGGAAAAGAAAAACGAGAAAAATTCAGCAAAATAACTTCAAAACTAACATATACATATACAAATATACTACTACAATATCTATATATATATATCATTTAGAATTATGTGTATTCTCTACTTCTAGAGAAAAGGAATTTTAGCTTTAAAGAAATTCATTGTGTAAATATTACCTTTTGTGTTGCAAAAAAAAAAAAAATGAACAATTTTCGAATGTTTTTATATGCTACACAGGGTATGAAATGTATTAAGTTTGTCATTCAGAAAACGTTGCAGATCACAAAACACAAAATTTATATATACTTTATCAACATAAAAATCGGAATCGATATGCCCATGTCTATCTGTCTACTCTCGCGGCAGTAAATTTTAAAATAAAATTATGTAAAAACATTTATAATTTCTGAAAATAGATTTTTAATGAAATTGGGAGAATTGGTCAAGTGCCACGCCCACAAAAGAAATTTTTTTTATGAGTTACAATGATTAGACCAGCACATAATTTACAAATACCTTATTTGGCTGTAGAAACCAACTTCTCAATTGAAACGTTATACATATCATGAAGAAACATAGCTCCTTGGTACGCCTACGATTTGTATCTAGTTACAGGGGATATTTAAGATTTTGTTTAAGATAAACTTAACTCTTGTTTATATTTTTAATATAATTTTATATGAATTTTTTTTTAAGACAACCTTCCTAACTTCACAAAAGCATTTTAAATAATTTTTTGTTTGTTTGGGAAACACAGATTAGTGTAAAAAAACTCCTCAAATTCCATTCAATAAAATCAATTAGTTTTGCAAAGTGAAAGTATTTCACTGTTTTTGAAATAATTTATGTATGTAAGTGAGTAAATATAATATTATTATTATTATTTACATGCCAAATAATGTACTTATATAGAATTTATAAATATTTACTATACAAACACGAAATCTCAAATATATGAACAAGCATTAATAATATATATGAATGTAAAATCCTGCAAATGATAAAATTTATAAAGCCAAATAAATGCATTCGTGCAATTTAAGTACGTACAACATATACAAATTTCATATTCCATTTGTAAATTAATGTAGTAGTTTTCGTACATATAGGAAACTTTGTAACTGTAGTTACGAAATCTTTTATATAAGCCAGCGTGATATAGACGGACAAACTTAGTATTTATTAAATGATGGTAGAAGGCGGGAAAGTATCAAAAATCATAAAGTATATTTTTTTGCTGTAAAAGTCCCTATTAAACTATTTGTGTGGTTGTGTAATAGATTTCTTGCGAAAATTATAAGTTTCGGAACATATAATAGACTCTCAGTCATTGTCCAAGCAGTTACTGCCAAGCAGTGCCTAATATACATACACAACATATTTGATTTTCTTCTTTACACCTTTGCTAAGTAGAATATACTTGCATTTATAACATAACGATTTATCATACAGAAATCTGCAATATGTTAACAGAATATATATTTATATGAACATATGCTACTTTATATATTGTGTTTTACATTATGTACATATTTGTAGTTTTGTAAGGGGGCCGATATTCGCTTTAGATCTTTCAATGCGTACAGATGTTAAGTGATAGAGCGAGCGTTCGAGAGGGAGAGAAAGAGTAATACTAACATAGAGTGACACAACATAGAAGTTGAAATACACAATAATAACAAAGGAGCTAAGTTAAATTTATGAGTAGTTGTTATTTATGTAGTTTGTCATTTTCTTTTTTTTTTTGCATTCCCTTTCATACACTGTGTAATAACACTCTTTTTGTAGCATCCAATAACTTCAAAATGTAGGATGGGGGGGCATACTAAATTTTTAATTCCATTTGAAACACCCGGAAGTAGACATCAGAGACCCTACAAAGCATACATTTTTAATCAGCATCAAAAATTCAGTTTTGAAGTTGATATTTTTATATAATTATAATTATCCTATCCATCAATGTGGATCCCTATTGAAGTGGGCGCGATTGTGTAACAGACACGCCTACAATTTACAAAAAAGCATATACTGCGACTTACAAGTTGATACGTAATACATGCACTAATACAGGGCATAATCATGTACCAGCCACGCCCATTGTTTGTAACAGCATGTGGAGGGTATTTAAGAATTTGCCTAAACCAAATGTTTACTTTCTTACTCATTTTCTATTCTTTTCTTATTTTTGTCTCTTTTTAATTTCTTCTTCTTCTTGGTTGTAAACACGAATCAACATGTTTCCTGTCTTCTAATGTCTGCTCTCTGTTTTTATGTTAAGTAACAAATTGTCCTGTATGACGGGTGCATGTATTTGTGTGTGGGGGTCATATTAGGGATGCGTGTGTGTATGTATGTGAATATAAAAATATATATGAGCATAAATGGTAGAAGTGATTTTTTTATTCTGTTTCGATCTCTTCAACAAATCAACAATTAATTAAAAACCTAGAAAAGAAATCACGGGACAGTAAACATTTTATTTTGAAAATACTTAAATAAAAGACAATCGTAAGAAAAGTTCAGTACTTCAGTGAAATAAACATTTAATAAAAAAAAAAAAAAAAAATATTTCGAAATAAATCAGGATTTAAGCATAAAAATTTCATCCCTCTCTACATAACTATAATTTACTCTACTTCTTCTTCTTCTTCTTTCATAATACAAGTAATACACTATAAAACTTAATTGAATTTTCCAACTTATAAACCAAATTAATTCACTTTAAACTAGAAAAGCTTTTATACAAAGTTTTAAAACAAACTGAAAAGTAGGTAGAAAAAAAAGAAAAAAGAGGAAATTTAAAGTGTAGAAAACAGTTTGTGGTCTTTGGGGAGTGGTAAGTAAATGAAGAATATCGGAAAGCAGAAAAAGAATTTTCATAATTAATTATTATACTGCTGAAGAAGTTTTACAAAGCGCCTCAAGCTTAGAGAAGAAAAAAAAAACACATAAATATTTTAATACAACATATTTTTCATAAACTGTTTCGTTTTCCTACGATCTATATAATAAGTTTTTTAATCTATATGTAACCAACAAACCCAAAACTCTTTGGTCAGCTTTAAAGTTTGAGCTAACTTAATGATGTACGCGTGCCCGTACATATCAACTTGAACGTTAGCTTATGCACAAAAAAACATATTTGTAAATTGCGGGCGTGATTATTTTTCGGCCAAGCTTATGCAGACGGACATGTCTAGATTGAGCCAGATTTTGATCCTGATCAAGAATGTGTACACTTTGTAGGCTTCCTTCTGGATGTTGCAAACGGAATAGTAAAGTTAGTATACTCTTATCATTAAGATGAAGCTACAGGCCATACTTGGGACACTCGCCACTTTAACAATTATAATATAATTAAATAAGGGAAATAGATGTTATAGTCCTGCACCACCTGGATTCATAATGTGGGCTAATTAATTGAGTGGAATCAATAAAAGTCGATTCATGGTTATAAAAAGATCACTTTGTTACAAAAGGCTTTTTATTGCTACGTAGAAAGATTTTAAAAATGGTCCGATTAAGTCAACAGTGGTTAAACAAATTAACTATTTTGTGACAAATTAAAAAAAAATAAGAGAAATGAAAATTTTTGTAGCAAACTTTTGGAATAAATATCAAAACTTGACAGATAAAATTGAGTACCTTGGAGTATAAATAACAATCTATTCTGGACCTTTAAAACTCAAGGAAAAGCAAGTAAGTTCGGAGCTCTTGATGCCCTTCAAAGGTTTATTAAGTTTTAAGTTGTACAGCTTAACTACAAATAATTAAACTTTAACGTAAAATGCATTCCCTTGCCTTAAGTTCATGTGTGGAAACAATGTGGTTGGCGATCTCGTCAACTCTCTACTCTATTGTTACTACTTTTGTTTCAATCCAAAAAATATTACACGTAATACATTTGTACATTTTGTACATATATGTGTGTATAACAAGAGGTGCAAGGAATTATCTTTAAAAGCTTTATAAAGTCAAACACTCAACAAAGTGATGCTTTGAAAAAAGGAAAGAAAGGTACCAGAAAGGGAGAGAGAAAGGGAGATAAATAATAGCATTCAGTTACTGAGTAGTGTTCCTAAAGGAATTTGAATAGTTGTGTGTGTGCGTTGAGGTTTAAATGCACTCCTCCATTGTCATTGAGTGTATATGCATCCGTACACCCATCCACATATACATTGGTGTGTATTGGCATGTACTCGTATATGCAAAAGATTGAGTGGAATGTATACGTGCATTAAAAAGCAACTGTTGCTACCGTTCACTACACTTCAATAGATTATAGAATAAAGCAGTAATACCATCACGATCTTTGTGCACAATCTCGCGACAATCAACGTAATGCCTTGTCTCTTTCTTTCACCATTTCTTTACATAGACCCTCTTCGTTACTGAAATGAGGGGCAAAAAAAATGCTTGTGGTTTAATGTTCTAGTTGGTGTTGATTTCACAATAAATTTCGTATGCATTCGTTGGTGCATTATTGCTTCAAATAGTAAATAGAAGTTGAACGCGTTTGAAAAAGTTTCTTTTCTAGTGAATATTTGATTTCCGTCACATATTTGGAGGAAATGCAAATGGGAAAACAAAGCAAACCAAATAAACATGGAATAAAATTTATGGCAGGGGGGCTTAAGTTTGTAGCCTCAACAAAAATTGCACACGAATGTATATAGTTATAAAACATTATGAAACATATAGATTCACTTAAAAAGGATAACAAGGTGTTTTTGCTGATATATAAACTGAATTTTCCTTAGATCAAATCTTAATTACCTTTTTTTATACAAACAGTGGGCGTGGCAGGTACATAATTTCCTGCTCTAACAGATTATCGCATTGTTTGAATATAAAGTCCTCAAAAAAAAAAAAATGCGGCGATCTCCAGATATTATAGATAATACATATGCATGTGAACAGCCACAAACGCATATTCACATATATACGCACATGTGGTCAACTGTGGTGACAATTATTCATGCGGATTGGTAAACAAAGAAAAGCTGATATTTGTTGCTTTGTTGTTGTTGTTTATATTTGCGTATGGGTTTGTTTACCATTGTGTTCATTAAGCTGCATATATGTATGAATGTATGCACATGCAATAGTATACTTTAAAAGTTACGTTTAAATCCATAACGAAGGGAGTTAAAAAATGTAGATAAACAAAGAAGTAAAATGGAAAATGGAAAAACAAAACAAAACAGTTCTGTTAATGAATGAAAAGTTGTGATTGCGTTAGAAAGGGTTTACAAGTATTAAGACGTTCTAAGTTAAGGCCCATGCAAAATTAAAGCTTAATAAAAACATATTAAGATAAAATTTCTGACAACTGATTGTTAATTAGTGGTAGTAGTATTTTTTCACATTTTATCTTTCTTCACCACATGTCGTGGCAGTGTAAAACCTTTATTGAGTGACAATGCAATCAAATTGATACTCATGGACATTGTAATTAATTACATTTTTATAATGAATAGAATGTCAAACCATTTAAAATGCGTTTGTGTGATTGTTGCACGGAAGAATTTTTAAATGATTTTTATACCCTCCACCATAAATGAGTTATATTATATATATATTATATATATGTGTACTCAATTCCAACTTTATCGCACAACTTTTATAGCAGACAAACAGATTTTTATCGAATGTTGGCGTGGCTGTTCGTTTTTACCAATTTAATTGGCGATGTGTGTGCAGAAACTAAAAGGATCTGTCCAAATATTCAGCTCAATGTCTCAAAATTTACGTCAAACTTAGTATAGCTTCCATCTTATGTGAGGGGTATAATTATGTTCGTTTACAAAACGTTCTAAATTAAAATCTCTTCAACAAATTATACAAATTCACATTTTTTCATAATCTTAACAAAAAGGAAAGATTACTTATTAAACAAAACAAAGGGACAACAATAATGAGGAATAAAAAAAAAAAACAAAAACAGAAATCCTAAATAATTAACTAAGCAAAAGAGATCGCCCTAATAAATACTAAATATTATAATTCATCAAAAAAGAAAAAAACCTTTATTGTACTTGTAAGGCATACAAATTTGTATTCTGTACTACATACCCGAATAAAACTCCGTCACGTAATGCGCTTTACTTATAATCATAACTCATAATATCAGCAGAAAGTAAAAGAACAAAAGGATAGCAAGAGAAAAATAAATTGTAAAACACTTAATGCGTCAACAACTAGAAATTGTGCTCGTGAAGTGCTAAATAAGGGGTTGACGTTTCATAAAAATCCCATTAGTCAAAAAAGGAATGTCCTAATTTTCCAGGAGAGTAAAGCGTAAATCTTTTATGTTGATGAAAGTAATACACAAATAAATTGGCAACACGCGTTTTCAACGCTTTTGATTGCTCTCTATGTCTCTCTCTCTCTCTTTCTCTTGTACACAATTGAGTAAACGATTGTCGATAATTTATTTGTAGGGTTGCCTGGCTTAGCGTACTCTCAAAATTAACAGTAAAATTAACAAAGCTTAAATGTTACTCTTCATCATTTCTTCCATAGTGGGCGTCGTGTGTACACTAATAGTTTATATATTATGCGTTAACATACAACTCGAGTTTGTCGCAGAAAAAAGTCAATTTTTGTGACATATAAATAAATTTGTGTCGATTGTGGGTGTGGCCATCGGCTAATCATGTGCTATTTAAATAGCGATCTTCATGTAGAAATTAGAATTGTGAATAAAATACAAATTTCAGCTCAATATCTCGAAATTTACAACCTTGAGACGGCCATCCACAGACTGTCAGACGCTTAGTCTCAGTCTGAGAAATTCTGAGACTGCCCCCATATTTCTATAAACGAAAGAATGTATATGTATGTGTATGTTTGAATATGTTCTGTTTATTCAAATTCCTGAAGTTAGTGTAAGCTGCTGCTGTTATTGTTGTTTTTCTTTTTCTATTGTCATTGTGCTATGGTTGAATATGTTTAAATCCTAACATATAAGTCATATACATATGTATTGCTTGATGTTGTTGTATATTCTGTAAATAACCAGATTTGGTTGTTGTTTGTTATTGTTGTTTCTATTGTTGTTATGATATTTTATTATTATTATTGCGTGACTGCTGGCGTACAATATTCAATTGACAAAAGCTGGGAGCAAGATATTCATGTATAACTATAGTGAGAAGAAAAAAGGTGGAAACTCTCTTCGAAAAACTTCAAATAGAAAAGTCGATGGTTGAAAAGATGGTGACAATTGTAATAACTCGTAAAAAATGATAACAGTAAAGCAAAGAGGGTGCGTAGAGTGAGTGAGAAAGAGAGACTATGAAAAATTATATAAGAAAAAGTACATAATTGTAATTCTATACATAACAAGAAGTGGGTATTTGTTTACTTATAATATAACCTCCAAGCCGGGTCAGAATAGTAGTGCAGGTGGCGTTAAGCAAAGCAAAAAATGCAACGTTCAGCTTCACCTGATGGTTTTTATTTTCAATATGAAATTAAAACTTATGGAAAACCACTGCTAATAAGCACCGTAATTTTTTTTTTTTTATTTATTTATAGAGAAAAGATATAATACTTTGTTGTTAGTTAGTTCCACAAACTATGCTACAAATTAGTTTAGTTGTATCAGTTACAGCGAGGTATGGCCTTATAAAAGAGGAAAAAGGCTCTAAATATTATCCGATCGGGCCCATATTAGACACAGTCAAATATTACGCCAATTCAAGTTTTGTCAAAATAAATTAGGATTTCCGAATTTTCGCCATATAAAGAGAGCTGCTTGAAAGCCTTATATGGAGAAAGGTCCTAGAAGTGTCCATTTTAAACTATTATGTTTGTGGTTAATTGAAAATTTCTAAATAGAAAAACGTTAATGCTATATTAGTTTGGTAGACGATTTTGGGTGATTTCATTCGGACTTAATTAGGAGTTAAATAGAAGGTCACCATAGGGTTAAACTCATCAAGAAATTTTAAAAAATTAAACAATTTATAGCTTTTTAGCAATTTGATATATTTACAAAAAACAAAAAACAGAAATAAACAAAAATAGAAGAAGAAGAAAATTTTCCGTAGATTGTCAAATTACTTACGTTTATAAATAAAATTGAAAAAATTCCATTATCATCTTAAAGGCCTTAAAAATCTTAGAGAAAAATAAGAGATGGAACCTTTGAATTTGGTAAAGTATAGTTTCCTGAAGGAGAGGAGAAGTACTGCTTTTCGTACTGAGAAAAAGAAAAAGGCTATATTACGCATAATTTCGCCAATAATTGATCAAGTGATGCAGGAAGCTGGCGATATATTGAAAAGCGATATCAATAGTGAATTTCTTTACAAGAATCCTTTCACGTGTAAACGATTATCGTATAAACCGAAAGTATATCCCCAATCGACCATGACACTGGCCTTATCTATGAAGGATGAGAAAGGTTTAACAGAAGATGAAAGCACTTCTACTTCCAGTGAACATGAGGGATTAAACTCATGGAATTTAATAAGGGATTTCAACTTGCAAGAGACTACAGAGCGTATAATGCGTTTTATACAGATTTGGGAACTAACCCCGGCCACTAAATTTGTAATGATTCCAAATGACAAAGTGGACATAGTTGAAGGTTTGGGTAGGCGTTATTATGTTGAAGCGCATTTCTCCAAGCCCACACCAAAGTGTCCCAATCCGTTGGCGGTAGCCAAAGTGTATTTTTATATAAACGTTAGCACCCGTCTACCACCCCATTATCCCATAATGGTAACGTATCGTTTTGAAAGTTTTAAAAGTTTGTATTATGCTTTGGGCGAACGCAGTATCATCATAAATCGTTTTCAACGTTATTTTATCGATTCGATATTGCACATGAAGTTGGCCTTCTATGCTGAGCTGTGGGAATGTCGCAATCCCATGAATCCGATAGAAAAACGCAAGAAAAGTGGAGTGTGAGAGGATTGGGAAAGTATCGTTTCGGCCAGATACACAATCTTTTTCAATATTATATTATGTTTTGAATAAAAAAATTTTGAAAAATAAAAATTGTCATTTAGGTGCTCAATTTTTATTATATTCAGTGGAGTTGTATCAGTAAACGCCCGTTCTTGATATTGCGTGAAAAAAGAGGTTCTAAAAATGGTTCAATCAGGTCCAAATTTTATAAAGTTGATATCGATTATTTGTCAAACTTTATTCAAAAAATTAAGATATTTATTGTAAAATAAGTCGTCGTATGGTGAGAGGTTCCACAAATAGGTCGATCAGGTCCATTATCCATTTTTTACACACTTGGCCAAAAATTCATCTATGTGAAAAAATTCAACAATAAATAATTCAAAAATTTAGATATACCATACATGGACGGACAGACGAAGAGAGTTGAAAGAGTAGGTTACGACGAAAAGCTACCTAGTTGCTTGGATTCAGTTTGTATTTTCAAAAAGTTATAAACTTATATGATTGTCTATTGCAACGTTTCACAAAGTGTGCTCCACGGAACCCTGGATCTCCTTGAGCCAACGCAAGGGGCTCCGCGAATCTCTTTGGTGTTACACGAAAATCAAAAAGTTTGACAACCACTGGTATATAGTGTGTTTTATGCTAAGATGGAGAACTTTATTTCCTTGTTGTTATTGTTATAATTTAATTAAATAATTTAACGCAGCTGAAACTTTACTTTCACATAATTCAAGTGACAAACATTTTTTTTGTGGCTAAATCATCCACGCAGAACAAATGTGAAAATGAAATTATATAATTTCCGACAGCATTAGATTCCGGTAAATGTGAAGTATTGTAATGCATACCACGCACACACTGCATTAACCTGGAAAGACTCTAAAGTGAAATAAGTTGGAGAAAAAACGATTTCTCAACGTGTTGGAGTTTATCATACTAGGAAAGTATATAAATCAACTTTCACAGAAAAAATATTAGACGCACACATATACACACAGAACAATGCTTCTAAAGCCCCGAATATTAAATGCGAACAAAGTGGACAACCATGCATATGTATATACGTAACAATAATTGTGAAATTGGTCTAAGTCAATTTTTCAAATTAAACGCTATGTTTTAGTGATTATGTTTCTCCACATACACATGAATTTTTATAATTTTGGAAAATAAGACTTAGAGCACTTCCAAAAATTACAGCATACGTAACTGTAGTTGGTGTAGATGTATTTTTGACTGATATAAGCGAAGCCAGGCAGTGAATACCATAAATTCCTGCCAAGCCATGGAATTGAAATAAAAAGCACATTTACTAGCAATTGTAGTTTAAAATTTAGAAGAAAAAAAAAAGCAGAGAAATGAAGCAAAGCACTGAGTGTGTGATATGAAGCAAATAACCCTCGAAATGATTGATGTCTCATGTTGAAATTGTAAAATGAGGACCCCACACAAACACACACTGAAACGATAATACCTCTAAAACACATAACACAAATTACATCTGTAAGAATATATATACATATAAATGCAACGCTCGTCAAGCGGTGATTAATAATAATAAAAATATCTATATTTTTATAACCACCACGCCAAGTTTGACAGTATTAAACAATTTGCCAAAATGTTTGAAATATCCAGAACCATGAAATACATAAATATTCTAAATCATTAAATAAGTAAAAATGTTGTAGTATACATACCCTACGCTAAGTATTTTGACGTTTGGTTAAAATTTTATATGGAAAGGGGTTCTAGAAATGGTGCCAAATTCGAGGCAAAATTGGCACATACACTTACTAAGTTAATTAATAATTTTTCACCAATTTTTAGAAAAAATTATTAAAAATTGTGTTTTTTTCCATACAAAGACTTCCATTATTAAAAGGCGTTATATGGGGGTGGGTTCTAAAATTGATCAATTCAGTCCAGTCAAATAATCAATCAAGAGCCACGTACAAGTTCGTTGAACATCTCTCACTGACACTCACAGTCAAACTTTAATAACAAATTCTATTTCTCTCTAAAATATTTATTTTTCTATCAATGGAAAAATTTTTCTTAAAGATGCACACCATACAATTTATAGTTGAAACAAGCAGCTAGGGAAATATTAACATACACATGTATGCCTACAGAGTAATATGAAGCAAACCTAATTGCTTAAAGGCACAGTAAGGAAAAACAAAGAGAGAGAACGTGAAAGTGTGTGTGAAAGTGTTTATGTGTTTATTTGGAGAAGATAAGTTGTACTGAACATTGCCGATGGATGCTGACAGGATGGTTTTGGTGTAATATTATTGAAACGATCAGACCATAAACGGGAGAGCGTATAAAGCAATTAAATACGGTTAATGGTTATAATGGGATTTCATTGAGTTTAATGCGCGACCATTATAATTGAAAAATCCACTCAAAGAAATTTATCAAAGTCGTAACAAAATGACGACGCTACAGAAAAACTATTTCTAAGTTATCGTATGTGAGTAACTTTATTTGTAAACGAACACTTTCATGTTGAAGTGATTATTTAGGGGTGTTTGTAGTTGTATAGGGGATAGCTACTAAGAAAATTGAATATAAAACCCAAGATTTGGAATCAGTAAAAGCTCAAAGGGCTTAATCGAATTTACTTTTGTGATTAGTATCAAACATTGTTAAAAAGAGTAATTTTTATATAAGGAATTGTTTAAAATAATTACAGTATTAAATGTTATATTATAAATAATTGAAAAAAACATACCTTTTATTTAAAATGATGCAATGTCAACCGCCAACATAATTTTAAAGATCAATGATGAGAACAGGTGCGTAGGGCGCCGTTTTTTAAATGTTTCTTCGCGCACCAGAGGACAGGGACTGGGCCTTTTCAGGTCGTCGCAACCGTCCTCCAAGTCTCTGTCACCTTAGTTTATAATTCTTATTCAAATATATATATATAACGACACACACAATCACGGAATACAATTTTATTACGTTGCAGAAACTAAATATAGAGAAAAATATTTCAATAATTTTATTATATGCTTACATATATGAAAAAGTGTACACTTACCGGCTAACCCACAGCACCTGATACATAATATGAATAAACTTACTAACACACACTTATACACTATTTTAAAAACAAATATTTTAATATAATAAACTAATCTTCTATCAAAAAACTTCAATAATTCTCTTCATTAGCCTATAAAAGTGTTTAATTATTTATTTTCTTATTATTTTTGTTGATTTTAAATGACTTTAAAAAATTTTTTCACTACTTCATATGAATTGGTTGAAAGTTAAACGAATACTATCGAATATATAAGAAACTCCCGCTAAATTGGCAAATTTTGCGCCTAAAAAGCTGAGGTGTCAAACTCTTATGTCATTCAATTGTCTTTCATCTATAATCGACAACCCTAATTATCCTAAGTTTTTTATGTATCATATAGAATATACAGAGGGCGCTTTAAAACAATTTTTCGGAATAACAATGTGAGTATGTATTTTTAGGTTATGTTAGAAATTCATTAAGAAAAAAGTGCTTTATGCACTGTGCCATTAAAAATGCACATTGAAGAAGCTCTTTTTAAATTCCACTAAAATGTACTTTAATTCCATATAACACAACTAACCACAGTTCGCGCTTGGGTGTATGTATACATACACATCCTACCTGAGGCTACATAGTCACACAGCTACAAAAATCTACGCCTTTTTATGCCCCATTTATTTTTCTCTTTAATTTTCACTTCAATTTTCAAAAATAACGATCACTAACACATTTTAAAGAATTAAACAAGTTTTTTGTGTAATTTAGACATTTTTTTATGAAATTTCGCGATTTTTTCACATTTTTCACGCATTTATATAAACTTTCTTGCAAGTGAAAATTTTTTCAACGATTACAATGTGTGCATGAAGTTGGTACTTAAAGTTAATCGACATTTTGTAGATATTTTATAAGGTCTTATCGTAAGGTTATGGGCTGTGCTATTACTCCGTTTTATGTTTTATAATATATCTGAATAAGATAACATCATCACCTAATAATATATATAATGAGTTTTCTTATTAACTGCATTATACTTTTAAAAACTTTATAAATTATTTAATAAAAAAATGACGTATTTATATGTATAATAATCTCAAGTATTTTTGTATATTATAGCTAATATTATACAATAGTTTATATGTACAAAAAATTTCTTTGAATTACTTTGTACCTAGAGAAGGAAAGCAATATTTCTGAACAATAAATTAGTTAAGCCAATTACCACATGATGTAGACCTAGCTTTGACAATCGCAATTAGAGTATACACGTACTTCATTATAACTGCAGCCAACTTTACAATAGTGATTAGAAACATTTTATTACAAAGTCATCATTGGTTCGGTCGGGTTAGAGAAAATTTACATAAATTTTATTAAGAATTAAAACTAATCGCGAACTAAAGTAATTCTATAAAAATAAACATAAAACTAACGTTTTAACAGATTTCTAAAGTGAGAGTGATCAATAAATTATAAGCGCAAGCGTGAAAAAGCAATGATGTGCGAAAAAAAACCTGGGGGTGTAGATTTTTGTGAATTTTTTCTTAAAATACCTCAAGTTAGCTTTTATACGATACAATAATATAGGAAATTAACTTTTGCAAATGTTTCTTTTTCCGTTTTTTATAGTTAATGTGCGTTAATAAAAATTTTGCCAATTCATTGCAATTTTTACGCATTCGATGGAAAAAGAACTACCTACTTGTTAAGGAAAAGGATAGCTATAGGAGTAAATGAGTGACAGGGACAATACCTTAATGTTAATATATAGGTGTAGGAAATAGTGTTTGTTAGCCTTCCGTCTGATGTTAGATATATATAAAAAATTTCTTTGAATCACTTTGTACCTAGAGAAGGAAAGCAATATTTCTGAACAATAAATTAGTTAAGCCAATTACCACATGATGTAGACCTAGCTTTGACAATCGCAATTAGAGTATACACGTACTTCATTATAACTGCAGCCAACTTTACAATAGTGATTAAAAACATTTTATTACAAAGTCACCATTGTTCGGTCGGGTTAGAGAAAATTTACATAAATTTTATTAAGAATTAAAACTAATCGCGAACTAAAGTAATTCTATAAAAATAAACATAAAACTAACGTTTTAACAGATTTCTAAAGTGAGAGTGATCAATAAATTATAAGCGCAAGCGTGAAAAAGCAATGATGTGCGAAAAAAAACCTGGGGGTGTAGATTTTTGTGAATTTTTTCTTAAAATACCTCAAGTTAGCTTTTATACGATACAATAATATAGGAAATTAACTTTTGCAAATGTTTCTTTTTCCGTTTTTTATAGTTAATGTGCGTTAATAAAAATTTTGCCAATTCATTGCAATTTTTACGCATTCGATGGAAAAAGAACTGCCTACTTGTTAAGGAAAAGGATAGCTATAGGAGTAAATGAGTGACAGGGACAATACCTTAATGTTAATATATAGGTGTAGGAAATAGTGTTTGTTAGCCTTCCGTCTGATGTTAGATATATATAAAAAATTTCTTTGAATCACTTTGTACCTAGAGAAGGAAAGCAATATTTCTGAACAATAAATTAGTTAAGCCAATTACCACATGATGTAGACCTAGCTTTGACAATCGCAATTAGAGTATACACGTACTTCATTATAACTGCAGCCAACTTTACAATAGTGATTAAAAACATTTTATTACAAAGTCACCATTGTTCGGTCGGGTTAGAGAAAATTTACATAAATTTTATTAAGAATTAAAACTAATCGCGAACTAAAGTAATTCTATAAAAATAAACATAAAACTAACGTTTTAACAGATTTCTAAAGTGAGAGTGATCAATAAATTATAAGCGCAAGCGTGAAAAAGCAATGATGTGCGAAAAAAAACCTGGGGGTGTAGATTTTTGTGAATTTTTTCTTAAAATACCTCAAGTTAGCTTTTATACGATACAATAATATAGGAAATTAACTTTTGCAAATGTTTCTTTTTCCGTTTTTTATAGTTAATGTGCGTTAATAAAAATTTTGCCAATTCATTGCAATTTTTACGCATTCGATGGAAAAAGAACTACCTACTTGTTAAGGAAAAGGATAGCTATAGGAGTAAATGAGTGACAGGGACAATACCTTAATGTTAATATATAGGTGTAGGAAATAGTGTTTCTTAGCCTTCCGTCTGATGTTAGATATACTATAAAAAATTTGGATAGAATTTTAGATTTATAAAAAAACTAGTGTAGGCAACGTTTATGTAATTATAGCTGAATTGTGGTGTTTGCGGTGATGTGGCTTACCCGGTAAGTAACTTTCTTTGTGCTATTCGTTTATTAATATAAAATATATGAAACTTAATGAAATATTTTTCTTTCTATTTAGTTTTCGTTACGTAATAAAATTCTGTTCCGTGAGTGTCGTTCCCTATATGTATGAATACAAATTATAAACTACAGTGACAGAGACTTGGAGGACAGTTGCGACGACCTGAAAAGGCTCAGTCCCTGTCCTCTGGTGCGCGAAACAAAAAAAAAAAGCGGTAGCCACACACCTTATTGTGTGTTCATTATTAACATAACGAAGTTTTTATCATCTCAGCAGGCTTTTAACTACAATTAAATGCCGGTAAGTAAATTTTAAATAATGATTACTAGTATTAGATTTTTTTGTAAATAAGTTTATAAAAAGGTTATGATATAAAATCATATTGCTAAGCTGGGTAATATAATAATTTTCTTTTTAAAATAATTCACCAATTTTTATGGCTTTTATCTAAATCTCCATTAAGGGACAATGGTTTGCTCATAATATACATATTTTATATATTTATTTTATATTAAAATTTTTTTGACTTGAATCGAGGCCCAGTGTAGCATGTTGTACTTTCGTAAGCTGTGGGTGCATTTAGTCCATTTTCAATGTCAGACAGGACGCTGATGACGATTTTTATTGTTATTAAATTTCTGCTTGATATTCAAAAGTGATAGTTTTTCTTTATTATTGACGTGACTGTGAGCGGACCAAACTATTGGTATTTTTAAACATTAGGTGTATCAAATTTCAGCAAGATTTTAAATTTTTTCGGTCTTGAGAGGGCCACCATAAAAATACAAGAATTCAAATAATACGAATAGGCAGAAGGATTAAATCAACTTGGATATTGATACTAATGCTTTGGAAGGTATGCCCCTCCTTTACCCCCTTTTACCCTAAAGACATTTGAATATCTTCATATCAATATGATGGTGGATATAACATAATGAAAACTGATAAATTGCACAGGTTGTAACTCTCAGTAAAATTTCTATATATAAATTAAGGCTTTGTGTGGTTTTTAATTAAATTTACCATCAATTAAACATTAATGTTACATTTTAGTATGTATGTTTGTACTTAGTTGTCATGCTGCATTTAATACTAATACCTTTACGAAGCCACACACAAGCACACACTGTATTAGACGTAAAATATTGAAATAAAAATTAAAACTTGGGATGGTATATATGCTACATATATGGTGCGTATATATATATGTATGTGTGTGTGTTTATTATTTTCACAGGCAAATGTAAAACCAAAGTGTAATAAAAGTGCAAAAAAAATGTTGTGCATTTATTTACATACATGCATATATATAAATATACATACGAATATGGTCATAATATACACATGAGTGTTGTTTATATGGTCCTCTACAAAAATTGCTCGTGCATAAACCACAATTACAAACTACAGTCCAATACACACTAAGTGCATACACATATGTGGGGCTCTCATGAACCTGTGTTAGATAGACGAACATATATAATTACTGTGTGGCATATATACCGTATGTTCAAAAGACATATACGGTATGTGTGTGTGTATGGCTCTCAAATTAAACAACTGAAATTTTAATGCTTCTCATCAATTAAAAAAAATTGTGCACTCTGTGTAGAACCCAAGTATATCAACAACAAAAACAAAACAAACACAAAACACGTAAAAATATACAATTTTGTAAAAATTCTTCTAATTTTCTTATATGTTCTATGGGATGATCTGTTTCATTATAAATATTTAAATAACTGCAGGCTTTTCAATTTTTGGTCAAGATAACGGATTTAATAAAAATACATTTCACCACCACTTTAATTAAACTGTAGACACCAAATGATTTATGGCAGACGTAAAGTAAATAACTAATCGTGGCTTTTACAATTATTATAATTATTTAGAATTTTCACTCACACACTTAATCCTTCACGTAGTCACCATGTGGGCATGATGCAGCACGTCATCGGAAACCGCAAGGTTACCCTGATGCATAGGTAATATATATTGTTGTGCATTCGGTCAATGAATTTTAGTATCTAAAAAAAAGAGAGGGAGGGAGAGGTGGGCACTATTATCGGCCGAAGGGATTTGAAAGTATTACATAGTTATGCCATGCATTTCATTTATTTTCCTCATAACATAACAGCCTCTAGAAGCAATAATATTAGCCTACCACACACACACGCACATACACACACACAGTGCATATGCAGAGTAGTATGCGTAAATAGAAAATATTGTCAACCCATCTATGCTTAAGCTTAATCCAACTAACATTATGGGGATAAAATGTGTATATGCGTGTGGGTGTTTGTGCTCGTTTCGACAACTGGTAATTATAAATCAAAATTGTATTTAAGCAGTAATGAAAAACAAAACAAACCAACAGAACTGAGGCGTTGATAAGTTTTATATGCATGCCAACTAAACAAGCACAATTACCACAAACAACAACTATGGTAACTCAACCATAACATGATGATGATGTTAATGATGGTTTTTCTTTATTTCATATTTATACCCTACACATATATGGGGGTATACTTAGTTTGTCATTCCATTTGAAAAGGGAGGCATCAGCAACCCTACAAAGTATATATATTCTTGATCAGCATCAAAAAGTGAGTCGATCTGTGTTCCTGGGTCTATTTATGGCTCTCTCACGATCCTATATTCTGAAATATTGTGCAGACATTTCTAGTTGATATGTGTTATATACTATTTAGAAGAAGTAATCATGTACCTGCCCCGCCCACAATTTGTGGAGGGTATATAAGATTTCGCATAAACCAAATTTAGTTTTTTTTTGCTTGGTAATAAGTTCTATGTATAAAGCATTAGAAAAAATTTATAACGGTAGAGAAAATGAGAATTAGAGAAGAATGGAAATAATTAAGAGATTGGAAAGGAGCCACTCAGAGTTTATAAACAGCATTTTTTGTTTTTGTGAAGTGTTAATACCTGCTTAATTAGTATAACTCATACGTAGTGGTGCATTTATGAGAAAAAAGTTTCAAAATAGTCACAAGGGAAAGAGTTTTAAGATGAGAAAAAGTAGCAGTATATTAAATAAGCGAATAAAACGACAAAGTTTTTCAAATTTACAAAAAAAAAAAATGTTAGTAAAGGAAATTCTGTACTGTACACATAAACCTAACTTTTCAAATTGATCCTGTTCATCCTGTTCACCTGTAGTTCTATTGTAACGTTTAATAAATTTTTACAATCACATAAAATCAGAAGGCAATCCTTTGAAGAACGCAATTGTCAAAATGAAGCTTTTGAATGTTTATTACGTGTGCTCGCCCCTATTGGAGAAAATATTCGTTGAACCATTCCCCTCTGTGTCCTAATCAATTTCGTGTAGCCTTTTGATAGAGTGATAATCACTTTATGGCGCATAAGGGTTGTCGCTGGGGAAGTGATATGTAACAAAGATTACCATTTCAATTATTTACACTTGTGCTCAACTGGTGGGACAATGTTTACATATATGACATAAAAAGTATACTTGTAGGTGTGTGTGTCTGTAGATATTCGCAAAGCATAACATGCGGCAGGTAATAAAATATATTTTACAACTAACACATAAAAAACTATCACGACATCCATTACCGTATTTTTTTGTATAATGTTTATAAATTCATGGCTCCACAAACACCGCCATAAAATATTTAAGTGTATATATGCGAAGCACACATGTAAGAAAAAAAATTATATTAAAATTAACATAGAGAACATAGAAAATTACAGAGACGAAGTGTGTTCATGTTAAACTGAAAAACAAAACAAAAAAATTCTCGCATGGTAGAGTTTTTTTCGATGTCATAGTCACTGTCTTGACAATATTTTAATTGCTACATATTTATATTCACCCCGTAAGATGGGCAGCACACTGAGTTTGTAATTCCATTGTCAACAGCAAGAAGGAGGCGTCAGACACCCTGCAGAGTAAATATATTCGTGATCAGCATCATAATTTCATTCGATTTGTAGATTGAGCTAAATCGGTAAACAGCCACGTTTACAACCGACAAACAATTTTTTTATATCTGCTGTTGGAATTTGGTACACATATGTACAAATCATCGATGTGCCACAAATAGACGTGGTCAATGGGTTTGTGTCTATCTGTGGAGGGTGTTTAAGATTTGGCTGAAGCCATATTTGGTTTTCTAACTTGTTAAACATTAAAGTGCATGTTTATAATTAAACGTTACTAAAACAACAACAATTTTGCAATAAAACTTTCCATGAAGATGTTTTTGTGGAACAGACGTTTAAAATAAAGCCGAACAACTTTACACGATATACTAAAAGTTTTGTTACGAAACCTAAACATAACACACACCCACACACATTGTTGAGATACCAAATAGTACAACAATATAGGAAAAAGATAGGATATATGCTATTTATGTGCTAAAGTGCAGCAAGAGTGTATAAAGGTATAAAACTATGAAGAAACACTAAAGGGAGTCAAGCATACGACCGAGGCTACATAATGTACTATAAATACCCACATATGCGTTTTTTATGGGAAGTGTTTAAAAAATAATATTAAAGATAGAGTAAGATAGAAAGAGAGAGAGAGAGAAATAGATAGATGGAGAAGTAAAGTCGCATTGAGTTTAGAGGTTTATTAGTGAAACAACACTACCGTTAAATGTAACAATAAAGCTCATAAAATAAAGTATTTCGAACAGCTTCCAACCTTGTTGAAGAAAAAGAACTGCAGTGGGTATTGAGATGTATAAACATGAACGTAAAGGTTTTTATAAAAATTGTCTGTTGCGGTTGATTTTTATATCCTGGTGGTACTTAGATAACAGCTAGAAAGCAGACGAGTGACAAGAAAGGCAGATAAGAACGACTGTGCAAAGTTATGATAAGTAGATACACACACGTTTGTAAACATTTAAAATGACCCAAATATTAATGAATCATGAGCGGTATACGACCATGACTTAGTTTTGTACGTTAATCTAGAATATATTCTTTGTAGGGTTTCTGGGTCCAAAGAAAATTTATTGTACACTCATCAACAAGGTGGAGGGTATGAAAATGTTACAAATTGACGGATTGACATATTGACAGATGTTTTCGGGCATATCTTTAAACTTAAAAATGGTTTTTTGGTTTCCTTAGTGAATTCAATTAACAAGATCTAAACTTATAATGTCTTTGTTTCCTAAAATAAGCCAAATCATTAATCAACAACAGCCCCACATACAAAGAAAAGTTAAAAAGTTTTCTCTTATTTTTGTGTTGTGTCAAGTTTCTATTTCAAAATTTTACTCACAAGGTAAGGACAATACATAAACGGACCATAAATCTAGGCAAATATTTATTAATTAAATTTTCTGCAAGAACAACAAGTTGCTATACTCATATTCCTCATTCACATAACCTCTCAAACCAACACACAAAATGTTTTTGGAATACAAGCAATCCTTTCTTTGCTCTGTGCCTACATATGGAAAACAAGTGAAAATGCTTTAGTCGATCGATTCTTACCCTATAGCAGTTGATTTCATAAAAAAAAAAACCTTAACAGAATGGCATATTGTTTAATGATTCGAGGAATGGAGAAGACATGCTAAATAGGTATTTGGTATAAAATTAATATTATTTTATTTTTAAAACTTAATTTTATAAAAAAATCTCATGATAGTTTTGTAAGCTGAACAAAGATTTATATGAACCGACAACATATGACTCGAAAAATTTCTCAAAAACTGTATGCGTGTGTGTTTTGCAAACATTTCCTCTTCTTATTATTGTTGTTACACACTCTCACACATTCGCACATGCACACAAACAGATGAATATTAAAATTTACTGTTATAAATGCCGAAACATGTCGGCCCAACAACCTATCAACACGCAGCAAGAGAGTTGATTCTGTTATCTGTACCTGTTTACTTGTGTTTGTGTTCTATTGTTTTGTCTATTCTTCTGTCATTTAGTATGCAGGGAGAAATTGTTTGTGACATATTTTGTCGTATTGTAAGTCGCAAAGGATGTAAGATGAAGAAAGCATCGTTTCCTACGTTTCTTTAGTAAACATTTTTATAGCAGAAGATCTACAACGAATCCAGAATGCGATCCACTTAAGTTTTAGTAACAATTAAAATGCAATTGCTTTATTATTATTTAATAACGCCTACAATTTACAAGTTACCGCGTTCAGCGTAAAACTGGATTTGCAAGCTGATACGTCAAACATGGCGACGTTATTTAAGATTTGGCCTAAGCCATTTGTGGTCTTTACCTATTTTGCGTTTTAGGGTTATTTGTTGACGAATTCACCATGCCAATGAGCCTTCAGGGTAATGAGGTGGCATCCAATGAATGTAAATGAATGAATCGAGTTCTGTTTAAAGTCATAAAGTCCAGAGTAAAGGACACATTAATACAAAAGATAGAAAGAGGATTATTGAGGAAGAAAAACTAATGGATAAACTAATGTCGGTCAAGGATTGTAAGATAAAGTTAAGTACAATACTTAAAAAAAATTCAGCATTACAACAAAAACTTTCAACCTATTCAACTTTCTAACTTTTCAACAACGTTTTTGTTTTTGTTTTATAAGCAACACCAATTTATGGTTTAATATCTTGCCACAACCCAGTAACACATGTTGCCTGCTTTGTATAGACCTACACATACAACCATCTTCTCATACTTTGGCAGATTTATTTGTACCAAATAAATAACTGATTTCCACAGGCTCCAGCGTAAATAAAACATAGAGAGAGATGTAATAATAAAAATAAAAAAATGCAATTTGTTTTCTTATGCTTAACTTTGCAACCAAAATAATAGCGTATCACAATACAACTACAATAACAATAAAAAAAAAAGCATAGCGTAAAACCAAAAGTAATACCAATTGACTGTAGAATTGTTGAACGGATGTAGGAAGTTGGCGGAATTATATAAATAAAACATTTGGTGCATGCTGGTTGAACGGTGGTTGGCTGGTAACGGTGATGGTGAGGTTGTGTAAAAGAAAAACGACATACCAACCATTTTACAAACATACTAACCTTACTGCCCAAGGCGCTTTTAAAATATAAAAATAACAACAACAACAACTTCAGAGCAAATGGTGTGACCGATAAAACCTGCATCCAATATTACACACGTGCTTACACACACCAACAGATACTGGCAAAAGGATCAGAAATAAATTATAAAACAAGACATCTTGCTTAAAGCATAAAAATGAAAATTGTTTCAGAAGCGGAAACTGAAGGAGAGTGAAGTGAAAAAATATATAGAATTAGAGTTCAAGCAGAAAATTGTACCTCACTTAAAAGGAGATTCAAAATTATTCAATTTAACGGGTATCCTAATAGTGTGACTAGACGTTGTATATGAAAGAAAGGATCCAATCTTTGCAACAGAGCTCGTTTTAATATAAAAATAAAGCTGTGTTGACATTTTGAGCGGGAGAGTTAACTATTGTCAAAATAATTTTCACAAGTCACTCTATTAATAATTATACTATGCGATATACATATTAATTATCGTACAAAGGCCTTTATATAATATATATATATATAAATAGTAAGTAATTAGTTTCAAGACAGGAAACTCTGAGAGAATAAACCTTTCAACGTTAACCCCAACATTGATTAATTACTATTCACAAAGAATCATACACACTCAAACCTCCAGCTAACCGAAACATTCAACACACGCATACCCACACCCACACGCATTTATAAATAAACAAAACAGCAGTAATAACAGTTCGAAAAAATGTTCTCTGCTTTGAGTAAATAGTGTACAAAAGGAAACAAAACAAAAATAACCGCACATCATTCGTAATCAGTAGTCATTGCGACGGCACCATAAACCTCAACATAACGTAATTAACTCAAAAACAAAATAAACTTAACGAAACTTTCAATAAATATGCAAGCGCCTACCTTAATGTGCATGAATATTGTGTGGTAGCGGTCTCAGTTTGAGTTGCACTAATTGATATATCAAACACATAACTCAAAGAAGAAGAAGAAGAAGGAAGAATAATAAATTTTATGTAAAGATTGAGAGAGAAAGAGAGGGCGAAAAGGCCTGATAATAGGAACAATTCAGGTTCGCATGTAGAATTGGAACAAGTTTAAACAAAATTGGTTGGTTATCACTTTGCCTCATTATTAAATTTTTAAAAACAGGTTCAACTTTCTGTTAATATTTTGAGGGACTTATAAGAAGGTTTGGTCTGAGTCTGAGATTGCCTTCCGTTTATTTCATTCGTGGTTCAAAATCTTCAATAGATTTTTCGACGTTTATTGATATCATTACATGTTAGAAACACCATGACAAACAAAAGGATTTAGATATTTTTCTTGTTTTAGTGAATTGTAACCTACAATAGATAATAAAATAAATTTTGAAAAGCGCAAACTCGAGATGAAAACAATGGAGATTGGAAATTTAATTTTTTTGTATAAAATATGGAAGTAAATATACTGCTTCACAATAGTTTTGTGCTCTTATCTTCTTAACAAAGGTGTAAACCTACAGATAAGCTTTCTTCAAAAGCGACAAAAAGTGCGTCCATGAGGTATAAATTGTGTACTTTCATAGATTGTGGCATGTGCTAAAATTTAATCTGAAGCATGATTCAATTTCCCAACGTTTCGTTATTTTTGTCACAGTAAATTTTTTATTGTCTCTTGATATATGAAGTTTTTCATACAGCCATTTGCTTTAGAGCTTCCTAAAAGCTTTCCGTGGTTAGGTTTTTTTTCTATACCTTAGTAAACAACATCTTTTCTCCAATAATATTGTATAAGTAAAGACCAATGCACTTCGGTCAGACACATAACACTTGAGTCTCTAAATGTTTGAATCCGCAGAACGTAAAACTGCACTAATAGAGCTTATAGGAGCTTTCTTTAAGGTACGGATCTTTATAAAAAGAACAAGACACTCTGCGGTGATATATAATCCTAAACAGGTAATACTTTAAGTAAGCATTTTAACAGCCAAGCCTCTCCCTTTCTTTATTATTCTCATTCTCTATGGTGGCGAAATGTGATGAAAAACTTTTGGGGTAGTAACGGCTTTCGCCTGAGAATATATCACGAGCTGTATGATATTGGCGCAATTTACCACATAAAAATTAAAGAATTGTGGTGGTTCAGATTTTAGAGAGAAGTTCTTCTTAAAGTCCTTCAATCGAACATAATGTTTGATGTTGACCCCTTCTTATTGATTGATTCATTTTCGAAAGGTCACATTCGGCAACAAAATTACTTTACTGCTATTTTTAGGTTAATTGAAGCTTTTAAATAAATCAGAATCCATGAGAAAAATCCAATAGCGTTCAGGTGTTCTTTGAAATCATTTTTATTTTTTTATTTCTATGTATGAACTTTTCTAAAAACTATATAATAGATTTTATTTTTGTTGTTAATTGTAGTTTTGTTATAAATATGGTTTATGTATAATATGTGTATGTAGGTAATGTTTAAATATATGTTAGTTATGCGACCACACATGTGGTATATGAATGAGAGATTGTATGGTACGTATTCGTATTCATTTATTAAGTTGCTAATTTGTTAAACTGATCATTTTATGATAATATAATCATTTGCTTAATAAGAATACTTAATAATCACAAATCAACCCAGTAAAAAATGAAGTACATGTTAATCTTAATTGAGACAACCTAGTCAGAAGCATTTTTAAGGTAAAACACAAAGAGAATTTTTAATAGTTAAATATATAATTTGGCACACTTTTTCGTATGAAAATAATTGCTTATACAAAAACATTTCAAGTTTTATAAAATATTGCACTTTTTGTAATAAACATAAAGTTGGAGTTGCCATAATAGGTATAGAGATTGGCAAGAATTTCATTTATAAATAAATAAAAATGTTATAGTCGGTCATCCTCGACCTTTTAATACCCTACAATACTTGGTTTCACAAATTATGAAATAATTGTATTGCTTTGTAAAATATGATTACATGGAAAGGACTTCTAAAAATGATCCATATTTGATGCAGCCAATCTTAATAAATGCGACCTGTAGCTTGCGCAAATATTTACATGGATAGACGGATGGACATGGTTAAATCGATTTAGATTTTGATACTCAATCGATCGGCATAATTGAATTTTGCCACTTAGTATTTACAAGCATCATACAAACTTAAAATACCATTAACCACAAGTGGTGCAGGGTATAAAAAGAATCCAAAGCAAACGATAAAGATTGTTTTCAATGCTAACATTATTTCTGCATCTCTCTTAATATAAGCCAATCTTAACTTTAGTTTAAAATAATTGTAATTTTCATCTTAAATCAATTCGTTTGGTTAAAATGCAAAACTGCATGATGATCGATCTACCGTTAATTGATTGTATGTGTCATAGTCATATGTGCAACTACATATTGTTATATGTGTGTGTTATCATATTTGTGAAAATCTTGTTCAACAAAATTCTACTTGAAATATTCATATACTCTTAACAGGTAAAAAGAAGCTGCTTTCCAAAGCTGTTATAGTTAAAATCATATATTGTCGATACGTTAACTGGAACAATAAATTAATACACTTAAACATTCTTTACGGCTAATGTCTAATGTGTTGGGAATGTATCTATGTGAGTTGAGCAGAGAGATGAGTTTAATGTGTCCTTCATAATATAATAATTTCTACAACAACATTTATCATCATCATGATTCTTAGTAGATAGATGGTTAGATGAACTTCACTATTCAGATTCCTATTTCATATTTAAAGTAACTGAACTATAACCGGTTCAATGAGACACATATGTTCGGCTCCTCGTACAGGTAAGCGATTCAGACAAAAGTGTCGTATCATATCTGGCACGGTGTCAAAAGGTCGACTAAATTGTCCCAATACATATTGGCCGGTTTCATTACGTTGAATGCGCATATGCATAAAACCTTTGGCTCCCCTGAAATGTGGCATGTATTTGGTTTAGGCAAATATATCTAAAAGTTCTTCAACACATACTTTAAAGAGAGTGAATAATCCTGCTTTGTTGATTCACAATTACGCACCAAAAAGCTGCCTTCCGTTAAAGGTCGTAAGGTTGTTTCAGCCTCTATTCGGGTTATAGCTCCATGATACCAGCTAGCAATTGAAACAAGAATCATTTTTACTTATTGTATAAACAAAAGTAACCAGTAACTTACCCCTGTCTCTCTAAGGGTATAGAAACATCAATGAGATCAACAGCTGTGGCATAGCCTTTATTCAAATTCAGATTGAGTTCTTTATTTTGAGCTGTTAAGCCTCTTAGATCTAAGCTGCCGAATTTCGTATTAGATGCTCGCTGTTCATTCAAGTTTAGCGTAAGATTTTGACGAAACAATGTAACATCTGCAACATTATAAAAGAAGAAAAAGTTCTGTTTTCAACAATAATTCCCCTTTGGTTCACAGTTCAATTTCCTTTACACTCAAATTGAGTTTTGTATGCTGTCAGTGTCTGTGAGAGATAAGGGAATCCATTCAATTATGCATTACATATGAAATGTGGCGAAATCATTCAGTTGGAATGGGGTTAATTAAAATTGATTGGGTCACCGAAGCAATGCAACACAAAATACAGGAAAGCAAAGGAGATTGTGTCGTAACCGCAAGCCTGTCTCGTTTCATCATTTCAATTGTAATAATTGTTTTACATACCCAATTTGCTAGCAGGTTTGTTGTCATCGCGCATTGAATGACTGGAAGAGGCCTGTGATATGCCACTTGATTCAGTACTAAGCATCATGAGATTGTTGATTTCCGCTTGGTTTGCCCGCAAACGCCTTCTTAATTTGGGCATATCGAAGGGTAAGTCACCCAAATCAACTGAGGTGGCACTGCCAGAAGTGCAAGCATCCTTTACGTAAATGAAACAATTTTCTTTCATATGATTCTTCTGTTTATGACACCCTCCTTTCATAACCTTTACAATACTTACCTGTTGCAGTGTTTTTCGTCTCCTTAATTTCGGCATATCGAACGGCAAATCTCTCAGATCTTGTGGCATAGCTGAGCTATTGTTTAGAGTATTTATAGCATTAATATCACTGGTGTTCACTTTATCGCTGGGAGGAAAATTTAATTTCGGCAACGTAAATTTTTGTATTCCTACCAAAGATTTTCCATCTTCGCGCGAGTGCAATGAGATGCCACTATCTGAACCAAGTATTTCATCTGTTAGCTTCATAAGCGTTTTATGAGCTGGTGGTCTACGTTTCTTTAATGTATCAATTTGCGTTTGGACTGTACCGGCACGTATATTTTCAACATGATTAGAGTTAACGCATCCGACGGGAGACAATTGATTAGAATTATTCAAGTTGGCCATAGCATTTACAGATTCAGGGGAATTATTTTGAGTTTTATTGTTTTGTTCAGACAGTTCGGAGGCCGGTTCTTGTGATGATTTGTCCGAAATGGGACTTAGGATATGCAATTTGGAGTGTATGACAACGGGTGCTCGTAAAGGAAAGGCGACGCTCGAGGTGCCCGACTCAGAGCTATGTGAACTCAACGATGTCGAGTGCCTTGACTCTGAACTGGACGTACTGCGATTGCCTTCACTTGTGCTCGAGCGTAACGATTCCAAACTGCCACCACTACTCGATGTGGCTATGCTTTCGGTCGAGGAGTAATTTGGTGGTCTGCGACCGTCATTGCTCACATGGTGGTGGTGGTGATGGTGTTGATGATGGTGGGAGTTATGACTTTTGCGCAACTCCAGCACCCGCCCCGATTCTAAAATATATGAACGCGGTCGGCTGCGGGATCTAGAGTTGGCATGTAATTGTGTACCTTTCCCACCACCTTTCTGGTGATGAGGATGAGAATGATTATTATTTTGTTGTTGATGACTGGAAGGTGGTGGATTTACAAAAGCGCTATCCGTTAAGCTATTTTCATTGCTAGTGCCCAAAGAAGAGCTAGGTTGGAGTTGTCGCAAATTGGACTGTATAGGCAAACGTAGGTCCCGTAATCGTGGGTGGGCCGGATTTGTTGATGGCAAGTTTGGAGCGCTGCGTATACTATTCATAAAAAAACGCTCATGCTTGCCGGGAAATTTCATGGGCAACGGTGCCGTGGACGGTGGAGATGGTGTGTAACCACGCATGGGCAGCTGTGATGAAGACGTGGCGGTAGAATTCGTGGCATTATTTTGTTGATCAACGTTTGTTTCGTGCATTTGCAAATTATTTATTTTTTCGGATAGTACGGAAATGCTACTGGCCAGCGGTTCATTATTTGTTAAACGGTTACTGTTGCCGCCTACTGTCAAGGGTGAACCGCCACTACCACTTTGAGTTCCTCCAGAATTACTACCGTGCTCCTGTTGAATGGCTTGGTTTTTTGAATTTTTCAAACGTTTACCTTCCAACCTACTTTTGCTACCATGACCGCATTTGGACACCGCGGTGTTGGTGGTCTTCGTAGTACGTTTGTCATTTGTTATAGGCGGGTAGTTGCCATTGTTCAGTTGTAATAACATGGAATGATTGGTAATGCGGTCGACTTCATCCAAATCATCATCAGATTTGGTTATTTTACAATCGAAAGCAGTTTCGTAAATTTGACGAGTACGGCCCGCCATATCGTCTTCGGGTACTATGTCGTTATTAGCGGTGGCACTAACTTCCTTTCCTTCAAGCTGCACAATTTCAGATAGATCACCTAAATTATTTGATGCATTCAGAGAACTATTTTTATTTTGCACTGAACAATCGGGACATTCCTGTTCTCCCTGAGCGTGCACATAGAATATGCTGCGTGGCCGAAAGTATTCGTCTATGTCATCACCCAAATTAGTTGCAGCTACACAATTACAAGCAACGGGACCTAATAGTCTATGAGGCGGCATGGACGAAGACTCTTCCGTAAAATTACTACAAGGGGCAGTAGTGTCTGCTGGTTGTTGAGGTTCCAATTTCCGATCAAGTATATTACCGTACTCAGGTTTTAGTGGTTGAACGTTACATGTCTTTCGTACCAAAGCCAAAGCACGAGCATGCCACTCGCGTCTCTTAACACACTCACTACAATCCGATTCGTCCGAAGTAGTTGTGGAAGGTGAGTTACAGCGTATTATATGAACACCGTCTTCTGTGAAGGAGTAGCGTTTTGGGGTTTCTTGTACACGGGGTAGAATAGTAGTGTTAGTTGTCTCCGTTTCGTCGAATTCGTCCTCTAATTCACCAATAATACCGTCTTCATCCTCTGGTGCGTCCAAGCTGGTGCTCTTGCGATAAGGTTCTGGCAAATTTTGGCTGGCTTGTGGTGGTTCTGAAGCGGTAGTTTGCCTTAAATTTTGGCGACTGTCTTTCTCATTAGATAATATTGCTTGCGAAGAATCTTTACTCTTAAGTAAATCCGAATAATAATAGGGAGACGGATTACGTTTACTATTCTCGTTGTTGGTGTTAGCTACCGTAAATTTACGAGGGCTACGATGTAATTGAGAGGGTAAAGGTCGCACCAGGTCATCCGATATGCTATCCGGTGAATTCAATTCCGGGACTTTAACACAAAGATCTTCTTCTTCTTCATCTGATGATTTCGGAGCTGAAGAATCTGAAATAATGTTGCATATGAGAATATTGCCGAGCTTGTGTGACCATTAAAAGATTTACATGAACAAATAATTAAGAAATGTCTTGGTGGGGGAAAGTGTGTTAGTGTTGAAATGTTGGCATGTTGTCTCTTATTTTATTTTATTGCTGTGTGTAAAAGAGTTAATTTATTGACTGCAGTTGAAAACTTTTGTTCGAGAGTAAACAAAGTAAAAACTTGAAGAAAGTTTTTTTTGTATTTGTTTTTGTTTTTCACGGATTAAGGAAGGAGGAGGAAAAAAGCCAGACTCAGAGGTGAAACAGGTTCGCAAATGTTAAAATGGTAATGGATGCCCAAGTGTAGTTAATGACTATATGGTTTAATAACGCTCCAGTTTGTCAGTTGGTCTGTTACAAGTCATGTGGAGTGTGTTTCATGACAGCTTTTTTTTGGGTGGCGTTTTTGCGTTTTATAAAAAGGCAAAGTTTTTGCTCACTCCCGCACTTACCTGAACTATAATTGCTTCGCTTATCCTGACTATTGTGCCCTTTGCTATTAGATTGTCCTCGGTGTTGCTTATGCGGCTGAGGCTGTTGTTTTTGTTGCTGTTGTTGCTGCTGTTGGTGTTGCTGTTTGTTGTGTTGCGTTTGACTGCCTGTAGTTGGTGGACGATATTTATGCGAACGCTTTTTGGCTTTCTTGTGATAGACTTTTTTATGACGTTTACTATCTTTCGGGTCCGAATAACCTTCGATGAGTTTAACGGAAGCTTGTTTAATAGCCGATATTTGGTTTTGTCCACATGCTAGTGGTAAGGGCGGATGTGGTAACCGTTGTTGTGTCTGGCTTTGACGTTGACTATGTATGATTTTGTGTTGTTGTCGATGTGCCTGCTGTTGACCCGTACATTGTGTGGATTGAGTAGATGCCTGAGTTTGTTCGGGCTGAACTAATAATGGTGGCGGAACGGACACCGATTGTAAACTGTCTTGTATTGGTGGTACAGTACCATGTGTTTCTGCACTTATTGTATTTAAATGGACATTAATGTGGGCATTAGCTTTGGAGGGCAACGTCGAGAGGGGTGCCGGTGGCGGTGGTGGTGGTGAAGATTCCTGCTGATGTTGCTGTTGTTGTATATCAGCAAAACTTATCTGAAATTGAACTTTTTTCACTCATACACCGACAATTTTAAAGTATAATTGAATTTTGTTGCATAGAAACTCAATACTGTAACAACAACATACAATAACAATGATGGTCATAATTTTATAGGCATTGCCCAAAGCTTGACACTAACGACGTTTTTTTATATATTCTACATTTCCATCTCCAACATCTAGAAGGACGCATCAAAGCACATATACATATATATATTTTGTATCGGCATCAAATTTCATGTCCATCTAGACATGTCCATAATGAGCTGTCAAATTGAAATTTTGTACATAAATATATTCAATTATTCCCTCCATGGACATGCCAAAAATGAGTGTGCGCTTTTTTTATATAAATGTGTAGGATATTAATTTATTTTTTAATAGTTTTCATTAAAGCTTCAAAATATGATAAATGAAAACCATTTTCTTCAGGCTCTCTACGCCATTTCAATAATTATATTTTCTACATTGTGGCTTTCTTCATCCTGTCAGGAGTAATTATGTGTTAAGCCTCCTTAACCACGCGAAGAGCTTTACTCTAGATAATGCCGCATAATTTGCTGAAAGAATTTTGTGATAATATCCGGATATGCAAGAAAAAGCCCTCAGCCAACAACTGTTGTACATGTATAAAAAATTTTAATTACAATCAACATTTTTTTGGGAAAACCAAAAAAAAAAAGAAACCCTACACTTAAGAAATTATTTAAATGTTTCACCACTTTTAAACAATAAAATAATATTTTATGTAAAAGTTCCACGTTTTAGAAAGCATTTCTTGTATAATGAAATTAAAATATATAAAAATTACCAAAGAATATATTTCATTTATGTCACGAACTTGATAACCAACTTAGTATACTGATAAGCTTGGTAATGTTGAGCATAAAAAATATAAAATGATATCATGCCACATGTAGCCTTTAGCCTGTTACTACAGATAATGTGATAAACGTGCCAGAGTAAGCGTACAAATGCATGTTTATTTATGAGTATGTGTGGGTGTGACTCTTTGAATGTTCACAATTCTTTACACATTTACAACCTTTACTACCAGTCAGTAAGTCATGTTTAGGGTACAGGTAAATAATAATTTTGACTCGTATCAGTCAAGTCAGCCAGAGAGTCTGTTATAAACAAGTATGCAACCATCCCATCATCATCAACCATAGACCATTAACGTTAAGATACCGTAAACATTATAGCCGACAACAAGACCATTGAAAAATGGCAACCATTTTACTATTGAAAACCCATACTCTTCCATTTATATATTTCTAATGTGTGTGTACTCTAAAAATTTCGAGCGAAGCACTTATAATTTATGGTTTGCAGAGGAATATGTTAACATTTTGTTTTGCGGTTATTTTTATAGCTTTTTTTATTTTTAATAAAAACATTACAACTACTGTTTGTTACTTTTTGCCGAATATAGCAGCAGAGCCCTTTACTTTTTCCATTTTTTACTATTTGCGTTATTTTAAACCGGCACGAGCAAGCCTATATATAAATAAAGCACGTGTTCTTTACAGTGGTAATATAATGCTAAAATACTAAACATTACCTTTCAAATTTGTATATACACACACATGGCAACCATAAAAATAACAAATCAGATACCAGTGGGGAATATTAACAATAAAGGAGGAACAATAACACAAAATAAGCAGATTATATGTAAAGAGAGAACAGGTGATGCTTATTGACTAACATCCTAGAGGAAAAGGATAAAAATAACTTGCAATATCTAATGGCAAGGGTAGCAAGTATATTTTACGTTGAATCAGGACGACCCTCACAGTTCAGTTGGTGAAATAGAGATAAATTCAATGAAATTCCACTTTGATTACAGTTAAATAAATTATTAAGCGAGTAAGTAAGTAAGGTGAGATAAACATATTGAGATTACAATAATAATAGAAAAACGAGGCACGTACGCTAAAGAGTTTGAACATTATATTCAGTCAAAAGTGACCTTAGAATGTCCTGCACCACCGCTTAGTTTCAATCCTACGGCATTTTATTCAGGAGTATTTGTAGATTGGGTTAATAGAGGTAGATCTCTGTTTTGTTGGATAGAAGTGTAAAACAAGTAGGAAGTTGGATTAAATCTTGGTTGTCTACCACATTAGGGCATTAAAATAAAAATTGTGTCTGCAAATGATATTTATATATTGTATTGACGGGGTTTTAATATAATTTTTCAGGTGAAATTTTTTTTTAATATCAGTTAAAAATCTCTAAAAAATTCATCTCATCCAGTTTTCGAATAACATATTGAGATGGCTGTGCCATTAGCCGCTTAGCATTTACAAGCACCTGGTCAAATTCAATATACCTTCTACTATTAGGGTAACAACAGTTTAGTGTACATCCTTTCTACCAAGAGACATAAAGTTTTAGTATTTTTTTATTAATACTATTTGTTTCTAGTCATGAAGAGAGGAATTATTGTGAATTATTTAATTTTTTATGGATAAACACTCCTCTTATGAATCTATTTCTTTCATGCACATTCTCGCGGTAAAAATATTTAATATAATTTTTTTTATTTTTAACTTTTCACTTACTTCATGGAAGTTACGTTTATATGTGTGCTTCTACGGACATTATTAATGTGTTATATGATTTACTGCCACTCACACACCTTTCCTAACAACCACCCAAAAGCAAATATTGCAAATGAAATGACAATATGTAATAACAGCAGCAACAATAACAACAACACCGAAAAACTAATAAAATGGCATCACTCTACACAATAAGTCACATCAAGTATTCAGTCACAACAGTTTACGACGTTATAGAGTATGTTACGCACACGTTATATTACTGTGCTAAGGTAGTCTCTCACTCTCAAAAGTATATGTACAAAACAGTGACAACAATAAGAACAAAGTATTTTTAACTGCTTGCACAATTTTATGAATGTTGGCTGCGTAGCTGGTGTATTGTTTGAGGAAATGAAATAAAATACAATAAAACGAAATGGAATGATAAGCTTTCAATGGGATGTATGCATGTATGTATGTGTTTATGTTTGCTTTCTTCTGTTTTACTCTCTGCTCGACTCGACTCTGGTGAAAAATGAGAAAATCTGGATGCAAAACGCAAAGAACATAACTTCGGGTTGAACACCAACAAGCACACCATGGGGCAACGCAACTCAACAACAACAGCAACAACAAATATAGAAGTCACCAGTAAAATGCTAAAACAATAATAACAACAATACTAACAGTATTACCATCACTAGCCGCAACGGTAGTTACTGTGACAACATATACATTCACACATAATATCACGTAAAATATCAGCCAGCAGCAACAAAACCAAAAAGGAAATGTGTCTAGCATGTAAGATGCGTAGATGGGGGTAGAGAGGGATGCCAGTATGTTTCCGTTTTATTAATTTCAATAAAAACTCAAACACACGCCGGAACATCCATTAAATACACACATACATATGACATTACGCTATGGATATAAAACGTATACAACAGATTAAGTAAATAAATGCAAATATTGAAAAAAACAGTTATTCAGTTAAAACGAGCCCGTTTTATGATACAAGTTCAAATGAACATAGATTTTAGATGTCAATGTTTTTTTTTGTGGTTATCAGTATTGCTTTTTTTTTTTATAAATAATATTAGAATAAAATTTGCATTTGGGTGTATATGTATATATATCCTAAACGAGTGCATAGGTTCACATATTACTCATACGACCCATGCTACCCTCAAATTTTTCTAGGTTGTACAAGATATACAATACAGTTTGTGGCCACAGAAAATTATATAAAAATGTATCCTTAATAACGTGAAAGGTTACTGAATCGTTCTAAACAATGGAATTTTTTATAATTGAATTTTATTATTATTATGCCGACGTTCCCAAAGTGGGCGTGGTTGGGTACATGTCACGCCCACAGTTTAAATTTAGATTAAAGGTTGTCCTAAGCCTTGTGAGCTTTCTTAACATAAGTAAAAGCTTTAAGTAGTGATTTATCGAAATTTGTTAAAGAAATTTTTATCATAATAATCGATCTACAGCCCAAGATTCCAAACATTACTTTAACATATTAAAGTATGTTAAAGCAACAAATGGGGGAGATATGGAAAATTACGTTTACATATAATACATCAAACATATGTATATATAGATGACGGTTATAGTACAATATAGAATTTTTCATTTATAATTTTTTTTTTGTAGAATTTCTGGTAATTTATGTTATTTGGGTACTTTTTTTTGTGTCTTGCACAAAATACATACAAAACTCCTTTCAATGTGACACAATAGACACAATAGATGAAAGGCCAGACACTACAGCAAAACACAAATCACTCTCAAACCATACGACACGATTATTTATAACAAATAATAATAATAATAATAATGACAATATCGAGTTGTATACTGGAAGAGATGGCCAAGCTTACCTTGATAACAACAAAAACATCCGCAACATAGACAACCAACCGAATATTAACTCATATTACGTGAATTAATAAAATTCCAAGTATAAGGGATTATTTATAAGTGCATATCATATGTATGTGTGTAACTGACATTGTTATCATTTAATGGCCAACAACTTTGGTTGTTGGTGCTACAATATGAGAACTCCGACAACAGCAAACGACAACATTAATAACAATAATGATGACAATTATAACAGTTTTGAAGAGAGAGATAAAGAGAGGGGAAGAACAAAGAAGAAGAAAGAAAGAAAGCCTTTATGTACAATATAATATAAATTCTTGTGTTGTATGCCAGCCAAACCACTCAACGTAAAAGGCTTAAATATCAATAACACTACTTGTTGTGGCCAAACATGCACGTACTTGTTGGTAAATTGCATATGTTATGTACAGAATATAATGATACATGAAAACAGGTCATTAATAATGCAACACCACAATGCCAGTCTATAGTTGGTGGTGACGATTTTGTTGTTGATGGTTATGGTTATGGTGATGGCGATGGTGGGAATATACTTGGCACATGACTTTATAGTCGATATTTGTAGCAGCAATGCATTCTAAGATAACAAAGTTAATTTACCGTTTTGAAATATACAACTTTCGACAAATGTGTGCGCTTTAAATATGCAAATTTCAGTTATGAGAGATTACATTTGGTGGTACATAGATGGCAACACTTGTACCTTACTTGATAATTAAATATATTCAGCAACGTGTTTACAGTTTAGCCATTTAAAAGCTTAATAAAACGATACATAACAAATTAAGTGGATTTTTAATGACAAATTACACTAAAGTGTATTATGAAGTTCGAAGTTTTTATATATTTAGTACCCAGTGAAAGCAAATGAATATAAATGACTTGCTTTTTACTGAGATATAATAAAAAAATACTTAAATAGATTTTTTTCTAACCAAAAAATTTTAATCAAACAGTGTATAGAGGAGAAGGGTATTTAAAACGTAGAGTAGTTTTTTACTTCTTTTGGATTTCTTTTAAACTTAAGTCATATACCAACTTATTAAAAAGGTATTTTATCTATTTTTTTAAATTATCATTTTCAATCCTATTTAAAATTTAAATTTTTTGAAATTTTTTAAAAAATCATCACTTTGTGACAACACATGATGAGAATATTAAGATCATTTTGTTGTAGTTAGTTTGCAACCCTAACAACTTTAACTAATAGCACCTCCCTTTACTTCTCTCTCTCTCACTCTTCACACTCATAATTTCGTTTTAGCCTTAAGCAAACACAAATCTACTGCCAATACCCCCAATAAATGAAATCAAAGGATGAAAATAAATTTTTGTTACAATATAAGTACATCCACATATATATATACAATATAAATATACTCATACACTCAATTACATTTTATCAGTGCAAATAAAAAAAACATTTATTGAGTATTTTCTGAGAAGCTTCCCCAAAACGGAGATAAACTGTTGAAAAAAAAGGAAAAAAAACCGGTGTTTACATAAAATTATGACTTTATGCAGCTGGTCGATAAATATTTGCCTTAAGGTCTTAAATAACAAATAATCAAGCAAACCTACAAACATACACACAAATGCAATCTGATTTTTCATATATATGTAGAAAGAAATAAAGGAAAAATTTTGATATACTTACAAATTCTTGTTGTGGACTGGCAGCAGTCCAATTTTCAGCATTCGGCGGTAGCGTTTCCGCTAAACAGGGATCAAAACTGGACGGTCGTTTTTTAACAAAATCCACAGGCAAACTATAATCATCACAGATGGAAATCTGCAAAAAGTAGAAATAGGCATTGAAAAAATTTGTTAACAAATATTCAATGAAAATAAAAAATTAGAGTCAATGCAGTTCTTAGGATTAGAATGTACGTAATAGTGATATATTTTACAATATGACAAAATGACTAAAATAATTATAGTATACTTTGTGAAACTAAGTTGTCGGATTTGACCGACTATTATATCTTAACTTGTTCATCAATTTAATTTACTCCCTTTTTCCTCTAACCGTAAATAATAATCTGTGTAAATCTAACAAGTTAAGAACACGTTGCCTTAACCAAGCAAATAATTGAAACACAATAGACAAATGACCCTTAAGACGATATAGCTGATCTGATATCGTATCCTATCTTCCTTTTAGCCTTCTTTTATGCTTTGAAGCTTCTTGACCTTCTGCTTATGACGGCAATAACAATAAAATCATAAAAGAAACAGCTTTGCTGTAAACTAAACACAGAAACTAAAATAAAAAAAAATTATAACAAACAATAACCTAAAACCAATATCAGAGAGTATGCTTTTATAATGACAACAATAACAACTAAAAAAATACTACAATAAAAAGAAATATTTTCTTATAAAAACTGGAGAATCTGATTTCGGGAGATGGTGCTTATATTGAATATAAAAAAATTCACAAATTATTTAGTTGTTGTTATTTTTGTTATTACTTTATATCTTCTATCGTATACTGATTTACTGCAATTTAGTGTTGGTTTTATTGTTTCTCTTAGTGTGTATTGGGTATGAAATTTTCATTTTGTGTAAAAGCATTTTTTACACGTCCCTTCTCCTCTCTTTTACACATATAAGTTTTGTTTCTTTTTAAACGTCTTTAGAATAATTTTCTCACTCTTCTTTTCCTTTTTCTTGCATTATTGCTGCTGCTGCTTAAGTAATAATATGTCTCGGTCTCCATGCGCTGGGTATTTATATGAAGTGGGCAATATTTTTAATAGATGCGCCCTTTGTCGTTTGAAGAAAATAATTATTATTCTTGAAATAGGGAGGGAGAGAATAACAATAAAAAGCAACAGCAAGGATGAAAAAGTTGACAAAAAAAATATACGAAAAATTTCAAATTAACACGAAAACAAAAGAGGAACAAAATACAAGAACAAAGAACAGGGTTTCTTTTTAAAGTAGAAATTTTACATCTCATGGGATAAAATAAAAAAATCTCCAAAAATTTTAAAAATTCTATAGTATAATTTTTTTTTTAATAAAATATGTTGTAACAATAGATGCTTTAAAACTAAAGGTTCTTAAGACGTGCAATATTATCGGAATCTAGCCTTGTGGTAAACAGTGGCGATTTAATAACTGGGGGCTCTTAATGGAAAAAATTTTTGAGACCCATTAACTATAGCAATTACTTCTTTTTTATACTGTAATACTTGTAGATTTTATTTTCATTTAGTTACTATTTTTGCCAATGGAATGCATTTCCACCACTTTACTTTACTTTACACTTTAAAGGTCATTTTATAATACATGAATTAATGAAATTCCCTCTTTCATATAATTATATACACTTCAAGCTGTATATAATAACAAGAATAAATATTTAACGTTTTAATGAGATGCCTTATATTCATAATATCGTTTAAATGTCAAGGCTGTATAACGTTTGGGAAGAAATCACCTTGAAATTTAGCAACGACGAAAAATGAGTGTAACCGTTAAAAAATATATTCTATCGCAAACGTTTACGTGCAAGTACCTCAAAAAATAACTGCATACGATAGAGTTGACGACAATTATTACAATACCACTCGATATTGGGTTGATTAACCAATTCCCTAGTAAAGGCTGAAGGCACTTGGACACAATGCGGATGGTAGGACCAATTACATGGACCCGAACATTTAATAGAGAGATCGCGCGGTTTAAAATCTAACCAACAACGACGGCAAAACATTTTTCTTACGATTACTAATTTTTATGTTTAATTGCAAGTGTTAACCCTAAGACCTGTTAGAAGCAACTAAGCTTAGAATGAAATATGGAAAATAATTTAAAAATTTATACAAAAGCAGCATTTTCGTTACTCCAGAGACCTATCTTTAGCACAATAATGAAAAATATATATATGGACAATACATATAGACAAGTAAAAGACAGCAATGCACTGTTTTGTTAAATAGCTTCAAGGATTTTATAATATTCTATTTACTCGTAATGTATTACAATAATGAGGCAGGCAAGCAGGTAGGCAGCTTTCTCTGTGCTGCCCTTAAGTCATTTTTTAGTTTACTTTCTTTCTTCTTCCTCCTCTTCTTCTATACTTTCAAAGCATAATAACTCTCGCTCTTGTTGTTTATAAATATTTAAATAGGTTCTAATAACATTCTTAACGGGGGTCACACCATAGTCACCACTGCACCACCATACAAGTGTCTTTACTGAATTTTGCTTTTACTGCAACTCTTAGGAGACGCGCCAGTCTATTGACTGTCTTGTGTGTGTTTGTTGGCTATAGGCCAACAAATTCGTCTCATTTTTTTTTTACCTTTTTCCAGGTGTGTCCCAGAGACCACATATTATCTGTGTATATTATTTTGTGGCAAAGCTGCTGCATATTGCCAGCAGGCTAGTTTTCTTTTCTTTTCACCTTTTTCGTACTCATTTGTAAGCAATCATGGTACAATTGGCCACATTGGGCCACCAGTCGTACGAACTTTATTTAATATTAATGAAAAAAAAATCTTGTTATTCACACGAGAAGAGATGAACAATAAATAAAATGGAAACTACTTTGTATCTGAGCAAACAGTGTCCTTTGTGCTATTACATAAAAGTTTAATAAATAGTTTGAATGATGATATCGAGCCGCAAAGCATGATAAAAGGGAAATAAACGAAAGTCCAAAAAAAACATACAAACAAGTAAATATGATGCATTTAATCAAGACAATAATTGTGGCGGGGACCGATATTAAGATTTAGATCATAGGTGTATATATATTCTCGATCGGTACGAAAATTTGAGTCTATGTAACAATGACCATATGTCCGGGTATTTCTGGTGAAACGCTTACGATTACAAGAATTAAGGTAATGAGCTGAAATTGATATAGACACTGTCAGTTCAAGTCTAGAGTTTGCTATTTAAAATGAGTGCAATCGGATACTACAATTTAAAAAACCTTATTTAGAATATAATTGACTTATGAATTAATAAGGAATATATAAAGCTTAAAGGGCGTAATTAAGTGCCTTCCACGCCCACTGTTTGTACGTAACTGAAGAGAGTATTTAACATTTGGTTTAAGACAAATTTAGTTTGTTTCTTGTTTTGTTTTTTCTTTTAATTCTGATAAAAATTTGAACACCGTCCCACTTTCTTAAATATTACCTTTTGGTTTTTTTTTTAACACATCCTTCTGCTTAAATACCTTTTCATTGTTTTTCATAGCATTAAAAAACCTTGTTATTGAAAATTCGTTTAACTTTCACTTTTTTTGCTTCTCATGCCGACATTGTTGTTGTTTTTTATTTGTTGTGGTGAAAATCTGCTACTGATTGCCAGATCATCAACAGAGACAATCATACAGCGGCACACAGCTGGATATCGCAATATAACTCAGACCATCTCTTAGGGAAAAGGAACCTTTCCAACAGAATAAAACAACAACAAATGGTTGTTGCATTGAGAGGAAAACAAAAAATAAAACACATAAAGACCGTAAAGTCAGTTAAAGTTTGAGTTGAGTAGCAGCACAAAATGTGTGTTCTTATGAAATTTAAAAATATAATAAAAACACGAGTGCTCTTTATATACCATCACTACTACTATGTATATATACATAAAATATATGGCTAATGGCCAAAAACATAACCAACGATGCAATAGCAAAAAAGAAAAAACAAACATTAACTTCAATAAGCTAAATATGAGCAACTCTGCCAGAATAGGATATTTATAAAAGGCAAAATGAAACAACAACAACTACAACAACAGCAACAACTATGAGTGTATGTTTTTGACATAAACTTATTATGAATAATAAAATTTATACCCACATGTGAGTCATTGTATATATTGCAGTAGCGCTCGCTTATCGAGTTGTGAGTAGAAAGTACAGACAAACAATTTATCGAGGTAATGAGATAAAGAAGAAACTTTTTTTTTTTTTTTTGGAAGGGAAAACCTTTGTGATAATAAGGGCTTTACATATAATGAGATTAGTAAGAAATTATTTAAAGATCTCATAAATACCAGCCAATTAGGAGCAATAAGATTAAAAGTTAAAACTTAGCTGGCAAAAGCAAAAATCTAAATACATTATAATAGCATTACAAAGAAATTATCATAAATATGTCAGCAACATACTTAAAGTAATGAATAATTATTATTAATAGATTCTGTTTCAAATGAAGGAATTAAAAAAAATGTTTTAAGTTGGATGTTGGAGAAGCTTTCTTTTTAGGTACATTAGTAGTTTAAATTTACACTCATTTACAGTCACTCCGTCCATGTTTAATAAAATATAAAAAAAACAACAACGAAATAATTACTTTTAGTTAATCTCTTATACTCTACTACTCGTTCGTTCATTTGATGATTGTTGTTCATGATTGTAACTCAAACAGGGAAACATTAATTACAAATGTCTAGCTGGATGATGAGAAATATTGTATAAAAAATATCCAACAATGATAATAAAAGAAAATGAAAAAGAGAGAAACATCATATAGGAGAGATAAGATAATAATGATGAGACTAAACTAAACAACTAAATAAGCAAAAAAAAAAAATAACAGCTGCTCATAATCATTAACATAACAATTAAAATGAAGAAAACTCGATTATGCTGCTTTTCACTGTTTGAGCAAACCTATTAAGTGGTTGAAGTGAAATGGTCTCTTGCAACACATCTCAGTTTATAAGAAACATTTCACCAACACAATTAAGACGGATTAGATAATTACTTCAGGTTCGTTAATGTAATTACAAAACATGGAAAATGTATATACAAGTGTGTACACGTATCATATAATATATTTAAATACATTTCCTATGGCTGCAAAAAGGTTATTAAAAACACTCAATCAATAGAATGGAGAGGGACATTAAAGTTGTTGGTCTTATTCACGTAAGTACTTGGCAACCGGAAACAAGGAAGGGTTGGAAGGAAGTCGAACGAATGAACGAACACTAGAGGCATAAAAACTCATTACAAAAATACATGTCTCATGTGTTGTCTATGTTGTCACCACAAATCAATTAATTTTGCGAACCTCACAGCTCAAGAGCGTTATTGTAGAATCAAAATATTCAGACGGGAATTTTTTTGCTTATATTTTAAACCTTTAGGCATTTTCGAAATATTTAACATTTCTTCTGTCTACCCCTGAAGCTTCGCATTTACATTTATTAGTAATTGAATTTAAGGTTAAAGAAGAAAAAAAAAATAAGATTTGGCTTAGGCCAAATCTTAAATACCCTCCACATCTATTTACAAACAATAGGCGGGGCAGGTACTTGGTTATGCCTTCTAAAGTGGTCCAGTTTTACGATGAGTACGGTTTTTTGTAAATTGTGGTCGTGTCTGTTATCCGATCACTCCCACTTTTGGTACAACGATGAATGGCGTAATTATAAATAATGCTGCCAAATTTGAACTTTATGGGTTAATTTGTCTAGATAGTGTGGGCTTGCCCAATTTAAATAGCGATCTGCAGAATCTAATATCTCAAAATCTGTGATCGTGAGAGTGCCAATAACAGACTCAGTTTTTGATATATAATAAAATATATATGCTTTGGAGGGTCTCTAATACCTCCTTCTGTTGCTGTTGGGGGATGTTTCGTACATCTTTTAATTTTGCTGCGATTCTTTAAAACTGCACTTGAAAATAGGCAAATTATGTGCTTATGTAAATACACCTCTTAAATCCATTCTGCACTTACAAAAAGAAAGCATGAAATAGGACGTAAGAGAGAGAGAGAGAGAAATAGAACCCTATACAAGTGTTGAAATGAAAATTACTAAAGAACTTTTTAAGGACTTAATAATTTTTGCACTAAATGGTTTTTAAGCTCTCTACAAAACTGCCATACGAGTCCTCCCCTCTTCCTATCTACCATCCTAGACACTCTTAATATATGTATAAATGGAAGGTAGAGTTAAAAAACCAGTCTTTTGTCCACTTTCTCTCTCTCACTCCGAATCTCAGATTATTCTATTCAACGCTTCACCACACATACCTCTAATGATTTACTATATTGTGTTTGCATTGAAGCAAAACAACCAGACAAAGTTTAATTTACACTCGATTTACTAGCTGCATGTGTTCACATGACTACAATTAAAATGTTGGTGAAAGTAGATGGTATGGATGGAGGGACATGGGTATAGGTGAAAGCAGCTTGGTTAGTGTAAACTTTTTTTCTTTTATAAAATTGATTTCACTCTCTAACCATGATTATAACAACAATTTTTCAATGTTTGCTTTCGAAAGATGAGTGGGGAATGAAAAGATTTGTAAAAGACTGAAGATAATGATTATTGACAATATACAGTAGGTGTGGGGCAAATTGTATGGTATACCAATTTATGGATAAACTACAGTGAAGAAAATGTTTAACTTAAACCGAGATTGAGTGGCCAACCAATTACTACACTATTGCATTTTTATATAAAAGCTTCCCTTCAACATATAAGAAAAATAGCTATTCAGCATAGGATTAAACAACTATGCGAAATTTAGTCCCGAGTAGATCACTTTTGGAACTCCTATAGGGCATTAAATGGTCGAGTGTAATGTACTATTTACTTTAATTTGAAATGACATTATATCTTAAGAGAGTCATATAATGAAGGTACTACAAAATTTGGACTGACCGAATGTTATAGACAGTTTTTTTGAAATATGCTTTTTTTTTGGGTAGTTACTGCTATTGATAATTGAATTATTTTATGTTGTTTGCGTTTTTTAATGAATGCTTTGTCTACAGCTTAAAATTGTTGAAAATCACATCACAGAAATTTTAATTACACTTTAATCTGTTTGTTTGTTGATATTTTAAATGTGTGTGCTGTTCGCATATTTAACATTGAGAATGTTTGCATTGTTGTTTTACATTTCCAACAATATCAAACAGCAAGAATTATTTAACCGATGAAATGTATTGATTGCTTCTGTTTACGCTATTATTGCTGTTACTATTGTTGTCATTGTGCTAACTGTTGAGACCCAGGTAAATATTTTGGGAAAAAATTTTAATTACAATTTATCTTACACTTCACTGCATACTTTGTTGACGAGCTATTGTTGTTTACCGCAATACAAAATCGTTTTATTTTTATATCCTTCACATAATGGGGGAAGCATCAGGGACCTTACAAAGTATATACTTTCTTCATCTGCATCAAAAACTGACCAGTTCTAGACATGTGTGTGTTTATTGTTGGCATTCTCACTGTCGCATATTTTGAGATATTAAGCCGAAATTTTTACAGATAATTTAGTTTCTGCACGCAGATCGCTATTTAAAATAGGCTAATTCGGTCAAGAACCACGCCCACAATCGAAAAAAATCTATATAATTTACCTATAAATTTTTTACATCACTTTTAAATTGAAAATGAACATTTTAATTACAATAAATGAATTAATTTTTTCTGGGTGGCTTTTTTGGAACAACGAAAATTGAGAAATTTTAAAAGATGAGTTTTGAAACAATAGTCTTGTGGTGAATCATTTAATTAATAATAATGAGTTTAACCCAAGGGAGCCCTTAGTCTTGTCTATATAGTTGTTATGAATAAAAAATTTCATAAAATGTGAAATGCGGAGAAAATAAATATAAACCAAAAACTATTAAACTGGAAGTTGGACAGATAAACGTAATTGAAACCAACTGAAGTCTTCCAGTTATTACATTATTATTTGACCTTAGAGACAACTCGTATAATATTCTTAAAATAATAATTGCAATAAAAGAAAAGCAAATAAATTCTCAAAGGGATTAATAATGATTTGTAGGATATTTAAAATAACAAAAACAATTAAAATTTCTACCATTCCGCAAGGCAAGCTAAAGTAAACATATCTGTGAAATATGTTCATAGATTGTAAACACAGAATATAATGTAAAGCAATGGTCTTAAGCGATATACCTTATGATATAAAAAACCATATGCAAATATTTAAAGATTATTGCCAACACCTGAAACGTTCGGGGCAGGACATGACATTACACACAAGAAAACATATTCAACGGCAACCGACATAGAACAGAAGAAAATATGAAATATGCTACAAAAAAAAAAAACATATAATGAAGTATGTACTCGAGTAAGAGGATATTACAAATACACAAACACTCTTTTATACGTTTACATATATAATATAATATATGTGCTAGAAGATAAAGAAGATGAGTTGGTTTTGAATAAACGAAGAAATGTGGAAAGTTTTTGCTCAATGGTACAACTTGGAATGTAAGCAAACATTTAAATTGGAAATAAAGATTAAATATAACCAAAGAAGACATACTCACACACATATATCAAATTCTGATGGTTTCACATGTAACCATGGTGATAAAGTGTGGAAGAACGAAATAAAACAAACAGGGTTAGAAATTATGAACAAACTTAAGCAACTGAAAAAACAAAAAAAAGGTTGCGTTGTACGTATTATATACGCGCTTACATGTACAAAAAGCTCCATCACCGCCAAACAAGTCAACTCAAGTTGAAGGCAAGTAAATATTTTTTAACGAACTGGAAACTTTCAAGTGGTCTGCTTTGAAAATTATGATTTCATTTTATGGTTGGCATACACAACATCATAATCTATCCAAATACCAGCTACGTATACATATATAGAATGATAAATTAAACACTATGCAGAAGAACAGTTAAAGGTAAAATGATATAAATAAATTTAATGTATTTTCCGGTGAAATCAAGTGGAACAGCATACGATTATATAATTTTTTTGGTTAAATTGTAATAATTATAGAATCACTCATCATTATTTAGAGCAGCACATTGAAATTTGCTTCAAGTCTAAGTAACAATTATAAACAAAATCAATATTTTCGTAGAGCAACGATAAATGAAGTCTTCTACTACACATTTCTTTTAATAAAGGCATGAACCTCTAGTTTCCAAGTTGGTGGCGTTTAGCGCAATTCACAATTTCCTTCAATACAAATCAGTTTGTTAAGAAAGTGCTCATTTCGAATAGTAGCCTCCGGCGGCTATGGCTTCTCTTTCTTTTTTCCTTTCATAATGTTCATCAACGATCTCCAGTTCTTGACAGAAAACTCTATTAATTCACGTGGAAAGTGTTTAAGATTTTACCTAAGTTAATTTTTTATATAATATTTTTATTGGGCATGGCATTATTGAACCTCATTGTTTATTTAAAGGGTATATTTGCCATCACTTCAAGTTTGGCCTCAAATTAAGTTAGCCGTTGCGGAGTTGTAGTATTTTAAGAAAAATTACTTATTTACTGTGAACCTAAGGGGTCATGCTGAGCGGTGATATTTCAGTTTACTTTTCAACTTTGTGTTTTCTGGAGAAACAGTGAAATTTAATACTTGTTATATATAAAATAAAGCTAATTGCTATAAAGCACGGAAAAATTATAAACACAGTAAGACATACTGTTATTTCGCTTAAACTTTAAGTTTTTTTGGTTCCATGTGATCTCATATTAAAGGGTTTAGAATCGGATTTTGTTCCAGGTTTTTATTGCATAAATAAAAAGCATACTAGAAATAGAAACCACACTTAAGGCACTACTTTGACTGTGCAGTTGGCTGCTAACACTAGCCAATATATATATATTTGCATTTTGTCAAATAAAACAACAAATCTAGAAACATTTCCAAAAAGCAATTGTGTAAGTTGTTTTATGTTTTGCCACCAAAAAAAAAAAAATCAAATTGACACAAAACAATTTTTAATTGAAATTTATGTCAATTGTTTAAGACCCCTGCAGGCTCTGATATCCCGTTTTTGCCATAAAAATACTGCAATATTCTCTTTTTCTCTCAACAGGAATTCCACGAATCCCAGCGATATTGCATTTCATTGTATACGGTTTTGACTTGTAGCGGATATTTTCGTAGAGGTTTTTATATATTTTTATACCCTCCACCTTAGTGATATACTAGGCATACTAAGTTTGATATTTCGTTTACTTCCGAGACCCTACAAAGTATATATATTCCTGATCAGCATCTACATCTGATTTAATCTATGTCCGTCTGGGTATGAGTACGTCTTTTATTGGAGTTCTCCCAGTACTATATTTTAGAATATTGAGCTGAAATTTTTTATAAATATTTCTAGTATGTGTACCTAGGCTTCTATTTAGGCTGAGCAAAGTTGGCCAAAAGCGTCACGCCCACAATTGACAATCTCGAAGCCACAAAAATGTACTTACACTTGCACTATTACAAGGCGTGCCATGCCCTCTTTTTGTATATTGAAGTGGAGGAGATTTAAGTTTTGGCCTTTACCAAATTTAGTTTTCTTACTTGTTTTTCTAACCGAACATTGAGCCCTGTTATGTTTTATTCATACACATTTTAAGTAATCTTGTGTTAGAAGAAGAAGAAAAACAACGCAACTCATATATACATTTAAAATTTATCAACAAAGCCGGTTTTCTGTTTTTGTTTTTGGGTTTTTTTCGGGGATAGCAATAAAAATATTTTCAACTCTCAAGTGTCCTTTTTGTACCAAAGTGAACAACAACAATTTCTATGATAGGTATTATATATGTTTGTTTATCTATAAACAAAATCCCAGCCTAGAAGGTTTAGTGTCATTAATAGAAAAAACAAATGGCGAAATTAATGAAAACACTGAAAAGGAAAAAAGGTTTCATTTCGTGTAAACTCGACAGCGAAACTGATGCGTTTCATTAAAGTTTTCAACTTTAAATAAGAATCAATTGAAAGGTATCAAGTTATGCGATTCCTTTTACCATCAAACGCATTATTTTACAACAACAAATAAATTGTTTTTTGAAGAATAGTTTCATTTTGTTTTTGTACCACAAACATACTTCATCAAGTATGTATCTCTTGTTCAAGTAACAAGGAAATAGTTTAGTTTTGTGAGGTTTCTATTGTTATTGTTATTGTTTTGGTATTGCTTGAATAACCAGGAAAAGAATTCCTACCAGAAGAGGGTGAATAAAAAAATATTTCACAAAAAGCATTTTAACAATATTTTCAGGGAAACTAACAGAGAAACACAAGACGAAAAAGCACACATTTTAACCTATTTACTGGATAGGAAAAGAAAAGAACTAAAAAACTAAAAAATACAACAAAAAAGGAAATCCTTACAAAGAACATATGTGACAACAAGTGAAAATCGTTAATACCCTACATCACTTGTAGCACCACACTGCACTTATAATCTATACCAGAACTCGGTAAGCGCTGCATTATATTTGTAGTTCTATTTTATACAGTTATACAGATAGACATTTTTCAAAATGGTTCGATGAGGTCCAAATTGATACAATCAATTTAGTTCAACTCTGAGATAGATGTACGGACCCTTTGTAATGGTTTAAGTTTTTTTTAATATTTATTTTAACACAAACTTAATACAGAGTATAATATAAATGCTATAAAATCGAAATATGTACTGTATGGTGTATATATATATATATATATATATGAATAAAGAAAAAAGGTACAAAAACAAATATGCTGAAAAAATGTGAAGAAAAAATTTTCCATTTACAGAAAAAAAAAAAACAAAAAATGTGGAAAGTTATTAAATTTTCAATTAAAACAGAATAACAATAACAACAACAATGGGCAAGGCCATATACACACAATAACCCATACTGTTCGTATAAGCCATGCACGTGTGTATGCGTACATGATTTATGGTTAATTTTTTAATGCAATAAAATCCCCCATCATTTGGTGTTTATTTACAATTTACAAAAGCATTTTAAAAACCATAATACACTAACACTCACACACAGTTTAACGCATACATGTAGTGCATTACATACCAAGCAAACAACTTGAATACTCATACGCCCCAATAATCACTGAACGCTTTATGGCTTAACGGAAAAACTGAATGAATAACAAAAACAGTTATCCATCAAAAGTCTTTTCATACACTTGACTAATTTAAAAAAGCTAATTATTAATAGCAAAATATAAATTAATTTACAAAACTGTATTAAAAGAATATTTGCAAAATCATATGAACGTCATTAGTTCCACAAATAATGCTATTAAGTCACTTCATGAAATAACATCACAAAGATTTTGATTCTGAAAATTTCCCGTTTAGAATTTACAAACATCTGCCCAAACGTAATTTACTTTTTGCCACAAATGGTAAATGTTGTAAACATAAGATCATCATAAGAAATAAAAAAAAATTAAAACAGTTAGTTAAAGTGACGTATTTTTAATGGGGTACAAATTAATTGGTAATCTTTACCACAATACATAAATATAATAATAACAACAGTAAAAACAATAATAACAAAGAATGTAACATCAAGTTCAAAATAATCCTTAAGGATTTTAGGATCTTCTCCACAACAGACGTGTTGTCTGTGCAGTTATTTGTTAAGGTATTAAGTTATAAAAATCATTAGAGAACGAACACATGAACATCTAGTTACTCCCAGAGTTTAACTACGTACAAAGTTCCCATTTATACGAATAACAAAAAAGTTGGTACTGTTTACACCGCATGTTATAGATGGGTGGGGGTATGTATGTATGTGAGTGAACAATAAAAGCTTGTTTAAGACAAGCAAAGAACACTTTCTGTTATTCTTTAGTAATAAAATAAAAGTTCAAATTTATACATACGCACACATACCCACAGACATCTCTTTATCCATAACAACACGTACCATAATATATGTGTTTATATGTATGACTATACTTTTTATATAACTATGCAGACATTCTTATGTTTATACATAAATAGTTAGCCCAATGTTATTATATATTGTATGGTTGAGAGTTTTATATAAGTTTTGTGAAATTCCAAGTTGGTTTTAAGGATAATGAGAGTGCCTGCTTATCTCTCATTTTTCCTCCTTTTACATTTTATGGCCATTATATGGTGACCAAACATATATCGAGTCTGACATTTAATCCTAACAAGTCAGAGAGACGGTAGGGTGTACACAAAATATGTATCCCAGTCCCCGTTCCCTTAGTTCAGTGACCTTTTTGCCATAAGCTCGGTATACAAACAAACTAATGGTATATATAAAAAGTCGTAAACGAAACAAGTGTCACTTTTGATGTTCGGCACTTAATACTCAAAATAATACCACAATCGTAAAATAATTCAACCATGTTTACCCCCAAGTTACCACTTAGAGAGGTTTAGGTGGCGGCCAAAATGTCAACAAATGCAATTATTTTTATGCAGTAGAATGAGTACATTGTACATAATTTGATTTTGTTATATAATAACCGTAACGGTAAATAAATTGTTTTGAAGTTGTTAGAATTTTACAACAAAGTGTGTCATAGATAATTAACATACGTAGTATTTTAAACATTTAACTTTGCAGCAATAAATAAATTTTGGCCATTAGTAACTCTCATCAGTTAGTCGTGTTTCAATTTACTAGTAATCAAATTATGTCCATAAGTACAGGTCATGCTATAACTATAACAATATATGTACAGTGGAAAACCACATAAGATGGGAGTATATTAAGTTTGTCATCTCAATTGTATAGAAAGAGAAACTACAAATATTCCTACATTCCTACTGTTTATACTTAAATACTTCACAAAGTCTACTTATTGTAGGTTTTTCACTTTCCCAATAGTTTTTTGTAGCCTACGAGTATAAATCACATTGAAATGGAAAAATGATTTTATCTGTAAAGATTTTCATAAAACAATCCAAATCATTAACACAAGTGGACAAGTAGGAAAGGGAGAGATATATAGGCAACACATATCTTTGAAAATTTATGGCTGTTAAACAAAGTTGTTGCACAAAAAAAATATACTTGTTTACCATGTTTCCATTTTCCATAACATGTTAAAAACATAAAAACGATAAGTAGAAAAGTTTCCATGGCGTCGTACTCCCGCACTTAGATGTATTTACAAGAGTAAATTATAAAACACAAACCCGATAAGAAATGAGATGTTATTGGTGGTGATGGTAATGGCTGTGATGGTAAACGGAATGTCTGTTTAGCATTAGAAGTATGAAGCTGCCGCTAAAAGCTGTACGCAGCTGTCGTCAGTATTTTTCAAAACCATTTTCCATGACATATACTTAACCGCACTCATAATATATTGCATAAATACTTACAGCCATGTAGTGGGACTGTTTTGCTCATAATGCTTCAAGTCTCATCATCATAATACTGATGATGTGATGAAAATAATGTTTGCCACAGCATGAAACAATAAGCGGGACAAAGAAATGAAAATGAAACATTATTTTTACAACGCAGCGCACAAGGTACAAAAACTTTTTACTACTACACAGCAAAACATTTGCTAAGCAGAAACATAGAAAACAGATGCTTTGGAGTTAATTTAGAAACTGGATGAGGGGGAAAATTAAACAATCAGCCTACAAAACTTGCTCAAGCAAGAGACAAAGTAAGAAAAAAACCAAAACATTGGATTGTCTAGCATTTACAAATACGTACTTGATTAAAAAAAATCTCATGCATGCAGACGTAGACAACAAAGGATAGTTACCAATAATATGAACTTGAACATTGCTAAAAAATGTAAATATCTCACAACAACAACAACAACATGCAGATGCTGATTTGTTGTGGATTAAAAGTGAACACAAGAAATTCATTTACAGTTTAAAAGTTTTCCATTTTGTTATCGTTGTCAGAGTTTTTTATACCTTCCATATAAGATGGGATTATATTAAGTTTTGTCATTCTATTTGTAATGCCCAGAAGGAGGCGTCAGAGACCATACAAAGTATATATTCTTGTCCACCAATAAAACCTTACAATCATACAATTTGAGGTTTTTCGCTGAAATTTTGCACAGACACTTTTCACCTATGCATCGCTTTTTAAAATCGGCAAAATCGAGCTACACTCTATTTAAAATTTATTTATCTGCCATAAAAATGAACTATACATCGGCATAGTATACTCAAGATTCCAAATATGGGCATTGTCGGATAACAGAAATGCACACAATTTACATAAAACCATACTCAGCGTAAAAGTCGACTTTTTTTGTACATAAATGTGCAATGTATTTAAGATTAGACCTAATATAAATTTCTTTTCTTATTTGCTATTTTTAAATATTTTTATCCCATTCCTACAGCTTTCGGTCACATTTTGGTAGCGATTGTTCACTGAACTTATTAAGCAATCAATAGTATAAATAGCGTAAAAACAGAACAAGAACAGAACACGAATGTAAAGTGCAGTCAAGCGTTAATGTGTTTAAAACGTTTACAGAATCTGTAATATATTGTAGAAACGAGTGGAAACTAACGAACAACGTTCCACTGCTTAACTACCGGCCGGGAGTGAATGGTAGTAGTTTCCTGTTACCGTATAAAAAAATCCATTATCATTATTATCAATTGTGTGGTTGTGTTAAACGTAACAAATAAAAAAGTGTAATAAGAAAGAAACAAACGCAAAAAAAAAAAAAACTGCCCCAACACAAATTGAACTTTTATGAAAACGATAAAAAAAAAACTGTATTTCCAAAATCCTTTTGTCACACGAAAGCTATAGCAAATAGCAACAAAAAAAAAAAAAACAAAGAAAATGACCCAAGTGCGCGTTTGTGGTTGTTGTCCTTGTTGTATGTTTTGTTGAAGTGTAAGCCAATTTGTCATTTTTACGTGGTGTTTACCGTTAGTTTCATATCCGCTGTACTATACAACATGCTCTTCCTTTTCATTTACAAGCAAAGTCTTCTGGTAAAAAAGTATTAATTTTTTTTTTTTTTTGCTTAAAAGTAGAGGCTGATGTGTGCCATTAAATATGCACCCCTTTCAAGCGGTTGAATAAATAAATGTTTTTATGGTATAAAGAAAAAGCATTACAAGATTTATTTACATGGGTATAGGGAGAGTAAACTCAACTCATCCCCCCACTGAATACATATTTAACGCTTTAGTTTAAAAACAAAAAAAGACGCATTACATGTTTAGACTTGTTTTCATTGTCTGCCTGGAGATAAAAAAAAATGGTTAAGAAGACAACAAGATACTAGAGTTAAGAAGAAGAGTAAACTTTTCAAAACTCTAGCGTATATATATTAAAAATGTCGAGTGGTATGGTGTTAAAGCTGAGTCACTGATATTTTATTATTCTCCAGCGGTATACAAAGTGTGCCACTTCGTTTGACACAACATCCAAAAGAAGAAGTCACAAACTGAACAAACTGAACAACCGGGATTAAACAGACACGCCCACAGAGACAGTCAACAACACACAGACCCATGGACTTTTGACAAACTTAGCGTAGCCCCTATATTATATGAAATAATATAAATCATTTAATATGTGCTTGCTACCCATAGGTTACATATGATTATGCGGGTTGTCCCAAATTTGGCCCAAGCCAGATTTATAAAGTTTTCTTTTCTTTTCTTTTAGACTAAAAAGCAAGCATTTCATAGCTTGAATTTTCTTTACTTTATTTTATACTTGCGCTGCCAAGCAAAACAAAAAACAACAACAATACAAACACAATATATTTTAAAAAGAAAAAAAAAAACATTCTTTTTTCTAACTCTGATAACATCTCCTACAGACTTTTTCTATATCAGATGCACTGTGAAGGGGAAACAAGTTGTTGTTGTGTTAATTTTATGAGTGAAATATCTATATTTTTTTATTACCAAATGTCTTTCTCTAACATATGCTCATGCACTTGTTAAACTGTAAAAATAAACAAAATCTTAACTGAAGGGGGAGGGTGAGAGAAATAAGTATAAAAAATTATATTTTCACGACTTTCAACTTTGAAAAACTTTTTCAATATTCAAATATTTACAAGGACTCCTCTTAACAGTTATAAAACAGAAATTGATGACAACAAAAATTATGTAAATATTTTAAATGTTGTTTACATACACACATACATATACGAGTAAAATAAACTTTTAAGTGAAACGTGAATTGCTTTTAAGAACTTCAAATAAGAAGAATCAATGAGAGGAGCTGGTAGTTAACCTCCATTTATTGTGCAGTAAAATAAAAGAAAAGTGAAATTTCTTAATCATACAACAAAAGTTTACTAATGTGAGGAAAATTCGTTTCAAGGACAAACTCTAGACCAGGCAACGCATCACTTAACAGCTTCAAATAACTTTTCAGACTTTTCCAATTTCAATATCTCTTATTATTATAATATAAAGTGATTTATAAGGCACACAGATTTATTTTAAACAAAGTACGGTCATTATTCAAAATGAACCTAATCGGGTAGAATAATTTCATTTCTTTTACTTTCTAAGGCATTTATTTAGAAATATGAAATAGTTGGACTTGGTTGATAAATATTATAAAATAAAAATCATCCATATGAAAATATATGGCCGAGTCAGTTTCTGTACCAATTTATACGTCATATTTGATACAAAAAAAAAGGTTTTTTATAAGTTGTTGTTGTTGTTGTTGCGTCTCTCATTGAAAGATAAAGAAATCCATTTAACTGTTCTGTTAGTCAAATTATTACCCTCTTAAGTAATCCAATAAAATGAAAACCGCATAGTTTTGTTCTTTGTCAGCTTGATTTATATAATATTTATGTGGGTATAAGAGTAAATATACAACAACAAAGAGGGCAACCAAGTTATTAGTAGCAACTACTAATTAAATAAAATAAAGAACAGAAGAATGAGTAGAAAAAACTAAGCAATACTTTCTATTGCTAATCAAATGTGTAACACGCACCAGATATGAAGTGTTAAACATATATTTGCTGTACATTGACTGACTAACAGCTAAATAAATTGATTGATTGATACAATGATTAATTGAATGGCTACTTAAAAGAAAAAACGTGCTGGCATTGTATACATATTTGTGTGTGTGCGTGTGTGTGTTGATGGAAAAAAAATCAGGTAAAGACTGGATAAATATAAAAAGCAATTAGAGCGTGCAATAAGTTAACATGGAGTGGTGTTGGTAGATAGTATACACGTCACTATACTATTTAAACAATTCTACTCTAATTAATACTACAATGCACACAACCACACATTTAATCCATTTAACTAACACTAGTTGCGTTCACACGCACAGCACACCACAATCAAAATGAAACTAAGCAAAATCTTTAGTGTGTGTCTGCATAATAAATCATTCAGTTGGTAAAACAATAGCAACAACAACAACGACAACTGGCATGTTAAAGATAATGTTTTAATTAAGACGAATTTTCATGTACACCATCCTCACCACTTACATATATTGTAGGCTTCTATATCACGCCCATAATATACATACTTAATGCTTAAACATGATTTGTCCCTGAAGTGTTTAATTTAATAAAGAAAAAAAACTACAAAAACAAAATATATATAAATGATGCTGACGAATGTCTAAATTCACCTCCGGGCCAGACAATACCGATTTCATGGGTGTACACTTACTCAATACTGAGCAGTGAGTTGAACAGCAAAAGCAAAAACAATAAGAAAAGAACATTGTTGAAAATTAATTTCACTTGCTAAACTGCTGCTGCTGCCGACTTGGGCGTTGTGTGGGTTCGAGTGCATTTCCATTTCAACACTTCAACTTCAAATAAACGCTTGTTAACGCACACTTGTCGTTACATTCATTTAATCAAATGGAAAATCCTATTGAAATAATTTAACGCCCTTCGAGAGAAAAAACAGACAAAAAAAAACGAAAAACTCGATTGTCTGTTGTTTGCCTTCTTCAACAGATTTTATTGACAGTTTTTCGGCTGTCTTTGTGTGGGTTATAAATTTTATTTAAATAGCTGCAAAATACTGAGATATCCCGTTACAAAGTACATATAGTTGGAAAACATTTTAATATTCTCTCTCACGAGATTTTCTTTTATTAAACAGTAAACAATAAATTACAAAAATTGGCTTTTATTGTATTCTGTTGTATGTGCAATAAAAAACTGCTTTGTGTTGAAGTAAATTGGCATACGTGTAGTATGTAAACAAATCTTAACTAATACGAGTATGTGATGGTTTGGATGGATGGGGATAAAAATTTTCAAGAAATGCAATTTATGGTACATAAATAATTATTTTACTTTTTACAAAAATTATAAGAAGAGTCTGATCATGTTAAATTGAATCTACAAAATTTTCAATTGAAATTGAAAAGAAAGAAACAAACTCAATTTAAGTTTGAGAAAACTTAAATGGAAAAGGAAATATTTCACATAAAATATATTAATAAAAGAATCACATCAGTTCCATATGAAATAAACTCAACTAGTAAGTAGTTTTTTACTACCAACTGAGTTCTATTCAATTCTCGTTGAGATATTTCCATTACCAATCCGTCAAATTTCATTTCCGAATGAATTTTTACTTTGAAATTCTTGAAAATCACCAATAAATCAATACAGTTAACAATATTTGGTAAGGATTTTTTTCAATTTCATACAATTTTCAAATCCCACACACAAACTGTAAAATTATTTCCGCTTCATAATACAAATGGAATATGAAAATGTTTTGAATATTATTATTAAATAGAGTCATAGTCATAGAAAGAGATGTGTTTGTTATCAAGAAATCATAGCATTTTAATAATGCAAAACGCATATTCGGGCAGTACCACATAAACAAACACACACACCCACACACAGGCTGGCACGCATACGCACACTTATAAATAATATTGTATAACATTATGGCAAAAGCCATTATAAGTTACCCACAAGGGGATCAATAATCTGGCAATAAAATGTTACATACAAGTGATTGTTTATGTATGAGAGTGTTCGAGTACCTCGATTTGTGTCTGTCTCCATATTATTTGTATGGAACAAACAAGACCTTAATACAAATGTAACACATGTAAAATTGTTAAAATGGTGCCTGGAGTGTGTGATGGTTTGAGGCGTGAATAGGTGAGGGTTGGCCACACTACAAGCATGTTCTTGAGGCAATTTCCATAATAAGGCGAAAGTGTAAAAAGCGGCAAAAGAATTATGATGGCATATGACTGGAAATCACAAAACCAACAATAACGCATTTTTTTTTGTCTGTTTGTAACGCTTACACCTAACGTACAAGAAGTGAAGCAATTGTAAGAAATGTATTAAAAATTCTTTACATTCTCCATTATATGTACATGGATGTGTGCGTAAAAATAAAGGTTTGGGGGTGTAAATTCTTAACACATAAGCGGAACATAAATCAGTTTTCAGGTGCCCTTTATTTCTAAATCGTAGCCAAGGACTGCTGCAAGTACTACAAAATTATGCTTTATGCGCTGTTTTCTTGTCATTCTTCTTCTTGTGTTTTTGGGTAAAGCTAGGAAATACAATTTGTTAGCACTTATGCGGTGTTAGCAGTAAACCGCAAATGTTGCGGTATAAGTAAATTGAATGATGACGAGTAAGTGAATGGATGCTTAGCTGGCTGGCTGGACCGCCTAGTAATGTTATGTCGTTCTGCATATTTTATGAGTACATATGGTGTTAATGGCCAAACATGTTTAAAATGCCAACATTCATTCCAACCGAACATTTTGTACATATGTAGCGGTACGCATACATTTATAATGCATTGCATTGACTGACTGTGTAACAGATGTGTTTCTGGATTTTTTTAATATTTTTTTTTTTCGTCTGAGGCATTACATGTGTTTGGCCAGTTCATGACCGTAAGGGTGGTGGCAATGATGATGATTATGCGGAAGCCTAACAGAAACTCAAAGAACCAAAGTAACCGCCGCTTGCAACAAATTGTTTATTAATGTAAAATTCATTTGTAAACAAGGGCAAATGTTAGAGTCAGTCAAGAATGACCATTTAATACCGTACACTACTTAGTTCCACAAATTATGCTACAATTATTTCAGTATGCATTGTCATATAAGTCCCTTCGTAAAATATCATTATATGTAAAAAGGGTTCTAAAAATAGTCTAATCAGGTTCAATTTCGGCTTAACCAATTATGAATTGCCATTATAATAGGACCTTATATGGGGAAGGTTTTTAAAAATGGTTCAGTTCGATTCATCTTTAATAGAGTTCGTTTTTGCGCCAAAATGTGCCCTTGTATCAAATTTCATCGGAATATCTCTGAAAATACAACCTGCAGTTTAAGCATAAATTAATATGGACAGACAGAAGCACGTGATATTGAATCAGGTTTTGATTCTAAATCGATCGGTATAATTGAATTTGAGCATTTAGGAGTTACAAACATCCTTACAAACTTTATGTACCTTTTGCCATGACTGGTGCAAAGTATAAATAGCATTAGTGAGCCCCTCACACCCCCCTCCAAAAAATTGTGTAATGTTGCGCCGCAAAAGCGTTTAGTTGTTGTGGTCAGCCACAACTATTGGCAACAAAAGTTTGCTAGAAAAATAAGAGAGAAAATTGCTAAATAGATGTTAAAGCAGCCTTATAAACGCTAAATACGTGACAATTCAAACTATTTAAAATATGTTAAACAGTTGAAATTTTCCAAATAACCTTAAACTACTTTCATTTGAAAAAAAGAGAGAGGTGTACTTTAAAAAAGAGACTTCCTTTTTACTTCGTTAATTCTTACTTCATTGGTAAGAGTACAAGAGAACCTTATTTTCTTGTTTTAAATAAGGAATTGCCCGCAAGGAATTTACCCATAAGGCTTTTGCATTATTTATAGTCATAAAAAAAAAGGAAAGGTTCAATACAAGAAAATCGTTTCTCAATGTGATTCTAAGAAGTTTTTAAAAGGAGAAAAAAAAACAAAAAAGGTCGAATTTTTCTTTTACTTGAATATTAGATTTCATGCATAATGAATGATAATGTGAAGGGATGTTGCTGATGTTTGATGAAAGCCCCCAGAAAAGCAAAAATCAAAAGAATTTTTTAAAAATGTAAATTTCAGAAAGTTTTAGTAAGCTTCTTATTAAGCACTAAATTATGAAATTAAAGTACAATCACGTACTAAACAGCATGAATTTGAATTTAAATCCACTCCTATCCATCATTCTTTAAGAACGAATGAAATTTATTTTCCATTTTTTTCAAATTTATATGCGATCGTGCGAAAAACACAAACATTTTCTTATACATTCTTAATCAGCATGAAATTCTGGATATATATCACTTTGCCCATCCGTCCGACTGTCTGCCTGTTTAAAGCAAACATTCTCAGCTTTTTCAAACGGTATAAATGTTGAAAATAAACCAAATCATTCAAAGTACACGCTCTTCTATTGTCTTTTGAAAATAGACCTGATGCGCTCATTTCAAGGATCCTCCTCTGTATACAAATACAAATCCTACCAAACGTTATATGCTTCACTTTCTTAAATAAATTCGCATATTCATGCGAAGTGTGTATTTATGTGCATATCTTTAAATCATTCTTTTTAGAAAGCCTGTTGTCATCGCGTATGATGCATAGAAGAACGAGGAAAAAAAATGAAACCAGAAGCTCTTAAAAAAAGCGAAATTTTCTCTCCTTACTTAACTGTTTTATAAGTGAGAAGTTTATTAAGCAGTAAGAAAATAAAACAACATAAAAAATATGCATAAAGGAATACCAAGAAAATAACACCAGACTGCATTATTTCTATGACATGCCTCGGGTAACAACGAAAATAACAACAACAATATAATAGTAATAATAATAATAAACAAACACAAAACCTATGCAGCAAATAAGTATGAACGCCATCATATTTAAATGTGGAATTGAAAAAAAAAAAAAAGGAAAAACCGTAAATCGGCTTAAAAGAAAATTGTGACGCAGCCAACCAACATTAACATGAACATGACAGACACGAAATACGTTAAAAATAGCAACAATAGTCGGTCCCCATTAAGGGTAGACAAGTTATTACACAAATACAATGTGCGACTATACGTACGGTGGCAGGTGGCAGGGCATAAAAATGTTGACAATTGTACTGTGTGCTAATGATTAATGATGTTTTAAAAAAATATATATAAAGCCACCGGCTCACTTTCCTCTCTTCAGCCAACTTACACAAGTACAGCTGCTGCTGTTGTCGCTGTTGATTTTTGCATTGACTTGGTAGAGCTGATAAATCTTCTGCGGGGCTTTTTAGAAAATTGAAGTTGTTATTATTGTTGTTATTCTTTTTCTATTCATGTACGATAGTCAGCTGTTGCAAATCTCAACATTAAAGCATTGCACGTGTACACCTTGGTATACGGTGTCTTTTTTTGTACGTATTACAGCCATCTTTACTATAACTCATCCTGTTCCATGCTTCGAATGTTGTAAAAAGCATTTATATTTAAAATGATGAGCTTAATCACCCAGGCTTATCAAATCTTTATGATGACATTAAAGGGATTGAATTTTCCTTAGGCCAAATCTTAAATACTAACCACACACTATAGACAAACAGTGGGCGTGACAGCTACGTTACTGTGCACTACATATTAACTAACAAATCGGATTGTACGCCAAATAAACTTTTTTAAATTTGGGGGCGTGTCTGTTATATGACTCCGCCCGCTTGTGGTTGAATATAAATTTATGTATTTTATAGAATACATATGTATATTTAAAACAAGAGGGACGAACTCTTGCATTAATAACAATTTGAATTAAGGTTTTTGTGCCCTCCCCCTAAGAGTCTCATAGTCCGTCTAATATTATATATATGTAAAGATCTATTTATACATACAAATTTTAAAGGCTGATAGATTTTTGTAAATTGTGGGCGTGGTGCTAGATCAATTTCGCACAATTTAAATGACAAACTGTATGCAGAAACTAAAAAATCTTTGTAAGAAAACAGAAGACCGTGCGATTACTAGCAAAATAGACAAATACGAACGGGCGGACATATTTGGGTCGTTTCAGATTTTGAAACTGAATATCTATTATTTGTAAAGTCTCCGAAGATTCTTTCTGAGTATTACAGAGATATTAGCAAGCTTAGCATATCTCTCTCTCATCTTATGTGTAGAATATAATTAAAACATTTTTAGGTTAAGTTAAAATGTTAAGTGTGTGTATACTACAATTTTATGAAAAGCTTTGATATTGAAATTTATACAACAATACCAACAGTCAATGATTTTGATTTTTGTCTATCAATTGTAACACGTAATTTCACTATCGTTATACAACATAATAAAAGCAAACAACAACAACAACAGTGGGAAGAGGGTTATGAACTCAAGTGCAGCCACACGCCATACCATACATGAATGATAAATTTTATGTACGTATGTATGTATCAAGTCAAGACAATTTGCGTTTCAGAAATGCAATATAAACTAACGTTAAATCCCTTAAGGGAACAATAACAACAATATTAACGACAACAACAAAGCCAGCAACATATACCATTTTAAATGTATAGGAAAAATTGTAATAAAAACAATCAACATTTTTATGGGGAAAGTCCTGGTAAAAGCAATGCTATGGCGTGGCGGGCTAAGGTGAAAAGAAAATTTTATACCTCATACCCCCTATTACTGACAACGATGAGTCATGAAGGTCATGACGAAAGCAAAAATTTTATATAAAAATTACAGAGAGACTCGCAGAGAACGAGAACAATTTACAACTTTCTACAATACTAAAAATATACTCTAGAGAAAGAGAAAAAGAGAGAAAAACTGAGACTTTGAATAGAGAATATTTATAAAATAGAGTATATTTCCATGTTAAATAGAACCGGTATTTTCATATATTACATATATAAAATTCCTTGCACTGTAATTTGCTTGACTAACATTTTATGCTAGACAGTATGGCTCATGCATTTGGTTGGTTGGTTGCCTGATGTTAAATGAAACATGAACGCTTATAAAGGAGTATTAACCTTAAAAAGTAAACAAATTGTAAATAAATGCAGTTAAACTATATATAGAGAGAGAGAGAGACAAAAAGAGAGAAAAGTAAAAAGCAAATGGCAGGATATTAAAAGAGTGAGATGGGAGAGTTTATATGAAATTGCCAACAGCAGCGGTTCTTATATTGCTCAAACCCATACATTGTCTGTGTATGTATGCGTAAATGCATAGCATGCATGAAATGAAGTTGTTTTTGTTGTTATTATTATTCTTGTTAATGGTGCTACGAGTTTGCTTTGAAATTCTCATGTGTACAACGTTTTTATAAGAAAAATCAATTTTGTCACGTAAGAAAATTTAACAAAAAAAAAAAAACATTAACAAATAACAATAGAATTTTTTTTCACATTACAGTAATAAACAGTTATAAAACGTAAACACAACACTTTTCAATATTCTTTAAAAAAATTCTGTCGAAAATTCGATTTTATCAAAAAAAATCTATAACTTCCAAAGCAGTTTTTCCTTAACCTAAGAATAATAACAAAAGCCACTTACCTAAAAGAACTTTTTGTTAATTTTTATAAAACTTTCATTAATTCTTAAAAGAATTTCAATAAATCGAGAGTTATTTTGTATATATTAAAAATTTTTTTGTTATTGTTATTGAAATGGATGGACTTTTCTTTAATCTTAAAAAAAACAATTTGCTTTTTTCCTTCTAATTTTCATCAATGATATGTTTTCAAGACTTAATTTGTTTATTTAACAAAGTTTTGTTAATAGAAATGTTTTTTTTTAACTTTTTTTCTAAATTATTATTTTTTAATAAAAACAGGCAACAAATTTTAATGAATTTTCTATTTTTATTTCAGCAGCGAAATGCTTTCACGTTGATGTCTCTAATGAAACTGTGGAAATTTCATGCGGACTCTCTGTATTTAAAAACAACCCCCATCTCAAGTAAGTTTTCAAATACTCGTAAATTATGCAAAAAATCCCTTTTATTTATATATATATATATACATGGTTAGAAAGCTTTATTGTATACATTCGTATTACAAAAATAATGCATGTAAGGGAAGTTGCAGTGATATACTAAATAAAGATGATTCAGTAGAGAGTGATACAGGGAGAGTGATAGAGAGAAGTAACGGTTAAATGAGAAAGCTTATAAAGTTTGATAACAGAAAATGTATTAACAATTAAATTTGGCCAAATGTGGGATACTTTTTACTTTAAACCATAACCGGTGGGAGTGGCTCTGGTACTCTTTATCAAAGACTACTAAACTGTATGTTATGGTTCACCTTAAAAATGGAATTCTGCTCCAATTTAACTTTTTTCTAGATAGTGGGCGTGGCATGTATACATTGGCACTCTCTACTAAAGACCATTAAATTGTGCGATATATTACAGCTCAAAAATTACTTATTTTCTACATAATGAGCGTAGCATGTATACAATACACTCTTGCAAAAACTATTAAATCGTGCCTTATAGTACAGCTCCAAAATAGAATTATTTGCCAAATTTAATATAATGATTTCAAATTATGAACGTATCATATAACCCCTATTTATATATAATTGGGAAATTTTTTCAAATAGCAGTATATTTACTGGGAAATTATTATTAAAACCATGTAATCATAAGCAAGTATTTTACGTATCATAATAGACCCTTTAATAAATATGCAATCATTGAATAAATAAAAATTACGATCTTTAGTCTTTAATCTTCTTAATCAGAAACAGACTCACAAAAGACTGCGTATAGGACAAAAACGTAACATGAATATGAATTTGAATCCGAAATGCTACATTTGAGGTATTTAAGGGTTAAACGATAAACAAACATAGAAATACGCAAAATGTTAAATAACATTGGAACATAGTACATAGATTTTATTAAAGAAGATGCCGATTTATACACTGAACGTAATGTTGCATAGAATGGCCATGGAAGTGAAACTCTTTTGACAAAGAATGTATATGAACGTTTGCATATATTTATACGTTGTACATTTTATTTTACTCTCTTCAATGTTCTCAAATGCACACCATACTCGTAAGTGTTAAAAAAAGTTAAAAAGCTACCTTGGCTTAGGCTAAATCTTCGATGCTTTCCACATTTATACGTAATTCGTGAGCGTGGCTTTATTTTAATGGCAATTAAAGTATTCGTTGCATATTACCTTAGCACATGAATTGCACACAAAATCAATTTTTTTTGTAAATTGTGGGCGTGGCATTTTTTAAATTTTGCTCCTCTTTAATTGATACTGGGTATTTTGCAAGAGATAAAAAAATTTCAAAGTTACCTCAATTGAATCAGATTGTGTCTGTAATGCCTCCTTCTAGGTGATGCAAAATAAAATAACCAACTCAGTTTACCTTATTTCATGCAAAGTTAATGTTCAAGCCTGTATACGGATTTTTAAGTGTGTTTATTGCCGCACGTTTCCTTTTCCGTTCCTCCTCTCTTTCTCTTCTTCGGTAGTATAACATAATTAGGTTTGGGCTCTTAAGCTTTTAAATACCTACTAACACACGAACAAACACTCTGTGTGCATATATTATCGTACAATAACAAAAAGCAATAACTTTAACAGCATTGCCATAATGAAAAATTTCCCATTAAGTATTCCACAGAGATGAAAACGATTTTCCTCTTTTCCACAATGAATGTTCATGGCTAATAATGAAGTTTGTTTTTTGTACCTAATCATAGAGCAGTTAAAACTCACCATCTCACCCTCGTACTCTGTGCTTTGTTATATTTAATGAATTTTGTCACTTTTTCGTTTTATTATTATTAGTCGTAAGCCTTTTAACATAAAGTGTTGTAAGTTGTTGTTTTAATAAATGAAATTTGAAAATTATGCTAATGTTCGTCTTTTTCACTCATACCAACATGAAATTTACACAAGTAAAATATAATTTATGAGGAATTTACCCAAAAGCGCAAATATGAATTAAAACATTTCCTTTGCAAGTCACTCGTATTGTATGACAGGTCTTTACAGTAATTTAAGTTAAACAATATTATTCAAATTATGAGATACCTTCTAATCCTAGACGTGTAATACAGGACTTGGCAGATTTTGTATGTTGTGTTTGGCGCGTAGAGAAGAGGATTAGGTAATTATTTAAGAATTAATTATAATTAATTACAAAAGAACACTGTTACACATTAGTTCTTGTGATAAATTATGGTGGGTTTATAGATAGAGCAATGGGCAAGCTTCCATGTAACTCCAAGTACATGTTGGACTGTATCTGATGGATGTTTTCTATAGAGAACTTATACTGTTCAAGGGGCTACAACAACACTTGTCTACAACACTTTCCATCCTTATCTTAATGATGCTTCTAAGTTTTTATAAAAAAGCTAAATCTCTACTTCATGTTAATGTACTTATTATTACATTATTTAAAGTTTTTGATTCTACGTAAGTAATTGCGAAATTCAATTAAAATTGCCAAGACTGTCAAGAGTGAAAACAACAAACTGGCAACATTTCACTTTCAATACTTAGAAGGAAATTTGTAACGACAGATGTGTACAGATAGACAGACATGTGAGATAATAAAAGCAATCGTAAGAATTGCGTGCCTGTGGTAAAACACGGTATGTATGTATAAGAGAACCTTAATATTCCCCACTAATTACAACAATAATGAACATGTTCGATTTCTTTTTATATAAAATTAATGGGCTTATGCGTAATTAGAGAGGGAGAAAGAGATTCGTCTCACACGTAAACTTGCGTGTTTTCCTGTTGTTGATCTCAAACAAAAACTTTCAAGTTGCGTTTCAAAAAGGATACAGTTTCTTCTTCTTCTTCTGTTACCTGTAAAGGAAACGTACTGTTTGCTTTTGTTTTCGGTTCTTTTATCCATAAATAAACGTGTTCGAAATGTTGAATAATTTAAATGAAATCTGTAGATTTATGAGTTTCGTTGAATTATTTTTCTCTCTTTATACAAAAATTTAATTTCCGTTTTAGTTACTTCATCATTATTTACAAACTTTTGAATGTTACTTTAATTCCCTTCTCTACGTTGTAATATCGGTTACAATTTGTATTTATTTTCTCGACTAATCCAAAACATTGTTTGGGATCCTTTTTTAGAAAGAAAATTATTTCTTTTGAAGTGTTGCGGATATTGGATTATTTTCATAAACTTTGAAATCACAATAAAATGCTTAATGTACTGATTCGAATATGTGAACCGGTAATAATACTAAATTTAGCTGAGGTCAAATCTTAAACACCCTTAAGCGGCTACAATGCATTTAATACGTATCAACTTCCACGTCGCACTATACACAAGAAACATTTTTGGTAAATTATGGGCGCGTGTATTATCCGATATCAACCAATTTGATGGAAGAGTTAATAACTTACGTATCAAATATCAACTTCGTAGCTCAATTTTTGTAGCCAGTTGATAAGTATAAGTAACTGTGGGCGGGGCTATCAATCGATTTTGGCCACTTGAAGTAGCAGCTTAAAACTTCAAATCTTCTCAAAATATAAGATGAACAGACATACAGGCGGATCGATTCAAATTTTGACGTTTTTAATAATGATGTAGAATTTATATACTTTGAGGTCTCCCTCTTCCGAGTGTAACAAATGGAAGCAAGCTTAGTATATGACACCCCCATGTTATGTGAAAGGTATAAAAATTTCAACAAAATTCGTAACAAAAGTATCGCTGAATAAGTAATAAAATTGAAATAAGATTTTATTTTTTCATGTATTTCCTTTTCTATTGGAATTTATCGATATTCAATTATAAAATTCCTTTTAACCCAATTTTATTAAAAAAAAAAAATAATTTGAAAAAATCAAGCACTATAAAAATATTAACAGAAGTCTTAGCATATAAAACGCAATATGCACATACGTACAAATAAAGTAAAAAGCAGTAGTAACGACTACAACATGAATTTCTTTCACTAATACTGACAGACTATAAATCTTTGAAAATCTTCTAAACCCATAAAGCTGAAGCTGAGAACTGATGTTGAGGCATACAACACACTCACATACACATACACAAACTTAACCCATCGTTTACATCCAATCTCTTAAAGAAAGTAAAGCTAGACGTACAGACAAACAGACAGCCGCTTATGTGAAGAGGGTTCAGAGAAGGGTGGCAGCACAAGTCACAAATTGTCCGCATATGAAATTATAGTAAAAGTGATTTTAAGGCAAACATTTTTTCCCTTATACTACGTGTAACGCTAAGATAAAGGAGGCAGAAGAAGACGAAAAGAAACAACTGATAGAAAAAAAAATTAAATGATTTGTTTCGATATTCATTATAAACGTCAATAAATTTAATTGAAACGAAACTCTACAAACTTAACACTTATGAGGGCATACATTGTAATATATAAATATGTAAATACATTTTTTTTTAAATGCAGAAATTGCACAAACTTTTCAAGCACCTGTCAGTCAGCCAGTCAGTCAGTCAGTCAGTGTCATGTTCACAGTCAGCACGTTTAAGAAATTATTACTAAATACTAATTATTCAGGCTGAAAGAAACCGAAAACAATAACAACAATCATACATCATTATCAATAACAATTGCAAGATGTTTGCAAGAATTTAAAAAATTTACATAATTTTGAAGTAAAGTTCAATGTATGCAGTTTTCAAATATTTATGCTGCTCTGTGATGCTCTCATTTCCTTTTAATAACCATAAAAATATGCACACACACTCACACGCATATACATGTATACGCACACCCATCACTAGTGCTAGGTTATTGTTTTTGTTGTTATTGTTTGCTTAGTTGGTTGGTTGGTTGGTTGGGTTGCCACTAATGAATGATAATGAAGTGTTATTAGTGTGAGGAATCTGATGCATAGCATTAATAATAAACGCTTGTTGTTTTTTCGTTGTTGTTTTTTTTTTTTGGTGTGTACTATTATTGCTCTCCAAAAACAAATCCTCCATCTTTTTCCCTAAGCTAAAGGTATATTTATTTTATAAGGGCATATGATCAGCACCAAAGACTGAATCAATCGTGATATGTCCGTCCAGTGGTAAAGTTTAAGATATTGATTGTACAGAAGCTTTTGTTTTTACGCAGATCGCTATTTAAATTGGGAAAAATCGGTCAAGAGACACGCCCACAATCAAAAAAATGCACATATAAGCCACAAAAATTGGCCTATAAAGTTGGAACTTGATTTTCATATATCATTGATATACAGAAAATTGTACTCAGCGTAAAATTCGACTTGTAATTTGATACTATTAAATCGCGCAATCATGTACTTGGCGCGCCCAACTTTTGTTTATAGATAATATGAAATTTAGTTTGTTTCCTTGCCTTTAAAACGTCTTAGTTGAATATTAATGTATTAATGAATTTCCAACATTTTTTGTATAATAAATTATGATAAGCTGCGCTACATATCGTAGTGTTGGCCAAAATATCCCTTTTTTTTAATGTAGAAATAAAAACTGAATAAAAAAAGCACTAATCATCGTAGCATGAAATATTAACACTACACTTGCTGAATGCGTATTGCCGAAATGTGTTTAAACGGGGCATTCATATATGGCAGGGGTGGGCAAATGTTTCAATTGCTAAAACCTTTAATAGTTATATATTAAGGGTTTAGATTTAATTTTACAAATTGGAATACAAATTTGAATCAATTTAATCATGTCCGTCTGTCTGTCCATTTATTGCTTTTTTTATAACCTCAGTTTTTGAATGTCAATATGTATCGAATCGTTTTATTTTTATGATCAAACTCCCCATAATAACTTATTCTCAATTCTCAGTTCGTCTTACAGTGAATATTATAAGGAGCCGATTATAAAATAATTTGCAATCGTTGTTCTCCACCGCAGACCTAAGATTATTTTTGACATTTTAAAAGAGTATACAAGCCGCTGTCTTTACTATTTCAAAACAACATTCGATTTTGCAAACAAAAAATTTAAATAATTTTTAAAACTTTTCCTTCACTTTCGGCTGCTATGAAACATTCCTCTGATACTCTGCTAGGAAACACTTAAATCTTAAATCTTTATATAAATACTTGTTAAGATACTTGAATATTATGTAAAAATAATATCCAAGAAATCGTAGAGAAAAATAAAGATCTCTCGGTTTGACTGCTGAGTTAATATAAACGCCACTAAAGTGTTGTTGCCCTGAACAACTCCTTACGAGCTGTATGGATAAATGTGTTAGAACAAAACAGCTCAGTTCCCTTCACCTAAAACCTATTTACAGCAAGCCATCAAGTTAAATTGAAAATGCTTCAGCTCATGAGAGCTGCTGCTGCTGTTGCTGCTAGCACTATAAAATTGCTTTACATTACGGCTAAAAGCAACAGTTGCATTTCAATTTTAGTGCGAGTTAGAGTTTAAAACGTTTACACTTACAAAAATATAAGCCCACACACACATACGCACGCTTTAGCTATGGGAAATATAAAACTAGTAAGATGGAAAAAAACTAAAGGATTTTAATAAAAAAAGGATGCAAATAAAAACCTGGATATTTGTTTGTGTATATTATTTTACAGTTGATTATAAGCTTTATAGTGATTGTCAACAGTTATAAAGTTACAGCCAGAGGACCAACCAGCCAATATTTGCCACCCAATGCAGGAGGAGTTAGTCATGCGGGATCAGTAGGAGGACAAACTCAGTATCAAACTAGTTCATCTCATCGTTCATCAACTCAATACAGTCAACATGGTGCTGGTGGTACCTTAAGTCGTTTTGGCAATAATGCAGGTGGTGCCGTAATACCGATTCTAAGGAATGATTTTCACAATGATGGCTACGGAAACTACAATTTTGGGTATTTTATCACAAGTTTCTTTTTATCGCAAAAATCTAATATATGCTGCTGCTGCTTCTTCTTCTTTCTTAAACAAAAGTTTTGAAACGGGAAATGGCATTAGACGAGAGGAGAATGGAATTTTTGAAAATATTGGTCCCGAAGGATCGTTAAATGTTCATGGCTCCTACTCGTATACGGGCGATGATGGTCGAGTGTATTCGGTTAACTATAAAGCTGATAGTAATGGTTTTCATGCTGAGGGTGATCATTTGCCGACACCACCTACAGTGCCGCAACATTCACAACAACAACAACAACAACAACAACAGTAATTGGCCTAATTATTGCTCTTAAAAGCTTAAGTATTTTAATGAAATCATTATACCCATCATATGGGGGTATAGATGATTTTGTCAAAACGTTTGTAAGGCCCAAAAGGATGCATCGGAGACCCCACAAAGTATATATATTTTGAATCAGTATCAAACAATAAATCAATTTAACCTTATCTGTCTGTTCGTCTGTCCGATATATATGTTCTATAATAATCAATGAATTTTTTTAAGTAAATTGTTCGAATTACTTGTAAAGTATCAAAAATATATTGACATATATACTTTTCGGGGAGCTCTCGTGAATCGATTGGGGGTATTCGAGATTAGGCTTCAGCCAAATATACTTTTTCACTTGTTTTTTATCTCCTTCATTTTATTAAGGACTTTACGTTTACATCAACCGGGTGGTTCGGGTAGCTTCAGTTCATTTGGTGGAGGCGGTGGTGGTAGTGGGAATGTAAGACACCATCAGTCGGCAAGTAGTTTCAATTCACCCAATGTTAACTATTTACCACCATCAGCTAGCGGCAGCTCATCTTCCCAGTCAAGTGGTTACAACTATAACAGACATCACTAATGAAATTTTCAAACTCTTCTTCTATTGTATATTCAAAACAACAACAATCAACACTTTAGTTTTAATATACAGCAATAACAATAAATGAATGTTTATGGAAAAAAAAATGACAACCCAAAGTAATAATAATCACATATATACTTACACATACATATATATACATGTACGTGTTTGTATGTGTTTGTTAATGTGGTTTTTATTTTCCATTTTATTAAGTGTTGCGGCCATTCGGTTAAGCAAAACTAACTAGATGAACCCCGCCCTATAAACATTTTTATTATAAAACTTTTCGGCACATAAACTCATTTGCATATATTTCCTCCAAAAAAAAAATAATAATCTCAAAGGATACCTAACATGATTACTTTTGAAACTCCAAAATAAAAAAAATAAAAAACTATTTGTTTGAAACAACAAAGAGTAAACTAAAGTGTTTCTATAAACAACGCATAAAACTTTACTCGTATATACATAATTAATAAAAGCTTCTTAACATTCATTGTACTTCTGCCTCATAGTTGAGACGCATCCGTATTGATTACTAAGTAAAGTAAAGAAATCTTGAATGTGGAACACATTTCATTATTTTTCCACATAAGACGAGGAGGGTATTTAAGATTTGGCCTAAGTTTTTAATTGAACTTTTAGCAAATCCCAATTTTGTTCCAAAAACCATTGAAAACTGCACTAAATGAAAACCATTGTAAAATTCTCTAATACTGTAAAACTTCAAGCTTCCTTATAAGCACTGTATAGGTATGTGTATGTGTGTTTGGTACAGCTAACTACCAAAAAAGTTACATTTTCAATTGTAATGTGTTTTTGTTTAGGGGACACAATGAAAAGTGAAAAGTTTCCTCACCACAACCAGAATTTAACCCAACAACAAAATAAATGAAATTTATTATTTCTATGGGAGCCAGTTCTGTAACAACAAGTGGGGAACAAAAACTTTTCTAATATCATTCTAAGGGGGCTAAGGTAGACAAAGTGATAGAAAGAGAGAAAGAGTGAGAGACAGATATTATTTCAAACTTAAAAACAAACTTAATAAACAACAAAGACAGTAAGATGAATTTTTAAACAATTCCATCTTTTAAATTTATTGTTTTAGTAACAAATACGAATGCAACAACAAAACACTTAAGACGCACCACAAACATTGCGTTGTTCCCTTTATGTGGTTAATACCACAAAATGATTAATTCTTCTTCGGGAAATATTTCCAAAAATTTATGACTAAATAAGAACGTACACTTCCAACAGACTTAAAGGCTTTAACAGCGTGCTGCACCTTAAGTATTATTATGGTTACGGCGACATTCGGTAGTAATTCATAAAAATGGAATCCCTCTGAATACTTTAAGGATTCATTAATATTACTGTAAAATTATAAAAGAAGAAGACACAGGCTGTGATACCTAGCATAAGCGTACGTCTACAGTAAATAAAATATGTAATTTATGCGTAAAAGAATCTTAGGGGAGTTAGCAATAACAACAGCACCAGCAGCATAACAATTGAATTTTTAATTAAAAGCAAAAGCTAACGAAATAAAATTTATTTGCACTTATTGACCCCAAATACCATGCAACTCTCTCTTAGTGTCTCTCACTCTTCTTCTCTGTTCTTCTGCAAAGATTTCTTCCAGACACATTAACATTTCCAAAGAATTTTGAATACTCCATACCACCACGATACATAATAATGTGACAAAGAAAAATTATAAATCACATCAGAGGATTGATTTTTTTTACAACTAAACACCAAAAAAATTAGTGATGATTTAATTTTAAAAGAAAATCTTTGAATTTTAGTAGCCATAGTGGTAGAAATTGGGGTCAAGCTAAATGCGGAGAGTTTCTAAAAATGGCACTCTCCGATTTGCTTCTCTACCTTATAATATAACAACAAAGCTATAATAGAAATTTAATATGTAATTAATATTTTGTTAGTCAAATAATCAAACTCATACATTTTACTTGATACCTCAAACCACTCCAGAGTCTATAACATGCGTGAGTATACGATAGGTTATGTCTGTTTATGCTTCTTCTAACTATATATAGTCAACAATGTGCATGTTTAATAGCTATTAATATCAACCAAGTAGATAAATTTGATAATAAAAAAATAGATTTAAAAAAAAACCAAACAACACCCAAAACAATGAATACAATCAAAGCATTTGGCAGCTGATTCTAAGATGATTTTCTGAAAAAATAGGAAAAATTTTTTAGAATCAAGTGTAAAATGCCAGCAGCCTTATGCTTTGTTTGAGCTTGTTAAGGAAAGGGCGTTTCTCGTCCTCTTATGAGAATATTTAGCTCCACATGACTCTTATACGTACACACGCACAGACATTACATAACAAATGAGGAGAGTTTATTAAACACGCACTGGCATGTAGCCGTTTAACAACAACAACAGTAAAAACAGCGATAATAATATAAGAACAATAACAACCACTGATGTTAACTCATGTTTATGATAGCACGCAAAATACACACAAGTAAATGAATAAGCAGCAAACCTCATGCAACTAAGAAGAAATTTTTTTTGTAATTTTTAAGCACAAACATATAACAGGATAACTTGATAAAATAATAATGTGCACATTGTAATTTCTTTTACTATTTCATTACAAGTACTTGTAAGATATACCAGCCTCCTCCATAGATTTTCATTTTCTTATACTCTTAATCAACTCTCTGTCTCTCTATTTTTCTCTAACAATTGTAAAAATATTCAACTTGCAATTTCATCGTAAATCAAACATATGATTATATGAGCTGGTGATTTATGGTATTACAAGAGCACACTAACAACAGCAACTTCAGCAATATAATGTATGCACTCACATACTTATGCACAGATATGTATTTATGCTTGCAAAAGAATTTCAATTTCTCAGCTTCTTGTTAACACCACCCACTCAAGTAAATATATCAAATTATAAATCAGTTTGAAGTGAAGCATAATCAACTGAAAGTTCAAAGAAGAATTCCTCAGCGCTACAAGCAATTTTGCATAAAATATTTAATCATACAAAAATCTTAAATCTTGTTTTTTACAAGTGAAGAAGTTTATATGGCTTAGACCGCATTTTAGATAATTTTTATATTGTATTTATATATGTAAATGGTGGGAGTGGCAGTTGCTTCCTATTTGAACAACTATTATTGTCCGCAATAGGCTAGAGGCACGGGTTCGATACCCACAACAGTAGATAAATGTGGGTGTGTAAATTTCTATCCGTGGAAGGTATTCATTTATATACAAATAGTGGGCATGGCAACTAAAAAGTTGAATTCTGTAAAACTTTCTCAAACAAAAAATTACTATAAATTTTTTTTTTTTTTTGTAATTCATTTCGTATTTTATTTATGAAAACCTTTTAACACAAGTGTCTGTCTAAACACATTCCTAATAGTCAATGTCATTATAACGCTTTATACATTATTATACTCCTCCGCTAAAGATCTATTGCTGTCAAATACTTAATAAAGACAAATTTACAATTTTATCGCTTTAACGTCTCAAACAATACATGTCTGTCATAATTTTGTTCTCATCATACACTTTAGTTCACCATCTTTAACGGTTAATGGGCCATTTTGCTCTTCTATCATTTTATTTCATTATATTTATAAGAAAAGAAAAAACATGTAAAAAATCAACTTTTTCCTTTTCATTTTCTTTTACCCCAGGCCTTATGGTCAACTACATATATATATTTTTTATTTATAACCACAGCTTTAAATGAAATGAAATCGTTTGGAATTGTCAACTAATGCTGAATGAGTGACAATGCAACTTAACTTTCATAATGAAGGAATCATTATTCATACTATAGTAAGTGGCAAGTTAAGCAAAAACGAAATGAAAAAATATGAAATAATAGTATTGTACATTATGGAAACGGGCGGATTTACGGACAGACATATTGTTACATCAATTTAAAACGTTAGACTGGTGGAGGTAAAAAGATAACAAATGGAAATAATGAAAACTTAATTAATTTTTTGTGTTCATGTATACAAATAATGCCTTGTTATACCCTACACATAAAACAGAGAACAGTTTGTCATTTTGTTTGCAACGTCTAGAAGAAGACAAAGATGAAAAAAAACTAAATCCTAGTGCGTATGAGTGACGTGTGTGCCAGGCCTACAAAAGTTTGATAGGAATAATCTTCCAGAGGTGGGAGCATTTTACGTTACTGATCGTTGCTAAAGTTAAGCATTCCCTCAGATTTCTTAATAGTAGTTTATTGTACCTGTTATATAACTTTGAGTGTAAACCACTAAAAAGTAACCAAAAAAATTTATAAATGAAAGCCCTTATAAAGCTGCACTGCATCGCTGATAGATATTCAATAAACAGTTTTAACTAATTATAGCTTTTTTCCTGTTCTTAGGCTGATTATGATTGTGTTTTAGATTTTTTTATTTTTTTTCTACCTTAATAAACCAAATCACTTGTTAATGCGTAAAATCTTGTAAAACATGAATTACATCGGATTATATTCATTGGAACATAAATCTTTGAAGGTTTCTTTTTTGTTCTTTGATAAAATATATGTGTGCAATCATAAATGCTACGTGAGCTTTGCTCCCTTATAAACCACTTTATATAATTGCTAGTGAAATATTAATGCGTGTAAAAGTAAAAAAAAAAAAGTAAAAAGTCACGGAGTTTTTTTCTTTTTGCATATCCCTACACATCCCGAAAACTATGCGCCACAGTACACAGCGGTAGCGGAAATATTTTACGTTCATACTGTTAAGCTATAACACGAATTTATGTTGTTTTTGTTTCAGTTTCAGGTTTTGTTGTTGTTGTTGTTGTTGGCTTATTCCCAAATTTGAAACTTATTTGATGGTGATAAATGTTGTCTATGTCACTTGTTGTTGTGTAATGGAGTTGAAACATTACTGACATTGATATAAAATGAACCTGAATAGAAAACGTACACTTACGCAAACAATCACCGTTACTATATAGAAATAAGAGCAACAAGGGACATAGTAAGCCAAACAAGTCCGAAATAATTTTCATTTATTTAATATTATTATTATTCGATTTAGTTCGTAATGGAATCACCGAAAGACAGAGGGAGTATTACAAGCATGAAAATTTTCAAAACAAATAAAAATTAATACCAATAATAATAATAATAACTGATAGAAATGGAAAGTGATGGATCCGGTAAATAATAAGTTTATAGGAATGCTTGTACCTTGTAAATGAATCACTTTAAAATGACTATGGGAATCATTTTAACCATGTTCATCTGTCGTTTTTAAGTATATATTTAATCGAAAGGTCTTGTTGTTTGGAGATATATTGATAAAAAATTTCTTACGCAGCTAAAATTTTGTCCAAAAAGAGATTGAAAATAAATTCAAGAAGGCAACTTTTAGGACTCTACTCCATATAATGCCCAATTGTAAAATAAGTATTTATATGAGAAAAATTTACTACTCTACATATTTATACCCTTCATTCCATATTCTAGACGTTAAATCCGTTTGTAGAGATGTTTCTGATTTCTGAAAAATACTTTAACGACTGATGTGTTTTTAGTTTTATTTAAATTTTTTCGAATTTCATTGAAAATTGTGCGGTAATTATCATTACATTCCATCATGCCACGCCCATTATTAATATTGTTGCTGCCAGTATCATTTATCGATAAATTTAATTGAATTCTGTACTACCTGCTTTCTATAGAGACACTGAATATTTCTTTTTGGTATAAAGGAAAGGTTCGAAAAATCTTCAATCATTTCTTACTATATGTTCTTTGATATTAGTAAGCGCCATCTATTTTTAAAGATACTGTTAGAAAGCTTTCGGTGGTAAAAGCTTCTCTTCAAACATTTATGCGTTATATTGTACCAAGTAACGTACAAATATTTTGACTATAATTTACTCTGTTAAATTATTTTTTTATCCATATTTTTAAATTAATTTAAATTTAGTAAAACTTTCTTTAAAAAAAATTTATAAACCTTAAACAAAAGTGTGTACATATGTCCATCTTTGTATATGGCTGGGAATTTTTTGTTTACTTGCGCTTCATGCGTATGTGTGGCATCAGGTTCTATTTACACTCTTTAACTACTACACTACTCAACTACTTCTCATTCTCCCTCTCTCTCTCACTCTCTCTATTGTTCCAATGCACCATCTTCTCTAATCCTCCTTAGAACTGACTGTAGGCACTTAATGTTTTTTGTTTTTGTACTACTTTAACAGCATTTTGTGAAAGCATACTTAAAGGATGGATGTACATGCTCACCTGTTTTTGTAAATTGTCTGCCAACTCTTCCATGTATTCTTTACGCTCGAAACGTTCAAATTTGAAACTATTTGAACGGTAAAGCTCATTGTCCTCACGACGACGATTACGACACAAGCGTCTTGTTATTATGTTGCCACCGCTGCTACTGCTATATATGTTACCCAAGAACAAACCGCCATCATTCCCCAACAATCCAACGACCAGCACCATATTAATGCATGCATATAAAACGAAAATTATGTTTTTATTTTGCATGAAAAAAAAACAACAACAACAAATTTCAATGGAATATACTGTAAGCAAATAGATATTTTTTAACAACAACCACATCAAATATTAAACTAGAAGTGTCTGTAAGAAGTTTCAGAATTTCTCACTATAGCAAGTTTTACGACCGTGAGAGTGTCAACAACTGACGGACGCACGGACATATATGTCCAGATTGACTCAGTTTGTGATGCTAATCAGGAATATATATTCTTGCTTTTGTGTGTGTTCTTGTGTACATATATACATTGTAGGGTCTCTGTCCCTTTCTTCTGGGTGTTGTACATAGAATGACAAACTTAGTGTATCTCCCACTTTATTGTAGGGTATGTAAAAACACTATAAACCTAAATTACATGCCATATGAATGAAGGCAGTTAGTTATTGGAACATATGTATGTATATAAATATGTCGAAAGGATGAATCAAGGCCTTAATTATTTGTATATATAAACAACTATACAGATGAATGAATTTCTACTTTGTACTATATTATTACACAATTTGTATTCATAAATAAATTTAATGAAATTTTCCTCTTCTCTCATCCAATTAAATTTTGTGTTTGTGTGTGTGCCTCATTACCCATAAATATGTATGTACAATACTATATATATGTAAAAAATCTCATAGAATTATTTTGCCGGTTTTTATGTTTACATTTTGTATTATGTTGTTGTTGTTGTTGTTGTAAAAAGTCCTAGTTTTATATATGTATATGAGGGTGTAACGTAATACGTACAATATTTTAATGTGTAAATGTGTGTGTGAGTGTACATTAGTACGTGCCAAAGCCAGCACCATAAATGCATTCGCACACTTTTAATCATATATCATTGTATGCAATCTCGAATGCATATGTATACGTACAGTAGATTCACCCCATACATCACTACAAGTTCATAATGTTCAACAGAGTTTTATACCATGTCAGCGTATGCTTCTGTGTACATACATACATGTATATATTTACGTATTCAATTCGTATGTGAATTATTTATATTGTTGGTGTGTTGCTTAACCCCATTTCATTTTTAGAGCATTATTATTATTTGTGTTATATTTGAACACTTGTTTAAGTTCTACTCCTGTTTTCTAGTTTGTTAGTTTTAGAAATCTTGCCTGCCTTGTTTCAATAAATGTACAATGCGGTTGGTATGTAAAGTTATTTACATCATGAAAACCAACTTTTTTGAAAAAATATTCAAAAAATCTGAATCTTTTCTCATGATTAAGGTGCGAGGATAGATCCCAAGGATAGGCCGAATTTCCTACACTTAATTCTTGCATTAAACTAGTTCATTTGTCCTACTTTTTTGGGAATCCTATAAAATGTGAAACTTTTGTACCCCCTACGTAACATGGGTGATATTTTAAGTTTGTTATTCCTTTTACAACATTACAGAAAGAGACATTTTTAGTTTATACACGCAGTTTTCTATTTAAGTTGGGCAAAATCGGTCAAGAGCCACGTCCGCAATAGAGAAAAATCTATTTATCTGCCACAAAAATTTAACTTTTAGATATAACAGTTAATTTTAAGGAAATTTAATAAAATGAAAATTCAGCCATTCAAAAAAAAAAAACAGAAAAAATTTTATAGAATAAAAGTATACTTTGAACCAGTAAGCGGAAGCCCTTAACCTGATTAAAGCTTTTGTATCCATTGGCTAGAGTTTTTCTACTACATTGGGGAAGTAGCCCTTTAATGTATCATCATAAAAATTGTGATGGATTATTTTTATTTATTTAAAAATATATAATTTGTTGGCAAGCACCGCAAGAGATTCCCACAGATTGATAAGAAGTTATCTCACCATTGGCGTTAGTTACAAACGCTATAGGGACAAAAAGGTTTACAAATCTGAAATGAATAAATTCCATGGAAAAAAAATTATTACCCCATACATTACCAAACAGAGAGATAACCAAAATGAGATTGCAACAGTGCACATAAAGCATAAATACATAGCACAAAAGCAAATGAAAAACGGCAAGCAATGGTACATATAGAAATACGCATAAGGTCCTTTATAAAATCAAGTTGGAGTACAGTGCAAAAGAGAGAGAAAGTTATAACGTTTAGCTGGAGAATGAATGAATGAATGAATGAATGGCTTGTGGTCATTTTTGTTTAACATACTTTGGCACGAGGTTGCCTTTCAGTATTGAAATGCTGTCTTTTATAAATTGTGCCTGAAACGTTTATTAAATATCTACTGTGGTAAACTTTGTATATAAAGAAAGATTGCCAAGGGCTTTTATGACCTGACTTTACCTTGTTTGACCTTATTTTACATAAAACACGTACATTTATTGATCCTCCCTCGTACAATAACCATATTCCTGCTTTCCTGCTTTCCTGCTTTCCTGCCTTTCATTTGTATATATACCAGCTGGGGTAAAAAGTCAAATAAAACATTTTCCTTTTCTATAAATATGATGATGGAGGAAAAAGTAAAAAAGTGAAATTTTCATCTCCTACCCCCGCTCCACTGCGTTCGCTTATCTTGTATGCTTGACTTCATTCAGAATATAGTGTAAATTGAAGGGCTTTTATGGTTTCTATATTTTAAATATTTTACATAATTTCAGTGTTTGAGGACAAAACTTAAGGAGAAACTGAAAACATGTTTCTTTTGTTAGATTCACATCATCACTTATGTAGCATCTTACACGTGCATTTGTGTGGCACACACAATGGTATGCAGAAGCCAAGAGCCTTTGACTTTGTTTGCTAAAAATAATACTACTAATACATATGTATATATTTATATGTATGTGAACATTTTGTACAGCACTTAGGCCAGACGATAGGACATTATGTATAAAGAGAAGAACTTGGAATTTATTTGTTAACAATTAAATGAACTATGTACACATTAGCAAAGGGTTCGCTTTGGAAATATTTAATACCACCACCATTACTGCACATAATTCTATTATGATCATAATTATTCATTTATTAATCAGAAGAAAATCACCAGCTTACCAGGACATTCAATAAAAAATAATGACAAAGAGAAAATGAAAAATGTCTCTTTAGGTAAATTTTGAGCACTCTTCAGTTGAAATAAATAGAAGTGTTATAGTTAGAGAATACCCTACATTCTACACATTATTCTAGCACAATAACACAATAAGAAACAAGTAAAGATGTTATAGTTCGACAAGCCAGATCGTTTAATACCCTACACCGCTTAGTTTCATCAAAATATGCTACAATTAATTTAGTTGTATCAGTAATCGCAAGGCATTTCCGTACAAGTCACTTCGTGACATATCATTATATATAATTAAAAATTACCGTATGAAGAAGTTGTCACTTATATATGGCTTAAAACCTGCAGGTTGTTTCTCTAAATATTGCCAATGGCTCGATAAACTTAGAATACTTTTTATTTCTACCAAAAACGTCTAAAGTCAAAAAAGTACAACAAACTTTGTTCTTCCACATCTGTCGCTGTCTTTCTCTTTTTCACTGACTCTCCATTTGACTTTGTTCATCTTTATCCACTTACCCGCATGGTTTACAATGAGTCATCTGCAGATCCCAGTTCAAGTGGAAGTTAAACATACGTAACTTGGCGACAGCACGCTGCCGTAATGATATATCTGGTGCCGTTGCCGTTGCCGTTGTTGTTGCTGTTGTTGTCGTAGTTGCTGTTGGTGCAGTATTTGTAATGGTTGTGGCAACAACAAGTAATGTTGGAACAATTGGGCCACCACTACCAACATTTGCTATTGCTACCTGATGATTACCACTCGTATGATTTTTCAATTCACGCCTACTATTGGGATTAGGATACATCATTACCGTGCCACTGGGCGCTGAATTAGCCATCATTAACATGTGTGAGTTACGCTGTGAACGATGATGATAACGATAATGATTGTTAGCCATTACCTCGGCTGATTCTTTGATGGTGTAAAAGCCACCAGAAGATCTGGAAAATGGGAAAATTACTTTTCTTTCCTTACTTTGTATATAGAGAGAAATGAATATTTCCAGGAAGAAAGAAAGTACAGTGGATTTAAAGAACAACTAGTTGCTAGGAACAAAGTAATTCTATTTATTTATTGTTGTACAACAATTGACTGTATCCCTAAGCTACCAACAATATTAGTAGACACAATGAATACGTTTCCAAATAAACCATAATCTTATCCCGAGGTCAGGACACGCATGAAAGCAATAAATCATCAAAGGAAATTATAATATGTATTTATTTATAGGCAGACAATACACACAGATGGATGGATGGGCGAATGGTTAACATGACATGATTACATCTACTTAGAAAGTGTTTCTTTTTCTACTTACGACATATTATCCCCACCACCACCTACACAGCTAATACCAGTACGACGAGAACGAGATTTGCGCCGTCTACGACGGCGACGTTCCGCCGAGGACGAACGTGGCTGCAGTACGTGTTGACTAAGAGATTTTCGAAACTGTGGAATTGATCCTACAACATTTGCTGATTCGGTGATTGTGGGACCAATGGAATTACTTGTTAGTAGAGGTGGTGGAGGTGGTGGTGGCATAAGACCACTAGCTGCTAAACGACGTCCAGTAGCCGAACTGGAACCAGCAACCGCCAAAACAATTTGAGGATCATTAAAACCACCGGCTGAACTAGTAGTATCGGTAGAATTAATTGTTTGATTTTTAGCAGAACGACTATTAACACCACCACCACTACTACCACCGCCACCGAAGCTCACCTTACGCCACATACGCTCCATTCTACTATGTATGTATTATTTTTTAGCTGTTACCGTTAGTTAACTGTTAATTTTCATAATTAATTTTGTTTGTTGTTATTGTTTCGATCAGGAACTTTCAAAATAGGACATTAGGCTGTTTAGTAATAAGTAAATTTCGTATCAATTATTTGCTTAGACGCGCTTACGATTTCATGCAAGAGTTCAGTAAACTTTTAAAAGATATTTATTTACTGTTCGTTTTGATGCATAAGCAGGGAATTGCACTTCGTTCGATAGCGCGGTGGTG